>JAUMHL010000021.1:24124800-24158950 GCA_032362345.1 Sandelia bainsii | reverse complement strand
GCCCCCCAATTTCATCTGATCGCCCCCCTCTTGGCTGCCTCTCTCCCAGCGCCCCCCAGTGCCTTTCGAACGCCCCCGTTGAGAAACACTGGTCTAGATAATGTACACCATGCAACCATTATATAGTACACTCAAATGCAAAGCATTTTTCATGTCATTAATTAAGCACATTATAATGTAACTTCTGTATTTTATAACAAAAAGATGTTTTACATCTTTGATAATCATGTTTAACTCTTCTCATAATTACAAGGTCTGATAAAAACAAGCTTAGAATTAAGAAAACAACCATATAATTGTCAGGTTTATTTGTTGCAAATCTTGTATTTACTGTTTGTGGTATTTTCTCATAACTGACTGTGTTAAATCATAATTCTGTTGGTTTTAATTTGAATATTTCTGGCTTATTAGTTGGCTAAATTCACAAAGTTGTTTTTAGTCTTTTTAACATTTCTTTCTTATATTAGTGAATTCCAAGTGAATTTTAGATAAATCTCCATCACAAAGCTGAGATGTGGGCTGTAATCTTCGCTCATTAAAAGCGTGTGTTTTTACAAAACGGCAACAAATACAAAACTGTGTGACAAAAATACATGTTGTGCTATAATCTCATACACACACCATAAAGCTTTATTCTAGCTCTGTTGCTGGGATGTCGTGTATATGTGTGTGTTGTGTCAACTTTCAGAGGGTGTTACAGTCAGTACTAACCCAGGCAGCCCTCCAGCCTCCATCACATTTGCCAGTGTGACATCGTTTGACCAGACGTCATACTGCCATTTCCTGAGGCCCAGCACGCCACACAGCACCCGTCCTGTGTGCAGACCGACACGCATGTTCAGATCCACCTCTGTTGCCTCCACCACTGACCTGCAGGAGAGGAGAAACGTGTTCAAGACTAATCTGTAACTCCTCAAACAAAACCAAGGAGATCTAACCTCCATCTAGGAGTTGTTAATTAGGTCTGTTTGTTTGTTAGCAGACTGATTTTAAGAGAAATTTAATGGACACATTAGGCCATGGAGCACGAAGCAAAGCACAAGTGATTAGGTTTAAGGCTGTAAATCTGGATCAAGTTATGAATCCAAGAACATTTTGGTCACTCTATAGATGCTTAACTGTATGCTGGCAACGTGCTAGTTTGTGCCCCACTTTTGTCAAATCGCACTATTAGTATCTCAGCAACTAAAACTGGGTGGTCTGGAACAAAAGAACCTCCATTCTTCTGGGTCCAGATATAGAGGTACCATCCACTTTCGTGTTTTTTGGACCCATGGAGCATGCACACCGGTGTCCTTCTGCAGTCAAGCTTCACTTACACTTGAATGGGGATGAACTCATCCTACAACTGTATGGATAAAATTCTGATATTAAGTAGAGTCAACTTGCAGTTCAGTGATTATCTATCGTGGGGAAAAAAAGCTTTTTGGACCTGTGTGTGTTGTGTGATCAACTCAAAAGTTGGTGTAATGAGTTTTGGCTGCTGTGACAAGATTGCGTCACAGCCCAGCACTACTCCAGGGTGCTTGATGCTAACAAACTAAACTAAACATTAAACCTGCTGAACGTCATGTTAGCATTGTCACTGTGGGAATGGCTATAAATTCTCTATTATTATCCTTTTCTTAAGAACAGCTTTATTTACTGTTTACTATAGCACTGTTACCCAGTTATTTCTTTAGCTATTTGCACAGGGCAACATTCCTACGTTTTTGGACAATCAAAAGCTTTTTTAAACTTTGAGTTCTTCGTTTTGACCAAAACAAATATATTTTTAAGCTCTGAAGGATTTTTTCCAAAGCATTGTCCAGTCCAAGAACATCAAACATCCTGGAGTGTATGCATGTACATGTGCAGACCACCCTCACTTTGCTGTGTCGTGGTCCACTGGAGATAAAGCAGGACTTTTCCAAGGCCTCTGCTCTCCAGTAAATCACTACACAAAGCTGCTCGTCACCAGCGGGAGGTCACCCACTTCAGACAAGAGACAGAGTCACGGAGTCGAGGAAGGAAATGGAGAGCGGTGGAGGGCTGACAAAGTGTGTGTTTGTGTGTTTACAGAGTGGCGAGAAAGAAAATGTGGGCTGCCCATCAGGCTGGAGGAGGGAGGTTGCGTATACGCACACAGACACACTCAGGGATAAGTGTATATGGCAGCACCTGTCCCCTGAGATAAAGGACTCCTGCAGCAGCATCTATCCACTCAGAGAGAGCAGCATGGAAAGAACATGACAGGCGAGTGCTCTCACAAGGAAATGACGTAAAGGTTTTCTGTGTATGTGTCATCGTGCTGGGGGGGGGTGTATGTATGTGTGCCACCAACTGTGTTTGAATGCAAATTGATTAGTGATTGCATAATGTATCTGCATATTTCTTTCACTGATTAGTTTATGTCTAAACAAAACAACAGATTTTTTTGCCAGTAAACTGTCATATCTTATCTTACATTTGCATTAATGTTAAGCAGATTTAAATGTTTGGCAGCCAGCTCTGTGACTGTGTGGAGAAAAAGCTTGGAGATGCAGAAATAATGATAATGAATGCTAAATTTAGTTTAAGCCGATTCAAATGTCTCTGAAAAACAGGAGACACAGTCAAACATATTTGATGTACAGCGAGAAAGCACTCAATAGGAGTTATTTTAAGGAAGACTTTATTCTTAATTGTGTTTAATCAGTCTGCAAATTTTCATCATGTTTATCTGTTCTCTTGACAAACTGTGTGAGGTACATTTTCACAGCAGTGATTCCATGAGTGTCTCTCTTTACCAGTGCGAATCCCCTGGTAGGTAGAGGGAATTCCTACAAATTGGAATCAGTGGTGAACTGATTAGATTTTGTTGCCCAAAGACCCATTTTTGTGAGGAAGGAATAATAGGATTAAAAGGAAAGTCCTCAAATTTGGTATGACTATCCAATTGGAGTCAGTGATGAACTGATTAGTTTTTGGTGGCCAAAGGTCAAGACCGGAGTGACCTCACCTTCATCCAATTCTTGTGAACTGATCTCATATCAGGAACGCCTTCAGGGAATTTTTGTTAAATTTGGCACAAATTGTCACTTAGGGTCAAGAATGAACTGATACGATTTTGGTGGACAGACATGCATGTAAACTACAACATTGCTGGTTAGCGGAGGCATACAACCACAATGGGGTAATTAATATAATATTGTCAATGACACTAAACACTTTCAAACGTCCACTGAGCTTGACTGAAAGTAGCTCAACACTGATTGAAGAAACAGCAAAGTAGAAGTGAGGTGTAGTGACTGGTGGATATAAACAGAAAGTCAGAGCTGCAGAATGGCAAGTTACCATGTGTGAAGTATTATACTACCCCCACACACCCCCTTTCAGTCTATTGACGACCAGCTTTAATTTGTTTATGCCGGCTTTTGTTAGAATACCAGCTTTTAATTGAGAACTTAGGATATGTATTGAAGTTTGTATTAAGTTCCAAAATGGAATTGTTAGGTGGGATAACATCTTTAGCAAACCTAACAAAAGCATCTCAGTTGTATTATTAATTAAAAATAATTTATGGCTATCAGCTTTTACTAAATAACAAATCCCCTGACTTTATACTGGTTTTAAAACAAGTCCTCGATCCACCATGTTCATGCAGATGAAATTAAACCTCATGTGTTAAACTGTATATACATGTGCATGGCAGGTGTATGACTGTGTATGGGACTCACGCAATCGTGTCAATCATGTCCAGGCCCATCTCCACACAGCAATGGGCATGGTCTGCTTTGGGTTGAGTCAGTCCTGACACGCAGTAGTAACAATCCCCCAATATCTTTATCCGCCTGCAGTGATTTTCCTACAGAAACACAAAGATGGACATATAATTATTTGACCCATTAACCCAATAAATAAATATGTCACCACTGGTTTCCTATAATAATGCTGAAGACAGCTTCTTTCTTCAATGAAACTTTCAGTAGAAGGATTAGATTTAGATTCTGTTACGGGTTTATACTCTGTCATATGATAAAGCTAAATCTGTATGCAAGTGATATTAAACAGCTCGTAACCATAGAAATGATAAATCTGTGAAATTAACTCATAACCTTGGGTTCAAATACTAAAACAAAATTTAAAAAAACAAATGGGAATATGAACACAATTTCTCTTTTTTGCCCACATGATGCACTGATACAGAAAATAACAGACTCTACAGAGGAAGCGACACAATGCAAAGCAAGGAAATTTATATAATTAATTTCTGAAAAATATAACTCTACTTACACCATGTTTACAAAGTTTACCAATGTTAAAAAAGATAGTGTGTATTAATTATTAATGTGTATAAATAAATTTGGTGTGAATGCTTCAATACAGAATTAAGTCCGCTGCTGTAAAAAATAATCAACATATCACAACTTCTTTTCCAATTTAAGACATTATTCTCATCATATTAGAATATAAAATAACCTATTTTCTATTGTTATTATTATTTTTTTTATAAGAAAGTGGTCCGAAGTCTATCTTAAATTGAATAACAGAAGCTTTAAATTGGAATGGTTTCAGTGCTTCTCAAGTTACATTTTATCTCCACGTTGGTTCTATTTTTAAACCATTTATTCAAAAAACATCATGACAGCTGGATAGTTTGTCTTACAAAAGTTCATGAATAACATTGAAAATTATATATAACAATGTTGGCACAGAATCATAACGCACACCTGTGGACCATTACAACATTTATCAGCTGAAAATGATTTGTTACAGAGAAGATGCACTCCTGTCACATGAGATATGCCTTTTTAGAAAATACATGGTTTCTGCAGCTGCATCTCTGCTCATGAAAATCAGATGTGTGTGCTCGTGCAGCCATGTGTGTGTTTGTAGTTGAGGCCAACTCTAATTGCTCCGACATGCTCTTGAAGTAGAATACCGCCCACACTTTCCCAGACAGATCAGCTAGGATGACACACACACACACACACACACTCAGTATACGGACAGAGACACTCATACCTGCAAAAAGCACAAACTGTTGCATTACATGCAAACATACTGTACAGGTACAGTGGTTCAGTTACACACACAGAGTTTCCATATGGCACTGTTAACACACACAGTCATCAGAAAACCGTAACGGTAGACCCTATAAATCTTAGCCTGCAGGCAGACTCTGAGTGAGAAACACACACGTGCACAGACACAAACACACACACACGTATGTATGTCTATACAGAAGATTCATGCCCACTGCAGGGTAAGAGGCAGAGATGAGAAGAGAGGAGACAGGGTGCTCTGGTTTTCTGCTCACGGGTGCAGAAAGATTCTGGAGTGGGAGGATATGAGAATTCAGAATGTGGATGATTATCCCAGCACTGAGAAAAGAAACCGTGTGTGTGTGTGTGTGTGTGTGTGTGTGTCAGCTGACAGCAATTCGTGTCGGAAGAGAAAAGTATCTGTCTTTGCTTTCTGAGACAAATTAGGGATGATTGGGGATGGTTTGTCTAATTGGGGGCAAATTCTGTGTCCCCAATTTGGCTTGATTCATTCCTGTCTTCATTATGGGTACGCAGAAGTTAGGCATGTGTCTGTTATGGTTAAGTTTAGGCTAAGCCTCCAGGGAATGGGCGCATTGTGTAGCATGCAGCAGTCGGACAGGCTCAGCAGCGGTGACAGAACTGGTTTGAAAGCAAATTTCCCCCTGCTAACACGACAGGGCATAAATCTCAATTAGGATGCAGCTGCAGCTACACACACACATATGGACACAGTATATCCTCATCACAAGATTTCCATATAATGGTTTATTGAGCGCTGGAGCACTGATAGCAAGCCACACATCACCTTGTATTGCTCTTTCTCTCCCCCGTCTCTCTCCCTGCTATGAGTGATTGCTGAGATGCAGAACGAACTCAAGAGGGATAATCCTGCTGATCATGTGACTTTGCTGTGTTTGTGTGTGCTTGTGGAAAACAAGAGTAAACTGTCTGCGGAGATCACTTGGCCCTGTAGAAGAAGAGATCAGTCACATGGCAAACTGAGGGTTCACAGTGAATGTGCTGTAACTGACATTTTGGAAAAGATTGAGTGGATATGGATGCTGTGGATGATGTCTTTTTAATATTCACAACGTACAAAAGCTCATATGTGCAACTAATACCCTAAATTTAATGTGAAGAATTTAATCTTGTACATTTAATGTAATATACAAAAGTGTTAAATTGAATATTGTGTGGAAATACATGAGGAATTTATCATTGAAAAAGTAAATCAATTATTCTCAAAATGGTTGAACTGTAAATTAACAATAACAGCTTCAAAATCATTCTGATGGTACATTGACCTGTAATGGCAAATGGCATTAATGCCACTGCCTGCTTGGATCATCCGTCAATTTTCTTGTATGTGTAACTTTGGAATCCCGTCCTGGAGACTTCTCGTGAGGACTGCATAATGTGTAACGGCACCACGTAAGACACAGCTAGTTTGGCACAATAGTAAACATGTCAGTTTTGACCGATGTAATGTTCATGCTACCCACAAACAAAACTGTGGTGTTATAACAAAAGTTATATCTTGTAGTAAATATGCATGCTCAGACTATTTTCTTCCTGCGTGCCTAAAATAACCTAAGGAAGCTAAACAGCATGGCTGTGCAGCAGGGGTCACACACTACTTAAATGTCCATAAAGAAATGGTCTGCAAAACCTGTATCCATATGGGTTGACTTGCCTTGTGATCAAAAACTAAAACTTTATTAACTCAACCAGCCGCCAAGCATGAACAACAACACAAAACAACGCAAGCCAGCTAATAAATCATAACTTACTGTTCCAACAGCTAGAACCACTGCTCAGTCATGTATCTTTTTATCTCCTAATCTCCCGCCAACTATTAGAAGCCTGTTTGATATTTACTCATGTCCAGTGTCTTGCTCAGTCACTCTCTTTTTCTTAACCTTGCTTTCTCCGACATTGCTTTCTTGGTTTCTTTGATTATTAAATTAAACCACTTAGTGAGACGGTAACCACTGAGGGGCAGAGTACTGAGTGAATCTTCATGAGCCTAATTCAGAGAACTAGTGCGTAAATGTCAACACCAGTTCAGTAACAGTTTCAGCTTATAGACAAATTCACATGTATTGCTGTCTGCCCCATCTCCTCTTAAAGCCCCAATAAGCAGGTGTCCATGTGTCTGAGCACTGAACACCTTGTACTTCTGCACACTCCAGGTAGGTTGCAGTTCTAGAATAAGAAAGCACTGGAAGATAATGGGTTCCTGGTTGCTTCACGTTCGAGTCTTCTCAAATCTTTGGCAGTTAATTTGCGTCTTTTTTTCTCAACACGTTTCTTGCGAACCTGTTGACTATTTGCAACAAAACGCTTGATGGTTCTATGATCACACCCCAATATCATAGCGATTTGGAGAGTGCTGCATCCCTCTGAAAGACTTTTTTTTTTTTACAATTTTTGACTTTTCTGAGTCAGTTAAATCTCTTTTTTGGCCCATTTTGCCTGAGGAAAAGAAGCTGCCTAATAATTATACACACCTTGATATAGGGTGTTGATCTCTTTAGGCCACACTCTCTCTCATTATACAAATACACATCACCTGATATGCTTAAATCGAATAAGCATTCAAGTTTATACAGCTTGGAAATGGAATATATGCATAAAAATTATGATATGGTCAAAATGCTCACTTGCCTAATAATTGTGCACGCAGTGTATGAATCAGTAGTCTGACAGAAGATAACTTATCAGTCACCTAATCTTCGTTCCCAGAGAACAACGAGACAGAGGCTTACTGACGTTGTGTATGCTACCATACACACTCTCTTATCAAGTCTAATAGTCCCAATAACCACCGCGTCAGTCAGCCTGTCCAGCTTTACTTTCATAGTTCAGATCTATACATGGTTTGGCATAATAAATGAGCTCCTGGACTAAATAATAAATTTTTCTTGGAGCCTTTTTGTGTTGCAGGGATAAAACAGGCTGAAACAGGAGCTCACCAACTGTTTAGAGCGACTTCCAGCCAGCATGCCTCCCTCACTGTAGGCCTACAGATGGCTCAGTGACATTATTTTATAAGAGAATCTGTAATTTAAAATCTTAAAAAACACATTCAAACATATCTCACTGAAACCAAAACTGATAAAACTAGAATGCTACTCAGCATTTGCATATTCATTAGCTGAGACCTAACAAGAAATTGCAGTAATCACTAAGATATCTTTTAGGTGTTACATCATTTCTCAGTACATATACTTGTCATACTTCTTTTCACCCAACTTAGCACTGTCTTCTTTTCTTGTTGTACCGATTTTTGCTTTCATCAGCATTACTTCTAGCAGCAGACAGTTGTTTTCAGCAAAAAAATCGAATGTTCGCCAGCCTATATACATAAACAATGGGGGCCAAAACATTAGAATCACCTCTTAATATAATGCACTGTATGAGTATGACTCCACCACCCACTATGACCTCAATAATAAACACATAGTAGATTTATTACCTTTCTGATAGTTTCAACAAAAACTGAGAAAGTATAACAATGTAGTAGATTTCATGGCAGATCTACTGTATTTGTTTGCGTTAGATTGTACAGGTGTACCTAATAAAGTGGCCATTGAGTGTATATAGAATCAGTTGTGGTAGGCCCATTTGTCTTGCATGCCAAGGAAAGTATTGCACAAAATATCTGCCTATTGAACTAAGTAGTTTTGGTGTTGGTCTCAATTTGTGGACCATTTGTTTTACCATTTCTATAAAGCAGTGGAGATGAGCACTAGTGAGGAAGCAGGAACTTACTGTAGCGAGTTCATCAAATTTGCCAAAGAGTTCGTTGAGCAGTTTGACCAGTTCCTGAGCGGTGCACTGAGAAGCCAAGCTGGTGAAACCCACAATATCTGCAAACAGGATGCTGTCAAGGGAGAGAGACAGAGAGATTTTGATCTAGATCTAAAACTCATCATGACAGCTGCTTTTTCCTCCCTGTGCTATATTGGAAATAAACAGTCTCCAGGTTTCAGTACAATAAAATAATACAACAGCATCATTGTTATATAAACTGAGCAGTATTTCTTTCTGCCTCCTGACACTAAATATGCAGAGATTACACTGGAGCGGAGAAATTGGCTAATGATGATAAAATGTGAAGCAAACAATGAATTCCGTAATCAAATCTCTGAAAACTAAAGGCATCTTTTAGGGCAATCGCTAAATCGATTACAGAGCTGAATTGGCCGCTGCTGGCTAGCTAATGTACTGGGTTTGGGAAAGTTGTTGAAAGCTACTTGGGTCCTCATTCATTTTCTCATAGGTAGGCCAAATGGCAGCAAAACAAAGAATAATTGATCTTATAGACTCTTAGTCCAGAAAATTACTCTTCCCTGTGGAATAAAGACATTCAAGCTGAGGCTGTGCATAGAGCCGGGTACTATTTGAAATACTTTGTACTGTTATGACACTGTTTTGATATGTTACACTTTAATTTCATTGAAGAGAAAATGCGAGTTTAAAGAAGTCTCAACAACAAATAACCATCACAAATTACCAACAAACTGAACTTAACTAAAAGGCTAACTTAGCTTTTACTAAAACTTTAATTCACATCTCATGGTCTGTCTTAGTGAATGGATTTTATTCTGTTGGCACTGAGATGGTTCATTTCAAGACAGCTCAAGAAAGCTCAAGCTGCCATTCACAAGGTCAAGAAATTGGTTAGTAATCTGTCACTTTAGTCCAGACTCAGAAGTTTCTGGAACTCAGTTTATACATATTGATGGCCCGCAGGGGACAAATCCTAAATACTCTGACTTTTTCTTTGATGCTACCGTGGGGTTGATATTTGTGGCACATTCCCAGCCACTAAGGAGTGCTGCTCCCAGCCAAAAGCCAGCTGGTTTCCAGCTTCTTCAGTGGCCTTTTGAGATGCATCTAGATTCCACAGTTAACACACCTAATACAAAAATTCCCCAAATGATGAATTGTAATAAGTTTTATCTGTTAACATTTTCATTTAGCAGCTAATTGTGAACTGTCCACTAGTTTGGTTTATGACTAAACACCTGCAAAACAAATTAAATTCTGCCTCGGCTACACTTTGTGTTTTATGCTAATTAGCAAATGTTAGCATGTTAACACACTAAACTACAATGCTGACTGTACATAAATACATTAAACCATCCAAGGATAAGAATGAACTTTCATGCTTAAAATGGCCAAAATGAGCTTCCTTCGAAGTGTGTCCGGGCTCAACCTTCAAGACAGGGTAAAGATTTTGGACATGAGAAGGGAGCTCGGAGTAGAACCGCTGCCCCCTTATATCAAAGGGAGGCAGCTGTGGTGGTTCGGGCATCTTATCAGGATACCACCTGGGTGCCTTCCACTGGAGGTGTTCCGAGCACATCTAAGTGGGTGGAGATGCCGGGGTTGACCCAGAAAACGCTGGAGAGATTGTATATCTCACCTGGCTTGGGAATGCCTTGGGATGCCCCAGGAGGAGCTGGAGAACGTGGCTGGGAAAAGGGATGTTTGGGCCAACTTACTGAATCTGCTGCCACCACAACCTGACTTTGGATAAGCGGTTGAAAATGGATAGATGGGCGATTTAAAACAGGACCTTTCTGATCAGAGAATGAGTAAGCACTATGAACTGACCAGCCATTTAATGGCAGATTTCAGGACTTCAGTCTTCCAGTTCGATCCCTACTGTAGCTCTAGTTGCATCAAAAAGAGCCTTCCTCTGCATTGTGGCTGTGTTGCTGTGCTCTTTTTGGCAACACAGAATAGTTGCTGAGAAGCTTGATGTATGCAAAGCTGGGATCACAACTGCAGCTCAGCAGAAGAGCTCTGTAGTGTGATTTGTCTTTGAATGGCGCTGTGCTGCAGGTTGTGCTTGTGTGTAGTGGGTGAGGAGAAGAAGGCGAGAGGAGGATGTAGGGGTAGGACGTAAGGAGGCGGGGGAGAGGGAGGCCACAGTGGTGGCAGAGTGAAATAGGTCTGCGATGAAACGCTCTCTGGGCCATATCAAAGGGGGCCAGATCAGGGAGATGTCACACGCTTGCTTGGCAACATAAAGC
Source organism: Sandelia bainsii (assembly GCA_032362345.1). Classification (NCBI taxonomy): domain Eukaryota; kingdom Metazoa; phylum Chordata; class Actinopteri; order Anabantiformes; family Anabantidae; genus Sandelia; species Sandelia bainsii. The sequence goes on along the minus strand of JAUMHL010000021.1, from coordinate 24,147,894 downwards.
TGATGTGTTTTTTTTCCCCCACCACCATGTGTTTATGTGTGAATTTGTGCGTTTGTAGCAGCTCCCTGGAGACAACCGGGAGCTGGCTCACTTGATGCAACAGCGTGATGTTTGGCCAAGTGCCAGAGCGGCAGCCAGGCTGGTGAACGAACGGTGATGTTCCCAAGCTGTGGGTGAGTGTGGGAGCTGAGCAGTAAAACAGACAGAGAGAGAGAGGGAAAAAAGAGACAGAGAGCGGAGAGGATCATCTGTTGACAAGAGTGCTGTTGACATGCTACCTTGTGCTCCACTCCCACACTCTGAACTACTGACGCACCTCTCCCTTTCTCTTTATTGCCTCGATGGAATGTGATCAGCTCAAAGTCAGGCCAGGTTCTCACACTCTAATAATTTCATTACAAATGCAGTAGAGGTGTTTGCTGAATAGGCTGATGAAATTATCCAAAATAGTGCTGCAGATAATCAAGGTTTACATTGCTGATTGCTGATAATTTTTTCAATTAATCAGTTAATTGTTTTTATCTGTAAATTGTCCAGAAATGCCTATTTTAAGGCCAGAACCAAAGGGAATGTCTTAAAATTATGTTTTTGTGCAAAAGTTAAAACTTTTACTTAAGTTTAAACATATGACCTGCAGCTAAGATAAACCAGCAAAATCTTCCATTCATCACTTGGTGTTGACTGAAATGATTTGAACGATTAAGTGCTAATCAAAATAGTTAATAGTTGATTTCTAATCAGCATGGCTGCAACTAACAGTATTTTTTGGACCACGAGGAACTAGGAGTCGAACCACTGACTGGTTTATGGATGACTGCCAGTGGACCACAAATTATGAACTGTTGTGAATCCATGAGTAACTTTAATATAATGCTTAATGAGTTTATTGTTTAATCTATAAAATGTGATCAGAAAGTCAAGCACAATTTTCCACAACCCAGGATGACGTCTCACATTTGATCCTGCTAAACTGCTTAACCATTGCAGCATTACACTAATTAATCAATAGTGTCATTAAAGACAAGTGCTTTCCAACCGTTTTGTGTAATGTACAATTTATGATCTGCATCCCCTTCCAAACTTTTCTGCTGTACATTATTAGTTCTACTTTCATACAGTAAAAAGATTATTTTTTACACTATGACTCAAGATCCACACTCAGGCATTAGTGCCTATCCTTAAGTACCATCAAACTCTTATTAACATATGAAGTATGTCCTACAGCTGATTCTTAATTTTTCATATTTCTCCATAGTATTTGTTCCATTTAATCGAGTGTCAGTATCTAGAGTCAACAGCCATGATAGAAACCTGCAAAAGTGGGCGGATGGCAATTCTTATCTAAAAATGACATTCTTTTGAAGCCAAGAAAACCAAGAATTACCTAAGCATGAGCAGGATTTTGTTAATAAACCTGCAATAAATTCCTTTTGGGGCATTTACCAGAAAAACATTGCCATATCAACACCTTTTAAGCTGATATGGTGGAGATGTTAGCAAAGATTTGCTAGTTTACACATGCAGCTATAATGGAGCAACACAATAGTTCAGTTAGAGTGGTGTTTGTGTCAATCTGATGAATGTGTGTCCAATATTCAGTCTCTTTTATCTCTGTTTTTGGTCTCTACTAACTACTGAGGGAAATATCTGGCTCCTTCTGTGTTAATGTTCCACTATAATCACCATCTAGTCTCTGTGTCTGGTGTTTGCTGCTGTAAGTAGTGTACAGGAGCTTTTTCTCTGCAAACAGCTGCCTGTTGGGGATGAAAGCAAAGCTATGAGAGAGCTGAGAGTGATTCAGAACAGGGAAGTTGTGGGTCAGACAGCTAAACTGAAACTCACTATAAGGCTACGTTCAGACAGAGGTTCACTGTCCTATATGTGGAGAAACATGGGGATATATGGATGTGCATTTAAGGCAGGCAATTGTATTTGCATTGGCAAATCACATGCATGCAACTGTGCATTCCATTTGGATTACTTTGCAAGACCATTAAACCCACTCGTTTGTGTTTAATGCAGATTCAGTTGATAGTTTATCTCTAACAGACACAACTCTTCTCTTCTCAACTCTGCCTCTTTGCAATTTTCTCAAACATTAATTTTAACAAATGTGGCATTAAAACTGAAAAAATGGGTATAGTACAAGATCCAAACATATTGACAGCCAGTCACAGTAGTGGTCATATCTGGTTATTGAGCTTTTTTGTGTAACTGAAAAATCTTTGGTCTCACCAACATCTCACCTTCAGAGATATACGGACATTATAAGGATTTGTCCTAAAAAGACAGTAACTCATCTTGCCTGCTGTTGCTGCTGTAGTCACTGCTTTGTTTAATACATTTCTCACAGAAATGCAAAACTCTGGCTCCACAATACCAGAAATGACAAAGCAGGGGAGATGTGCATTTTTAAAACTACTGTCTGCAACATTGCTTCGTCCCTTTTCATCTGTGCTAATGGCTAATCGTAATTGGTCTTCTATTCTTGACCTTGACGTCACAGCAGGTGACACCTGGATCAAAACACTCCAACTCCTCCGCACACCTCTGTGGTCCACAGTTGTCATGACACCCCCCATACCTGACATTGTCATGACGTTGGATGTAGATCTTGTGAAAGATCCTCTCAGGCGGCTTCAGGAAGTCCTCCTTCATCTCCATGGCAACATTCCTGGGCAGTAGGCTCATTAGCAGACGCTCCTGAGGAGGGAGGGGTAGAAGTTTACACTGGGAGGACACAAATCAAGAGACAGATTTTCAAAAGCAAATACATAAGACAATGCTCATGTTTTCAGCTATAACAAACTAAAGACACTGCAGTGCTGAAACAATGAGTCAATTAATCAATAAGTTAATAACTAGTTAATACATAAATATTAATTAAAAAACATCGAGTCAGCATCTCACAAATTAGATCATTGTTGCTTTTCTCTGTTTTACATTTTTGTAAATTAGAGCCAAAATAATCAGTCTGGTAATTGAATAGTCAATTGAGAGAAAATGAAATAGCAACAATATTGATTTGACACTGACAAATGTCCTTGAGATTTGCTGGGTGGACAAATCAAGCAATACACACACATTTTAGGGAAATTGTTGTGGTTTTACAACTGGTTTTACAATATTTCAACACTGATGTCATAGAGTGTAAAAGAAAAAACAAGACATTCAGTTTGATATATTGACCTCTTACAAAAGATATTGATTATCTCATATTTTATAGACAGAACTGTCAAATGAACAATCAGTCATGTAAATTAATATTTTTTGCAGCCCTTTACGCCACAAGCATTAAAGGTACTGGATTAAGTTAATGTGTAGATCACAAAGAGTTAGGGGGGAAATACCTTTTCCCCGGTGGCAAAGTGAGCTTATTGGACTTGGTGTAGAAAGGCACTGACCTGTGTATATAACATCCCCCAATTTACGCTGCATGTTAGGACAAAAGCCGAGCCATGACGTCCAAAGAACTCTCTGCAGACCTCGACAATAACATTTTGTGATAAGGCACAGATCAGGAAAAAGATATAAAACCATTTCTAAAGCTTTGAGTTTTCCCAGGAGCACAGTGGCCTCAGTAATTGTGAAAATGGGAGAAGTCTGGAATCACCAGGATTCTTCCAAGTGTTGACTGTCCAGCCAAAAATAGTGAAGTATGCTAGTGGCAGGGAGACTCATTAGGATGAATGCAGACAAATACAGAAAAGTTCTTCAAGATAACCTGCTCCAAAGTGACACATGACAGTGAAAGTATACAGGCAATTATTGAAAGCAAACAGTCAAGACAAGTGGCTTTAGGACAAGTCTCTGACTGTCCTTGAGTGGCCAAACCAAAGCCCAGCCTTAAACCCCATTAAACATCTGTGGAGAGACCTGAAGATGACAGCTCAGACACTTCCCATGCAATCAGATTGAACTTGAGAGCATCTGTCAAGAAGGATGGGGTAAACAAGGATGCAAGATTCAGTGTATGTAACTGCTGCCAAAGAAGCTTCTAAAGAGTTCTAACTTAAGGGTCTGAATATTTATGTTTCTTTTAAAAATAAGTTTTCACTTTGTCATTATGGGTTGATGTGTGTAGATTGAGAGAGTGGGGAAAAATGCTGATATTTCCATTTAAAAAAAAACTAAGCAGTGAAATGTCACAAAAAGAGGTCTGAATACTTTCCAAAGTTACTGTTGGAAGTGTTTCAAGTTTATGCTTAACTTAAAGCATCTGAATTGGTCATCTCTAGTACAGCTCCTGTGCGAACCTTCAAGTTATCTCGGCAGGGGCAAGTATCCAACTCTCATTGCCTTATCGGAGGTGTGCCACAGGGCTCTGTTCTTTGCCCTCTTCATCTATTCAACATTCTTAGGTTCTCTCATCCACCCACATACAGTAGCTTTTCCTATTATCTCTGGTCTTCCCAACCAGACCTTCCATGCAACACAGCATCAGCACCAACTTGGAATTTTCAGTAACTGTTCCCACAATCTGTTAGAAATCTCGGGGTTATTGTTTACAAACAACTAAGCACCTCTCAGGCATGCAGATTTTCCCTCTAAATATTAAAAAACAGACCCTACCTCTGAATATTCTACCCAGCTCCTTGTGCAGGCACTCGTCATCTCTCATCTTGACTACTGTAGTGCCCTACTGACAGAGCTACCATCATGTGCAATGAAAGGACACATCAAGCCACTGTTCATATCTCTGCACTGCTTTCCAGTGGCTGTCCGCATCAGGTTTAAAGCTCTGACCTTCGCCTACAACTCAACTCAAAAGCACCCTCCTACCTGAGAAGCCTAATCCAGGTCTACAGTTCCTGTCGCCCACTGCGCTCTGCCAATAAACAACATCCGGGTGGTACCCACACCACCAAGCACAGCTTTTCAGCTTGGAGGTCCTACGATGGTGGAATGAGCTTCCTAACTCTGCTCCGTCAGCAGCCTCACTCCCAATGTTCAAAAAACTTTAGAAGACAGAATTCTTTCACAACTTCCTATGCACTTGTAATGCAATTTATAGGTATAAAGGAATGCACTTGCTCAATTGAGAACCTTTGAAAACCAATTTGTAGTCACCCTTGTGTCAGTTTCCAGTTAGATCAGTCAGTCAAATAATACTTTCTGCGTTGACCTAAAGTAGTATCAAGACACATCAGCATATTTGTTTGTGTGTGTGTGTGAATAGTCTCAGTTGCAGTAGCATTAAGTAACTGTAGCAGGATGTCAAATGGCTGTGAATGCACAATGAATCATCACGCATCTCTGCTGAATAGCTGTTGAGAGGCAGGGTTATAAAAGCAGCCGGGGCTCTCCTGTGTCTCCCTCTAACACTGTTTCAGATTATACATCCATTCACACAACTGCTTCTCACCTGCGTATTTAAAAAAAAATATAAGAGCAGCTTTTAGAATTACTAATGGAAGCAGTGTGTAAAAGAGTGTCAGTGCACATTTGTCCACATGTGCTTGTGCTTCATCCTCTGCATTCATGCACATGTCAGGTTTAAATAAAGTAATTAATGTATCTTCTTTATGAATTTCTTCAGTTTCTCTTCCCTGAATGTGCTATAATCACACATTAATGATTCCTATTTTTCTGATCTGTCCCAGACTCAATTCAGTGTAGCTTTTCTCATAGTGGTTTATTTATGAAGCACTGACTCTTTCTTCCTTATTAACACACTGATTTCCTGCCTTGTAGATTAATAGCAATGAGAAACTCCCTCACAAAAATGTTGCATCATTGAAATGAACAATGTAAAACTTAGGGAACTTGTAGAAACATGTAGAGTAAAAAGTGAACATGTATTCAGGAAGAAGGACAAGTATTTTTCTAATAAGATGCAGAGGCAGGTGCAGATTCCCCTCAATATACAAGAAGAAACTAACTGGGATTTATTGGATGCCAACAAGGCTGCTAGGATGGAGCTGATTCCTGATTTCAATTCACACAAATGACAAATGCACTTGTAGTGCAATTTAGTCATGTTCTCATGTTTGCCGAATTTAGGAAGTAATTTAAGACACAAATAAGAAATAGTTTAGTCCAGAAAAAATATATACTAAAAACGGCATATTTAAATGTTATACTGTAAGTAGAATCATACAAACATATAAAGTATAAAGGCAATTTGGGAGACTTAGACCAGAACTTAAATTCTTCTTCAGCAGTAGATAAAAGTTTGCTCAGCTGTCATAGAAATGTCTTGAACTTCAGCCATGTGACTCCTAAAAACTAAGGGAACGTTAAATAGAGTTCCCTTTATGGCTTGATGACAAGTGAACCAAACAAGGACTATGTAAAAACAAGTAACTGGACCTTGAGTTAAGATCTTTTCGGTAAATGAGCTCTGTTTGTTTTTCAAAGACTTTTTTGCTATCTGATTAATGTTCTCTCTCAAGTCCAAAGACGAGAAGTGAGAACAAAAAACCTTAGGGAAAAGGGTGGGGAGGATGGTTGGGGGTCACCTTTGACCTTTCCATTATCCTTTATTATCCTTTACCGAGTAATTTAAGTCACATAAAGCGAGGTAGCAAATCAGAAGGTGCTCAGATTAATCACCTATGTCAAGATCATTCTTTAGATGTATTAACTGCCCACATATGGAGTTTTCATCCATATCAGGTTGTTCACTTGTCATGAAGATTATGACATACAAGCTTAGTAGCTGCTGAAAGCCCCTGAAAAAGTTAGTCAGAAGATTTTTGTTCTGTGAAACTATTTCCAAGATAAAGAATTAACTGTAACAGCCTTAAACTTCAAGGCAAAGCAGATGTAAAGTCCTAAAAGTGCTATGGATGAAGCTGTAGTGTTGGCCGACCTATTCTGCCGCTGAGCCACGAGGATTTGTTGGAAATCTTAAAATCACTTTTAGAGTAAATTTCCATTTGGGACACGTTTTGTATTATGTTGTGTTTTTTGCATGTTTTCCTGAAAGTGTCACGTTGAGTCAAGAGGAAACTACACATCGCTTCTGAGTCTTGAGATTCCTTCTGAACTGAACGTTTTGCCACCTGGACATACACCACATTGCCTCCACATGTGCATCATTCAGTACAACCTGTGGACCCAGCTCAGAGCAAAACCCCAAGAAAACGCATGAGTGATAACCAGACACCTGTCTGATGGATGAAATTAAAATTTGAGACATTTGTTCATGGGCACATTAACAGCAGCCTGGGTGCAGGCTGTTGGCTGGCTGTTGATAGATCCCAATCATGGGTCTGCATGTTTTTCTCTCGTCAGTAAACTGTGACCTTTACTGTACTAAGGAGGCCATGAAAGCAATCTGCTTGTGTAATTACCTGTCAGGAGGGAGCCTGTTACTACTGGGGAAAACACAGCATATCTTCATCTAATCTACAAAGCACAGATGCTAAGTGTGCGCCAACACTGTTGTGTATATGAAGGCGAGACGTGTGTAGAGGCACATTACATACATGGAGCAGTTAATTAATTTAACAGTCGTGTAGGTGGGTTTCATACACATGATGCTTGAGGAGGGTGCAGCACATAAAGTGTTGTCTGTTTTAAAGTTGCCTGATTGTTGCTTAGTTAAATTGCTCCATGTAGGTGTGTGCAGAGGGGGTGGAATGTGTGGCACTAGTGCATGTGCCACAGTAATTGTTCTTTCCTTAAATAGCTGCTGTCATAGTTACTGTATGCCTGTGGGCAGGTTGTTAGAATACATTGGCACCTGAAACCTTTACAAAAAAACTTTAAGACTGTGAAGATTTTGTGAACATGCGTGCTCAAGATAAAGTGAAATGTGTGGTTGTATGTTGTTTTGCTGGGGTTTTTGTCTAATTTTGCCTGTTTGTGTGTTGTGCATGTGCAAAGTCACACCTCACCTGTTTCTCATTCTCGTCCTCCAGTCTCAGCCTCTCCTCGATGCAGTTGCGAGCTTGCAGGAACACTTTCCTCTGGGTGCGTTCGGTGAGAATCCTCACAAACACCCCCGACAAGTTGACGCTGGTGAACAGCACCACGTTGGCCACCAACTGCACACAAACAAGAACAGACATGCCAAACAGAGCTGGCACCATCTACGCACCGTAAGAGCCTGAAGGATCATACACATCCATATGTGTGTTTATGTACATCCTGGTAAGATTAGACTTAATGTTTGATCAATCCATCCAGTGGATTGAATAGTGAATCAAAAGTGTGACTTAAAGAATGAAAGCGACATGGCTGGCAGACAAGTGCGTCATTAATTAATGATCAGAAGCTAGTCATCTTAATTTAGATGATAAAGTCTTTGGTCGCTCTGGACCATCGATTCCAGAAAGGTCAGAGAAACATCCTGATGTGTGATACAAGCAATGATGATGTACAATGATGTACAAGTTGTGAAGAAAGGGACCAGAAAGAACTTACGTCTGCTACACAAAGTTATGCCCCTCGTACCCCTGACACTTTTCTCTATAATTTTCCTTCATCAATTCTCTGAAAATAAAATACAGAAAACTATCACAAGTCACATCTGATGAAGTAACTATGTCAAATTGTTGCTGTTTTTTTCCTTTTTACTGTTGCAAGCATTTTGTGTCTTATAGCAGTTTCAAACATGTTTGGTTGCAAGATACATCTGAGAGATTTGAGAGTAAACACCATAATAAAAAGCAAAGTAAAAGATGTTTGTGTTGTGCACACAGTTGTAATCCATGCGATCTAGTTTTGTTTGTAGATAAATTTTACTTCACCCTTAAAAGTCCCTTTAAAATTCTAATAAAAGTCTGAGAAGGGGAACTTTTCGTTAGTAGACTTAATGTTACAGAACATAGAAACCAGATTTAACACAATCTTTGATGGGGAAAATATATTTTAAGTGCTGGAAATATTACTTCTACTGTATAGTCAGGACACAAGCACCAGTCCGTCTTCAACATTAACTGCGGCTCTGCGGACATGTTCGCTGCCTGTTTCAGCACCGGCAGCTGGACAGCTCCTCGTCTGCTTCATTACCCTGGTGCGCAGAAGAGAAACTTTCTGCTCGTTTCCAGTTTTACAACCACAGCAACCCGGAGCCAAAATCGATCACTGAGGGCGTTTTAACGTGATCCTCTGCACACAAAGTCGAAGGAGTAGGCAGCACTTTACATTCAATCTCGGCTGGGAGTTTCCCAGTACAACTACAGTGGAGCAGTTGCTCAAAGGTTTCTAGACTTTTGAGTGAAGGGGAGACTCAACCCACAAATTATTTGGCATGACGATGTCTTAAGTGAAGAACTTGACTGGTTGAGTGACTGGAGAGCTGGACGGGATGCAGGTGCACTTACCGGTCTCCATATCTTCTGTTTCTTCTCTGTGACCGAAGTCGCTATGACAATGAAGTGGGATGCAGCCAGCATCACCCCGAACAGCACAGCGAGCAGCGTCCGCACCGGCAGCAGCACGTACGCCACGACGGTGACCAGCATAAGCTGCCACACGCCTTGCTCCGGGGCAGCGGCGCTAACCAGCTCCGACGTGCCGAGCGCCAGCGGGAAAGGGCAGCAGAGCAGCGCAAAGGTGAAGCTGAACAGCAGCGCCAGCTTCGCGATTTGCTGCAGCTGCGTCACCTGCAGGTATTTGACGTTGGTGACGATAAACAGAGACAGGAACACCACGCAGTGCACCGGGTAGGAGCCCTTGGACAAGGTGAGACGCGGGCTGGACAGTAGCTCCACCAGGGACAGCGACGACGCGGCCACGATTAGCACCGCCAGCGCTTTAAGGGTGGCGGTCTGCTCCAGCTTCAGGTTGTAGTTCTGGAAAAGAGCCTCCAGCTCGTGGCTGTTGAACTCGTCCTCGCAGGCGATGGCACCCAGGCGTGCGCCGGCCGGGCAGTGACCCTTCCGCCGCCGGGTCTTGACTCTTTCGAATGGCATCTCCTCCATGTTCCGGCCATTCATGAAGCGGAGATGGCGCACGACCCCTCAACTTTTGCGTTCCTCTCCTCCGTTCGGGAATCGAACCGACATCCTCTCCGGGTTCATGCGTCCTGGATGTGCGAGGGTCCGGCTCGATGTCAGAGGGGGGAGAGTGACAGTGGAGGAAACAACAGAGCACCGTGCGTGCTCTATCCACAGGTTGACGATTGTTGGTGCGTCGTCAGAAAAGTAGCCCGACCAATGTGCAGCACGCCTTTCTCTCTCTCTCTCTCTCTGTCCCTCCCTCCCAACCCTCTCACTCCCCTTCTCCCCCCGCTCTCGGACCACTTGCGGTTACGGGTGATCCTGCGCTCCAACGCAGGATGGATCACGCTGGCGTATGTTGACAACCAAAACACTTCGCCACGAGGCTGCGCGAACAGCCATTATCACAAAAAGACACTTTATTATCTCTTTCCTGTGTGCACCTCTGAAGGCAGAGAGCTCACATACAAACACGCACACGCAGTAAACATTATATTGTACTGTATCTTCCTGCTTTAATTTGCGCCAGTGGAATGTCAGCGGTTGGGTGAAGACAGCAGCAAAACAGCCCTGGTGATTTCCCTCACGGTGTCTGCAGTCAGAGCTGATGTAGTTCCCAGCTAAAAATAGATCAGCTGCACCGGTGGATGGTCCAATATAGCAACAATTTGGTCTTTCCCACATGTCTTCTCCTTATATGTTTTATTGCAGAGTCAAGTGCTTATTGCACACTTTGAATTAACAACAACAAAAAACGTTGAAGCGAAAAGGCAATAAACGTGCAGGGAGATAAAAAAACTAGACACTTTTAACCAATTAACAGTGAAAATGTAAGAAACGCATCCTAACGTGTGTTGCACCACGGTTATGGTTGAGCCCATGTTGTGTGCATATTTGCATATTTTGTGCTTTTTTTTTTTTTATTGCTGTAGGTTATTTAAAGCGAGTTTGAGATAAGAGCTTTTACATCAAATTCAAATTAAATCACCCACAAAGATAAATATATTCAGCTGGTGCAGAAGGAATACTGATAGAATAAAAGCATGTCGGTGCAAAATGTAATTCAGCATCACAGAAGATGGACAGAAACATACGCAACTGTCATATTTCATAAAGAATCAGTGAGTAGAGCTGTGAATTAAAACATGGGAGAATATGGGACATAGACAGCAGGAGCTGCACTATCAGAAAACACCATATACAGAACAGTAAGAACAGAGAAAAATGTATCAGTATCCATATGAGGAGGCATCACACAAAATGGAAACTGTTTATGTGCATGTGTGTCACACTGTACGTCTAGTGGCAGTTTAGTTCAGGTTTAAAGCCAGAGTTAAAACACACTGCAGGGCAAATACTACAAATGATTAAAGGCTACATCAGTGAAATTATTACTAATGATAATCCTTCCAGAGAAAATTATGTAAATATCCAATATGGAATAACGTGAACAAACGTCACCAAATCAGAAAAGTCAGTGGTCGTATTAGAAGTATAATTGACATGAAATCAGGTAATTTGTTGGATTATATAAGAGTGGGTTGTAAAATGTGCAATTAATTAGAATTGATCATCAAAGAGAAGAAAAAATAAATTTGGTGTAAAATATTAAGATACTGTTTCACGCAGAGCTCTTTAATATGTCCAAATGGAAATCCAAAACTGAAAGTGTATATTTTAATTTGAACTACTCTGTTGACTCCAGTAGGGAAATTCAGGACACACCGATGATGCTGTTAGTGGGGTCAGCATGTTGAAAATGTAATGCTGACATCAAAACACACAGCTCACATCACAGTTTGCTGTGTGTGAGGCCGCGTAGCTGCAGACTGGTCAGACTGCCCATGCCAACCCCCGTCCACCACAAATTTAAAACCACCAGAAGGATTTAATGTTGTGGTTGATCAGCGCGTGTGTATATATATATATGTGCATTAGACGTATTCATCTTGCTGCAACATTACACATAAAAGTTCCTGTGAACACTGAGCGAAAAAACTACTCGGACAGTGGTGGTGCTGACTCATAGGACGTTTATGTGGGGCGCACATTCAAACACAGGATCCAAAGCCGTTCCAACCATTTATTTTAAGCAGGCAAACATAACGGATGGGTGATTTTTTTCTGTATATAGACAAAATATATCAGTAAATCAGGTTATGCCTTTACTCACATCATTAATGCAGGAGTCTAACACAATATTGTGCAGAACATTAAACATACAATGCTGCAATGACTTTAATATACAAAACATTGACCAAATATAATCGATAATAAGGCTGACAAGTTGATATTGTAACTTACGTAGGCTCACACCAACACACCCTGGTCTGGAGGGAAAAGGCCTTTGCAAGCCTGAAGGGTGGAGTTTTATAACTTTTATAACACACTTAAGCTACAAATGTAATTATAGAACATGTATTATTAATAAAAATCATTATCTATACATTCACACAGATGTTTATAGGAATATTTCCACATAGTTTCCACATTTCAAATGTCAAATACACAATCAAAGAAAACAATGATTTTAAAAACAATGATCCTCTTCTTGTATAGTTTTTCCATGAATGAATGCTATTTGGCTGCAGGTTTGTTGTGAGGTAATGTTATTAATTACTAATTGATTTATGAATATTTGCTAGTCTTAGTCAAGATTCTCACAAAGCTAGTTCACATGGTAATATAATCAGTACCCGTAAATACGTCTGTGCATTATCGGATCAGACAAGTGCCAAAAATAACAGGCTTCTGAAATCTAAAATCGTTTCCCTTTAGTGCACACTTTGATCTTCAGAAGACAAATGCAGGTATTTCAGTAGCTTCAGAGATGACCTTGCTTTCTGCTGCACATGTACCTCAGATTGCCAAGATCTTTAAAGAAGTCAATGGACTGACTCATCAATGAACAAGTCAATGTGAAGCACTTGTGCCCTACTAGCAAAAAGCCTCAACATGCTCACAGTCAATTACTATGTGGTCAATATCCGCTTTCATCCAGCATTTTAATCAATAGGCTGCAGAGTTCAGTAAGACAATCTGACCCCCGTCTGAGAGAAGACTAATAAGATTTTGTCTAGTAGTTCTGCTAAAAGAGTGAAAAGAGCTCCCACACTCCTGTCCTTCAGTTCATGCACTTACAGTCTTACAGTTAGTTTTAAGATTTCAAGCTTCACATGTGTTTATAAATATTTTCATGGACTTATGTTCCCACAAATATGGTTGTTATGCTGCAAAGACATGTCCCAGATAAAGTCCTCTTTCTGCAGCCCACCGTACCAGAATGAGGAAAAAAACACAGCATTTAAAAGCAGTTAAGATAATAATGGATATTTATCACATAAGATAACACATTGTGTCTATGTTGTCGACAAGAAGGTGTCAGAGTTGTTGAGAAAAACATTAATAGTTAAAGTCCTGATAAATGAGTCATGGACTAGCCTCTGTTCCACTTTTGTAACTCAGTGCAACCTCTGATCCAGCGTTTCTTTCATCCATATTGCTTAAAAATTAAGCAGGTTCTTGGAGTTTATATTTTATATTTTAAGACAAATCACAATCACGTCAGCAGTAGCTGTAAGAAAGTGACTCTCGACTTTACCAAAGTTAAACAATGAACTGTTAAAAACAAAAACAAAAAAAACAGAAAATTTACACATACAGCTCTGGAAAAAATTAAGAGACCACTGCATGAAAGCTGTGATTGCAAATCAGGGTTATTCCACCAAATCTTGATTTCTGAACATTTCCTAAGTTAAAACATTAGTAATGTGTTGTGTAAAAATGAATATGAACTTGTTTTGTTTCTTTATTTTTGCATTATTTGAGGCCTGAAAACACTTGACCATTTTTCATTTTCTGCAAATAAATGCTCTAAATGACAATATTTGTATTTGGAATTTGGGAGTTATGTTGTCAGTAGTTTATAGAATAATACAAAAATGCAGATTTTACTCAAACACATACCTTTAAATAGCAAAATCAGAGACACTGATAATTTTCAGTGGTCTCTTAATTTTTTCCAGAGCTGTATGTATCGTCATCGCTTTTATGAATACAGGTTATTCTATATTCAGAAAAAAACACTCATTTAAAGTGATTTTTTAATTGATTATTATTATTATTATAATTATAATTATTACAGACATGTCTGAGCTAACCACAACCCCTGAATACACCCATGGACTTTCTTCTTCCTTATGGAAAATGTTAAAACAACTAAATAAACATAAATATGAAATAGAAAACAGTACTAGATTGGGTTTTTACCTAAACTTATGAAGTGAGCCAGACTTGAAAATCAACTCCATTCTGTTTTAAAACCTGGTTAATCAAAGACAAAAGCTTCACAGTGAACAGTTTCAGACAGTTTGACCACAATTGAAGCACACATTAGGATATGTGCATATTTGTACATCATATTTGACGTAAGTGAAGATTCTCAGTCATCCAGGTGAAGTTATCTGGAAGCTGAGTCACGGCACCTGGACTTCTTTCTTGTTGGGTTGAGACTTTTCACTACTCATCCAAGCTGCTTCTTCAGCCTGAGGAAAGTTGGTAGAGGCCACAAACTTATCCTCCAAGTTGGTTTCACTTCACAACTGCCCTGAATAGGCTCATTAGGTGAAACAATGGAAGGTAAGGGTGTGGGTAGATGTCATAGTCAAACCCCTGATAAGCCCTCCTTCTCCCATAAAGTGGGTTAAGTGTGGCCAACCTGGTGGAGGTGTGAACTGGGCCTGATTTTTCTGGGAATGGTTGAAAGGGCAGCGTGATAAATTGAAGAGAGGTTATGTCTAAAGCTTCCCATACCCCTCTCTCGAACCACTTGTCTTCTCTGTCCAATATGTGAACATTCAAATCCTCAAATTAGTCCTTTGTCCTATAAATGAAGGTACACAGCTGAGTCTTGTCCTGACTTGTCCTGTCTCTCCAATGTACCACCCCAAAGACCAGACACCAAAAGATAAGAAGAGCAATGTAGTGAGTGCAGCAAAGAGTGCTCTGAGCTGCACATCATATTTGACAGCGTTCTCTTTTTTTACTTTATTCTTGCTGCCATTTCTGTTGTCTGCTTTTCTTTCTAATTATTTGTCTCCTAATGTAAAACACTCCGTGTAATAAGGTGCTATGTAAATAAACCTGTATGTAGTGCACTGCTTAAGCTGCTTTAGGTTGTTTTGGTACAGCATTATTTTCCATCTCCACACCCCCCACTGGCTCATTCAAAGCGTCTCATCTTTCCTGTTTAGCATCTAAGCCATGAAGTGAAGTGATACAGCAGCCAGACACCGTACACACCGACACACACACACACTGGCTCAATTTCTCTCTCTCTCTCTCTCATGAAGTAAGTGACAGCTGCAGATTTTTTGGACCATCCCTCCCTCCAGGATGCCTGACAGTCCCCCGTTGCCATGGCAACAGAGCTAGTAAGCCTGGCAGTTGTGACTGATACGCTGCTAAGGTGTTTCCCAATCTGACACCCTGGCTCCTCTCCCCATCTTTTGTCTCTCTCTTCTCTCTCTGGTCTCCCGACTCTCTTACAGGTGCTTTGAGATGACGAGTGCAGCTGATGTGTGTTTGTTTCTATCTGCGGCGCGGTGACGCAGCGCCCTGCCCTGCTAGCTCGTTGTGCTCACTGACATTTCTCCAAATTGAGGCTCTGACATGAAGGACGGGGTGGCATAGACGAAAGCTTCAGAGGTGACCGAAACGCACAAACCTTCCCACCAGCCACGGCAAAAACACACATGCAAGGTGGGTGGTGGAGGAAGCTGTGCGCGGTACAAAGATTAGTGTGTGCACATATGTGTAGCATGAGTAAATTCATAAATTCATTATAAACTTTGAAAATGTCACAGAGGCTGGCGCCAACTCAAACCAGGTGACCCTGAGATCGCAGCTTTGATTTGTCAGGTGCCCCCTAATCACAGCCAGGTGAGTTTCTGTTCATCGATTTTGTGTGTGTGTGTTTGTGTGTGTGTGTGTGTGTGTGATGGGAGCCAGTTGGCAGGGAGACACAGAGACTAAGCGGACTGGGCTCTTCAGTACATTCATGAATAGGAACCCTCCACCGGGGCTGAGGAAGCTGCTTCTGCTGCTGCAGTGTTGTTTGCATTCATGAATAAACCTGCTTGTTGCCATTCATACAGACACAATTAGCTCCGTGCTTCTCCTGTGGAAGACATGAATAGATGAACAAAGAAACCAGTTGTCATGCATAAATGCTGATATTTATACAGCCGCTGAAAAGCCTCATGAACCATATTGTCCACATAATTGCTCTGCAACATTAAATAGATATATTCTTACACCCTTACATGATGTACACATGCTTAAATTGTAGAAAAATGTTAAAACATGAGGCGAAAATTTTAGTTAAATCATCAAAAGCTGTCTTTGACACTCCTTTACTGTTGCTTTAATGTCTTTTTAAATTGCACAGCAGCCAGTAGATTGGATGTATGCATCCATATGCACAAGAGGGGAAATGAAAAAGATAAGAGAGACACAAAGAGAGTGTTCAGCAGTAGGCTGTGTGTGTGTGTGTGTGTTTGTGTGTGTGTATGGCCTCTTGGGTTGCAGTGTGTGTGTGGGAGTGTTATTGAGAGATATTTTTAATTCTGTGTGTCAGCTCCTCTCATCTCCCTCAGCAGGAGACGTCGGAGGGAAGCTGAATAACATTTCCTATGCAGCTATCATTTAAACACACACACTCACACACACACACACACATGTACATACAGTTTCAGAATTCTTTCATATGGCACCAGTTGCGTCTTAAGTTAAGAAAAAAAAGCCTGCCAGATTTCAGTGTGGGTTTTTTTGTGTGATTTTCTCTCTGAGTGCTTGTGAGGGAATTTTACATGAACACGATTGCAATATGAATGCGATCCTGGATGGATACGATTCCAAAAATCTGTCCGCCAAGACACAAAAAACACTTAAATCTGATACTGACAGTGTTAAAAGACTAAACAGACCAACTGTTCTTTGCCACTTATAAAAGGAAATCCACTGTTTAGTTACGTTTTAAAGAAAAGTGAGGCTTTTAATTCTCCTGACTCCTCCAAGCCACAGTGACTAAATAATACTTCACCATACAGTAGACAGAGGCGATAATAATTCCTTGTGGAACAGCCATCATCGACCTAATGGCCCTCTTCCATGCCGCTGCTTTCAGGTGGAGCGTGTAAAGTCACTGTGGACTGCAAAGTAGATTAGGGTCATCCTGGTGGAATACAGAATAGGATTTCTCTCAAGTAAAAGGTAAATGGATTTTGCTCACACTCCCATCCTCAGTGAAGCTTGTGAAAAAGTACGTTTGTCTCAATCACACGTCACACAGCAGGGCGTATACTGGATTTATGTAGTCACCCACAGCATGAAAAGTAGAATGAATTCACTCTGAGGTCATGATCTCAATATTTCTGTTTGCATTTTGCTGTTCAGGTATGACAGGCCGGCAGATATCTACAAACAGTTGTATATAGATAAAAATGATGTTTCCAACTCTCTCTTGGTGCGCCACCATATTATCAGCACAGCGTCATAGCTGTTAAACACTTCGGGAACGATCCTAAAGGTGAGTCACAGGAAGATTAAAATGGTTCCTCAAATGATTCTGTGGAAATGTAATGTGAATGCGCGTGTGAACTGCACAGTGAAAAGCTAAATATGGACTTAAGGCTGCAAATTACACCATAAACAACATTTCAGTCCATAAGTGTTAGATAAAGTAGAAATAATGATGTTAAACTGTAGAATTTAAACAATGTTCCCGTTCATTTCACCTTCTTTACCAGACAATTGACACTTAAAACAACTCATACTTACAATATTTTCCTGAGAAGTAGACTGATTCTGGCCTTATCTGAAAGGAAAGGCAGAAACATGATGATAAGGATCAGGATCAGTACTGGAAAAACAAGTAATAATAACAATTGATACTTTATTGATCCCCTTTGGGCAGTTGTTGTTTGGACAGCTGCCAGACAGTACATGTCAGCGCTGGTACAAGGTTTCAGTGTCTCGTCCAAGGACACCTCAACATGTACCCTACTGGGACTGAGAATCAAACTGCTCACCCTCGGGTTTGGAGACGACTGCTCTACCCACTGAGCTATCATGCCACCTGAAGTGTTTCAGTTTGTCAAGTAGTCTTGGTTGCCTGGACTTAAGCCTCAGTTTTTGCCCTTCATGTACCCTTAGATTCAAGCAGGGGCTGAGCCAGAGGGAGGGCAGGGGCAGTTCATCCTTGATCCCAAGTGACAATTTGTGCCAAATTTGAAGAAATTGAAATTGAAAGACTGCAACCTTAACCTTTGACCTTTGGCCACCAAATTGTAAACAGCTGATCGTTGACTCCAACTTGACAGTTGTGACAAGAGTGAAGAAATTCCTTCAAAGTGTTCTTCATATATCGCTTTCATAAGAATGGGTCGCAAGAACTGAATGAATGTAAGGTCAGTGTGACCCTGACCTTTGACAATTGGCCACCAAAATCTAATCAGTTCATGACTGAGTCCAAGTTGACAGTTGTGCCAAATTTGAAGGTGTTCCTTCAAAGCGCTCCTTAGATATCACATTCACAAGAATTGACATACACTTGGACAGACGGACGGACAGACAACCACACCACATAATGCCTTCGGTTCTGGCTATCACCAGTGTGGAGACATAAAATTCCAAGGCAAGGAACTTTTTCAGACAATTATACAGGTTCAGTTCAACCAGACTGCCTAACTTGCTTTACTTGGAGGTGAAACACAAAGAAAATTGCCCTCCAAAGGTTGGTAATACAATAAAACTGAAGTAAAAGACAAGATGTCACAGCTCTGTAGTTCAAGAAAGCTTCATAAAACCATAAGCAGTCTGCTCAGGCTTAGTTTTAGAGTAGTAGTAGAATTAGTTTAGTAATAGTAGAATTTACTCGGAAATGCTGAGAAAGCATCTGGTCCTGTTGCCTTTGACTTACAATTTCGATATTCCTCTTGACCTTGATGACTGAGAATCCTCATATACATGTAGTTAAGAATAAAAATCTCGCTTTTAATGTAACTTTAAATAATTTCTGCGCTCTTCGTTCCACTAAACGAAAAACAGGCTCAGATAAATTAATACAACAGAAGGCTATAATGAAGGTGAAGATAATGAAGCCTCCACAGTCCTGATGTTAACATGAATTTAAAGTATTTTCTCTTGTGCTACCTGTTCTGCGAGCGTGGTTCAATAGTTTCATTATTTTCAGATAAGGGTGTAGCAGGTGGCCAGTCTGATCAATGCAGGAGCCGGGCCAAGAGACGGAGAAGCCCTTGGTGACCGCGATCTGGGATAAACTCCACAATCAACCTGACACATCAAATATTCAGCAGTGGCTCAGTGTCGCAGTGGAGACAGAGAGCAGGGAAAACAAGGGACATAATCACAAATACTCATTATCACCAGGAGCTCTGTGTGTGTGTGTGTTTCACACTTAACACTGGCACTTACCCCTGACAGATTATAGCTGCACACATCAAATATTAAAACAGCGCCGTGAATTATTGATCCCAATCAATGTTTGCAGATCAGAGCTCTCAGCTGGCACAGGAGACGCTAACGAGTGAGGGCTAAATGAGCCGCTGAGCACTTCTAAATATATAATATAAACTCCTCAAAAACAAACAAACAAAAAAAACACCTCATCAAAATAAGAGCCCTAAACGTCCTACTCAATGTCCTCTGTGCCTGGAAAGTTTCAATTTTGCAGTTGTATTTCTCCATTAAAATAGTTTTCCCATGGTGTGAAAACCAGTTCGGAGACTCTGGGAAATTGCTTTTGCTGTGTAATCCATCAGAGTGAACCCCGTAGTAATATAATTTAGGTTCAGATTCAGGTTTGAAAAGCCTTGTGTTGAAATACCTCATAAAAACACATCACATAGAAATTAATAGAGATGAGATGGATTACAGATGTTAGGCAAATTTCATAAATCTGACAACTGAGTTTCATATTTAATTAAAAGAAAGAAACTGCAGCCTGTAATTGAAGAACAATTATATCTAATAATCTATGATTACATTCACACTAAACTGAATCAATGAAATAAATATAGCTTCCATGTGAAAATGTATAGTTTCAGGTTGTATTTGTAAAAAACAAAGTCTGTCAGAGTCTGTCCAAATTATTCACAAGATTCATTCATTCATGTAATCATGACTGTATGTTTTTTAAGGGCAAGCACTGAATTTTAGGTTGTGTATATAACCTGATGATTTCATTTACTAAGAAATATTACAAAAGCTAAAATATGGCTGCATGTTTTGAGGAATGTCTGGCACTCACAGATGGTACTTATTTGCCTGAAATGTAAAATCATTGGTATTGTCCAACACAGTAACGTTAGGCTACGAGAAACGGTCAAGATTAGGGAACAATTCTGGTAAAACAAAGGCAAACTCTGGTTCTCCACATGCACTACAGCCACATCCCAGACCCACGGATTTGTACTGGCACTATGACATGCATGCGCTTACACTTGTACTTACCTACCAGGATGGTGGTAAGTGGTTAAGGCTTTGGACTTAAGATCCAATGGACAATAGTTCTCGTGGGTTTGAACCCCACTCCTGGTAGAAAATGTAAACCTTGGAGCAGCAAGTTGTTCAGTGGGTAAAGCAGTTATCTGCAGTGAAGTGTTTAGGCTTTAAAAGTGATAAAAGTAGTTAATTTGTCAAGACCTTGCTGAGCAAAACGTGTAAGTGGATCCCACTTGTGGTGAGAGAACCACACCGATGCTAATTTTGAGGTAGGCGTCCCAAAAAAAACCCCAGTTTGTCCCTATGACACTCTATCGGGACACAGACTTGTTCTTCACAAACACACTACAAAACACGATGCCAACTGCCGACAGTAGCCACAATGAGATAAATAAACGTTACATAGCTTCAATGCATGAAATGAGCGCCTGGTTTACTTTTCTGGCACATGCACAGTCGGTGCACCGGGGCTGCAGACAGCCTGTGCACGCGTACAACCATGGAAAATCCATCCCACCCCAAATGGTTGGTGATTAAATGTAAACAAATTTTAACAGGTCTCTCTTGCAAATGAGACTACGTGTTTCAATGGGATCACCTGTATAAATAAAGGTTAAATAAAAAATAAATAAAATAAACCACCACCGACAGTACCTAGTAGTAGTAGCGGACACGCAGATGTGGAAAGTATAAACTTGCCTTAAGTGTTAGCACTGTAAATTGTGAGCTGTGGATTTGTCCAATATGGATAACATTTCTAGGAATACTGATAAATTATTGTTTATTTCCTGCATTTTTACCCAATAAAAATAAAACACTCTCACAAAATAGCACAGACAGTCTGGAATTTCACCTCTTAGCTGTTTCATTTCAAATCAAATGTGCTGGATTTGTGACAGAACTAACACACACACAAACACACACAAAGTGTCACTGTCCAGATACTGCGCCGTGTTCCACACAGACACTGACACACTCACAGGTAGAGCAGCTGTGAGCCCCACATCTGATTATGTTATTGACACTGGGCATGAAACACAAGTGGAAACGTGCCTCATCTGAGTGTTTAATACACAGAGGACAGAGCTGCTCCATCACATTAAACGACATAACTAGTTTAAATCACTGCCGCTTAACTGCGTGCAGGGAACAAAACTGACAGATTACCGCAGCGGCTGCTTTGCCTGCCTTAGCTGTGTTTGAGCATCTCTGAACAGGGTCGGCGCTACAGCCGATAATTAGCATTTACATAATGAAGTAAATGTTAGCTGCTGCCTTAAACTGCTACTTCCCAGCTGTAGGGGGGCAAGCTGACCTCCACATAGACAAACGGGAAGGCTTGTGGAGGGGGCTGGGACAACAAGAGATGTGGTGGACAGTGCTGAGATTTAAAATGGTGGCTGGACCTAAGGGACATTCTGAATTAGGAAGCCCATTTAAAGGACAATTCTGTTGTATGAAACCATACATACTGTATCTTACTCCTCCATGCGATTGAGCTCCACTGTTGGCCACAGACTATTAAAAACACATCAATAGGCCACACCACGTCACCTCCTTTCATCAGCATGAGCACACGCTGCAGTTTACTTTGACCCAGTCCTACAAACACCTTCCTGCTGCCACATATACTAATTAGAGCACCAATCTGCTGCTGAAAATAGTCCCCAACAAATGCACAATTTCTACTTGTTTGAGTAATGTTACTCAAAAAGCCTACAGGGGCTAAGTGTTTTACTAAATTTGCGTCTCTGAAAAAAAAAAAAAGGGATAAACAGATGAATACAGATGAGAATAAGACGACTATAGAATATAGACAGCCAATATGGCTGCATGGTTTGACAGAAACAGAAAAATTAAAGTAATCATTTACATTTTGGCCAGCGACAAATGTGTCCTAGTCAACTATGTGATTGTATATTTATTATTTATTTAATTCTGTACAATAACAATTCTTTAACAGAAAACATTTTTAGGATTTTTCTCCAGGTCTTACTCAGGTTTTTAAAAGTAATGTTTGACATTTTAATACTAACTTGCTTTCATGCTGATCAATGAAATTATGTCTATTCATTAGTTAACATTTAGTTTAGTTAGCCGTTAGCATTTTAGCTTTGGGTTTGTCAGTGGGTTCAGCAACTTGTCACAATAAGCCAGTGCATTTTTTGAATGGGTCTTTGAAAGTTGAAATTTTATTTAGGTGCCTGAAATAACGTGTAGCTAACACAAGGTCAAGAGATTTTCACATTTTATTCTACGACATAAAATTCACTCGTGATTTTAAAGAGACTTTACACGTCTTAAGAGCCTGTTGCAGCAGCTCCAGCTAGATTTGTGTTTTTTTTCATAGTTTTTGTGTCCACTTGTTTTGCTGTTTTTTTAAACTCTTTGTATTATCTGATCTGTATTATTGTGTACTGTGTTTTGTGTTTTATCCGGTAAAGTTTCTATTATTCTGTACTCTTCTATCTTAGTGGTGGTGTTTTAGCGTTTTTCGATGTAATGGCTACTACAACACCGTAATTTCCCTTTGGGATTAATAAATCTGTCTAAAAACTGTGGTTAACTGAAAAACATATATCAACATTACATAGCCATACAATCCATCCATTTTCTTAACCGCTTGTCCTCGTAAGGGTCACGGGGGGTGCTGGAGCCTATCCCAGCTGTCATCGGG
>JAUMHL010000021.1:24083106-24095924 GCA_032362345.1 Sandelia bainsii | reverse complement strand
TCTAGCAGCTGTCCAAACAACAATTTCCCCAAGGGGATCAATAAAGTATTCATTATTATTATTATTATTAAACAATAATCACAATAATCATTAGTTGTAGCCAAAATGATTGTTTTACTGTACAAAACAAACACAAGATGATTATCTACATCAGTTTTTCAAACTATTTGTATTATTTAAGTATGTGGATGGTAACAACCACACATTATTACTGCTCTGTTTCATCTTATTGTGCATTTGTGTAGTGCAGTCACTGTTTGTCCTGTATCGGTTTCCTTCGGTGCAGAACTTCTTCTTGTTTTGTGGAGACTCTCGAAGGTCCACTACGATGTGCAAGGAGTCGGTCATGTGAAAACTGCAAACCTGTCCTTTCCTGAACAATAAGAATTTAATTGTTAATTTATTAATCTTTTTTTTAATAAGACATCATCACCCTCAGGTCTGATGCCAGTCTGTAACATAATCTAAACCTAGTAGTTACAAGTGAGAAGAGATTATTAATCTAGTACTACGGTCATCATGTGACCCCATCCCTTTACACATCCTAGTGGTCCTGTTAGACGCTCCCCTTGTTCTGTGGCCTCTTTCATATTTGTTGTTGCTTGTTTTAAGTGAGGCGTTTTGTGGACACCTCATCCAACACAAACCAACCACAAAATGAAGCCACAAATGTAAGATGTTGCACCAGTAGCTGATTTTCACAGTGTTAGTGTTTTATTTTTTTCCCCTTAAGTCTGCTGTCTGTATTGGTGAAGGCTGCCTATCAAAACAGATGAGCTGCATACAGGAGAGTGAGAGAGGGAGAGGAGATGGGTGACTCATTTTCCCTGTGATATGCACACACACACACACACACATAACCGCACACACTCTCTCCTACAGGCTCTGCTGTTCTGTCACTTTGTATTAATTCAGCACATAGCAGGTCCAGTCAGAAATGAGAGAGAGAGAAGGGGGTGTTTTTGATACTGAACCACGAATAGCAGCCAGAGAGAAGGAGATGGGAGATAAAACAGAGGGAAGGAGGAAAAAAGACATTGAACTTCTTTTGCCCTTCCTCATCACGACACACATCATTTACACTGTTCCCCAGTGTTTGCTGCTGTGTTGATGCCAACACATTTCTAGACAGACGGAGAAAGAAAGAGACCAAACCAAGTGTAATGGCACCATTTGTAATGTCCTGGTTTCCTGCATAAACTGGTCATGAAATGTGATGTGATCTTCACCAAAGTCACACATGTCAACAAACAGTCCTGATCTTTCATGTCTTTGTTGAACACATTCATTAAACATAGAGTGATGGTGGAAAAAGTAAGTGAAACAGTGTTTTAATAACTGGTTGAACCACCTTTGGCAGCAAGAACCTCAAGCAAGAGCTTAACTGTAGCTGTGGTTTAAACCTTCACAACGTCCAGGAGGAGTTTTGGACCATTCTTCTGCAACAATCGTGACTGTTTTATCACCTTTTCACCTAAATTTTAGCCACTCAGACTTATTTCCCCTTACTGGCATATGCTAAGTACCAGTTCTGAAAAACAGAGAACCTGCAAGTTGTTC
The DNA here is from genome assembly GCA_032362345.1 of Sandelia bainsii. NCBI lineage: Eukaryota > Metazoa > Chordata > Actinopteri > Anabantiformes > Anabantidae > Sandelia > Sandelia bainsii. The sequence goes on along the minus strand of JAUMHL010000021.1, from coordinate 24,094,364 downwards.
TTTAAGGCGAGGCGAAGATTGTGGTTGGTAATGTCCGACACATTAACACGAAAGCACCCAATGTGTATTAATCCACCAATGAAAACCATAGTCCACAGCTACTGCACTCAGCCCGACAGTACGCCAGTGTTTGGATGTCTCGAAAAGTGTCTCTGGAGTGATTATTAGTGTTTTTCATCCACTGGAAGCCAGAGGATCTGACCTCTGACCTTTGTCCCACCTGACTCTTGTCTGTTTCCTGAGCAGAGAGTGATGCTGTGAAGTTCAGGGGGGCACCATTGGTTCGTGTCCCGTTATGTGCAGAACGCTGTTTACTCTCTTCTATTTACACTGCTCAAGATGCTCCCAAATAAAAACAATTAACTTCTGTCACCCATGAGCACCCAGAGCTTAGTGTGTGTCTGTCCCCCCACTCAGGCTTAACAAGGTGATTTCTCAGCTGCACTGCAGCTGTCAGCATCTTAATCAGAGATGCAGTGGGTGTACAAATGAGAACATGGAAAGAAAAGGAGGAAGGTGATGGAGATTAAATGGCAGCTGCAATTGAGGGGGGTCAGTTTTGGACTCGAAACAGCAGGTCTTACTGTCTGTCAGCGGCAGAACGGTGCATTAATTTTGCATATTAAATATCTGTCAGGATCATAGTCTCAGTTCAGGGCCCAAATTAGCAACAGCACCATCAAAGGCGAGAGGATGATGAATAAGTTTGGCCTGATTGAGACAGAAGCCCAGATGGGATAAGAAGGTGATATGTGGGGTAATGGATAATCATCAGAAATAGACAAGTCAGCCAGCACAGAAGAGGGAAGTTTATGTGATTGTCCAGTAAAAGATTAGTCATATAGACATGAGTGGCTCATTTAAAGGGTCAGTTCGCCCAAATTATAAAAGAAACATTGGTTTCTAGCTATACAAATAGTTTTGATATCTCATTTGTCTCATTTCAAAGCATTGACACTTATATACTTATTTTGAAATACTAAAAATACTCTACTAAATAATGTTTATCTGGGTTTGGGACCGGCACTAGGGAGGGACCAGGACATGAACCACCACCCCTGGGGTTCATAGACAGTTAGCAATTGCCAACTGCCCAACCTACTGTGCTACTCTCCTGGTTCTACACTTTCACTAGATATGAAGCAATATTAGTGATTATTTTGAGTCGTATTTGTGCTCATCTGTCAAATCTAAGTCCAGCACTCATTCTCGTTGTTCTTCTATTTGTCTGGGTGTTTAGCTGCTAGTTGTTCGGTGCTGCACAGGAAGGTCGTGCACGGTGGGTTTATTTGATCTTATTTGCTGAAAACAGCTGGCTTCGCGGTGGCAGCGAGAAATCAGTAAAGTTACAGGTGTAAAACCAAAACAATGAGCTGAACGCAGCACTTTGTACAACAGAGTGAAAGTTCGGAGTCTGGTTATCACTTTTATCACGCTTTATCATTACAAGGTACATTTAAAAAAAACAACATTTGATTTACTACTAATATGCAAATTATGACTCGTGCAGCTTTAAGTGTAAATGTAAGTTTAATGGATTAAACCAACATGTATCTCAAAACCTCTGCAAATAAAACCAAACCGCTTGAAGTAGGTAAACAAATATGTTAAGTGTGTTTTTTGGGAACGGAGCCACTGCAGCAGTGATATTCTCCTCTAAACACTTCCTCTATAAGTGGAGCAGCAGTGCAGCAATAGGTTTATCTGTTAGTCAGTGTCAAAAGCATTTAGCTTAAAGGTGTGGTTTAAAAGCGTTAAAAGCACATTTGACCTGTAAGCAGTCGACCAGCATCAGTCAGGCCATCGGCAACAGTGCTGCTATTGATCATGGTGTTTTCATTTGGCAGCTAATGCACAGCTGTAAAGATCCAGACACACGACCTCTGCACCCTGATCAATTACCAGTCTAATTATGTTTTTTTTTTTTTTTTACTTAATGTGTATTTATTTTACTTATTACTTTCATGTTGAAAGATTTGGATTTTAAGAGTTGGAGCAACAATAGCAAAAGCACAGTTACCTTTAGTTTCTAGTCTGAACATGAAAAAAGGTGAAAACATCAAGACGGCGATCATCTTTAGGCCCTATGTATTGTGTATCTACTGTACTGTGATACAGTTTAAAAGCACAAACTTACAGTACATCTTGTATACTGCACTATAGTGAAGTTTAGCAACTCTGTGCATTATTTTTGCATCGAGTGTCATGCTACAGCAAGCTTGATTCCTCAAAAGTTTCATGTTGTAGCTTCAACAATCTTCAGAGATGGTGTGTGTGCGCGTCTTCAAATTTGGGAAGAGTTGTCAGGCAGAGTCAGCACCATGTAGAATCAGGTAGGTCAAGGTGAGATTGATTGAGTCGGTATCAGAGTACAGAAGCACAGCTGTATGGGCTGCACAGGGTTCTGCTGATGTGGCCCTGACTGTGGAATGTGGAGCCCTAGTCTGAGCAGGTCATGAGAAATACTTGCTTAGACTGTTGGCACCATTAAATAGATTGTGTTGATGGCTTGTGGTGTTGGTGTAATGTAAAGTACTCGTTGTCCCACAGATAAAAAGTAATCTGACAGCTGTCTTACGGATGATGTGCTGCCATCTTTGAGTTGACAAGAACACCTGGTAGGTGCTGTAGTGGGCTCTACTGTCTGAGTGTGTGTTGGCATGATTCAGAGCTTGCGGTGTATCTGAATGTACTCTGATTTGTCAGACACATCCAGGCATGAAGTCCATTACTGTCAGCCCCACACTGAGCTGCAACCCGCCAAACCCCACTGAGTCCCTCATCTGTGCAGGACACAGGAAGCCTGTCGGAGGCTAAAACCAAATTACACCCGCCCACTAAATCCTCATTGCAGTTCTGTTTCTTCTGATTCTTTAAATCCATTTTAATTTTATTTAAATTTAGATAAAGAAGTGAGTATGGAGAAGTACAGTCATTATACTGTAGGTACAGTAGTTTGAAGATTAAAGGGAAACTGCTGAGGGACAGTGAGCAGGAGCAGTGTAAAGAAGAGAGAGCGTCACATAAGTGCAGCCTTTACATGTAAACGGTGGCAAGAAAAAGTATGTGAGCACTTTGGAATTAACATGTTTTCCGCATTTATTCTCTCTTGAGGTCATTTGGGTCTAGGCTCTGACTGCATCATACAATGTCCAACCCAAATTCAGCTGTGGGACACATTGATAAATCTGGGAATTCATTTTCGCCCTGATAATGAGGCGGAGAAGCACCAGATCACAATGCTTCCTTCACCCTGTGTTAAGAGTGGTGTTTTCATGTCGGTATGCATTGCCATTTTCACGCCATGCATAGTGCTGCATGTTTGTCTCAAGCTTAGTTTCATCAGTTCACAAAGCATTTCCCTGCTAGTGTGGTGAAGTGCTTCTTAGCAACCCTGTGGTGCAGTGTTTTCTTTAATCTGAAGATCAGCAGCTCGTGCCATCCTGCCATGGACACTGTTCTCCATGCAGCTATACACCGTGAGCTGCTTACAGAAATGCTAACCAGCTCCAATGATTCCTTTAAGCCTTTAGCTGTCACTCGAGGCTTTGTGTCCATTTAAATGCAGTAATTTTATAAGCATTAGGAATCTGCAGCTACTGTAGCAGCTCTGTGATGCTGCACATGTTTCATGCTTTTAGAAAAATGCTAAAGTCAGTGCGCTGTCATGCTCACAATGGCAATGCTAACATGCTGATGTTTAGCCGGTTTAATGGTTATGTTAACTGTCTTACTTTAGTGTGTTAGCATGCTAACATGCTAATTAGCCTTACAACACACAAAGTGCAGCTAAGGGTGAAGGGAATATCATTAGTTTTGAGAGAATGTGATCAGAAAGTGACATTAAAGCAGCTGAATCATCAAAATAAGGCTCAGTAGAGAATAAAACCTGTGAAGTACTTCAGATAAGGAGCAAAGTCACTGTGAGTGAAAGTTTTTTTGTGCATCTAAATGAAGCAAATTTCTGTTAATGTGGACGTCTTTAAAAAAAAACTGGAGGCCTTACAATTTATTAAAAGGGGGAGGGCTCGTTCCAGACAAGAGGCTTGTTCACTAAACTGTTCTCCTTTCATGTCGTGATGCACAACACTGTACTTTGAATTTGAAAGCCTCCGTGAGTGACCGTGTGCAGCAAGAAAAATGCAGCATATGCTTTTGATCTCTGCGTTACGTAAAATGCATGAACACGTGCATGAATGTAGGTGAGGGAAATGATTGAAGAAAAGGAAACAACCTTGAATGACTGAATGTAGGAGCAAAAGTCGCTCAGTGTTGGAGATAACAGAGAGAGTCAGTTCTGATGATGGACCAGGAAAGATGATGACATTTGATGCTTATTTGTTATAGGTGAGCTCCACCTGCTGGCCCGTCTCTCTAACTACAAACTGTGACCCTCTGTTGGCCTCCATCACACACGTCTCTCTCTAACAAGCGTATCGACTCAGTTGTTCAGTCTCCAGCGGCTTTCCAAATTTAGCTCGTTTCTGTCTTTTGCATCTCGCCTTCCTTTCTTGTCGTCTCAGCCCTGAACACAGGCTGCCACACAGCTCACAGCCTGAGAGCAGGAATACGTTTCTCCTCTGCTGGCTTCTCTCCACGTCATCTTCCAGTAACGTTCAGGAATCGATTTTATGATAAACACTCACCATGAGCTTGCACCTGCTTATATTACTGAGCTTTTAACGTTACATGCGTCTGAGTGCGATTTAAATCAGATCCACAGCTGGGTCAGAAGTTAGCTAAAGGGAAAAGGTTGTTAATGTCAAGAGCTCCATGCAGCGGCCTCTTCCAAACCTTAAGTCCATCCGTGATGTGACACAGAGAAAGCTCATTTTTGATTACAATTACAACTCGTCATTTCTGACACTGGCACTTAGTTCTGTTTCCCTTTATTACAGTGTTGCTTAATCAGCAATGTTCTGCTGGAAAATCGAGGAACAGCCTTGTAAATAACAGGTGAACAATGACAGCAAGTTGATTTATTTGAAGCGACCTCACTGTCTCAAATATCTGACCTTTATTAAGGATTAAACTTCATCACATATTTCATATATTTTCCAGAGTTTTGGGCCCAATTTAAAAAAAAAAAAGTATTAAACAAAAATATCATAAGTAATATGTTAAAAAGTTAGTCAGAACCTGTTTTTACAAAAACCAGACACTCACACAGACTGGCTGTGGATCTGTGAGCAGCAAAACTCAGTTGTGCAAATCATCAGGACCTCGGTCATTTAAAATCCCTCTTCATTATAAAGTCCCTGATTCTTCAACCCCATTGGTTAATTCTTCGGGCCCGACTCTCGTCGGTGACCCACGATTGGCTGAATCTACGGAGGCGGAGCTTCGTCATGACGCTGTCGACGATCGAGAGAGACTGACCGGAATGTAATTTTGCCTTCAAAATAAAATCAGCTGACCTGTATGGCTCAGCAATATGCAGTGAAGAAGTGATGTGGATTTTTTTCAGGGTTATTTTTATTTATCAGAGTATATAGTTTATTTAAAATAAAGTGTAATGTATTTGAATACATTTGAAAACTCACTTGTTTAAAAAGTATTTGAAATGAGTCACACACACACACAAAAGAAATTGTCTAGCACTTAACAATTCCTAGCATGTTTTTCTTCTTGACAAGTTTGAGTCTTATCAGGGCTCTTAGTTTGTAGTAACTCATAATTTACAGAACCCGAATGGTAATTGCTTGTGTTTTCCCCTTGTAAGTCGCTTTGGATAAAAGCGTCTGCCAAGTAAAGTAAAGTATTAATAATAAGAATTTACATATTTACATGTTTTTACTCTGCACAGCTTATCACCTGGAAGGCATACAGACAAGGTTGGTTGTTATGCAGGTTAGGTTCTGATGTGTAGGGACTGTTACTTTCTGTTAGAGTAAATATATGCTTCATACTCATACTCACTTCAATTCCTGCTTAAATATATTGTAGGAGCAACAATAACATAACATGATAGTTTTATTAGTTCCTCAGGCACCAAGTGACCAACCTGATCTCTAGAGCACGAATGATTGAGTAGTCATTGGACAGGTAAATAAAAATAAATTTGATAACTAATTTGAATTTTTTTTTTTTTGGGAAAATTGCTTAAATGTGAATATTTGCTGTTTTTCTAAACTCAGTGTGTGGGTTTTTTATTTCTGGTCCAACACAAACAGTAATTTGTTTCTGTTAATTTGGATTTCAGGGAATAATGGTTTCCACTTTTCATGATTTTACATTTTCTATTGTGAACAAATAATAAGTTATCAGATTCTGGCAGTTTTATAGAAATCTGATACCTTATTAATTGTTAACGCCGCCTGGAAACGGCAGGAAAAAGCAGTCGAATTAAGACCTCTCTGGCTTTCCATAAGGTTTTGCATTTTTTTGTGGTTCAATCTAAATGTCAGTCGTTGTAGTTGCTTTTATTTTGAAAACCGTGTCCGGAAACATCCGTCTTCATAATGGCGAACTTGTCGTCAGTGGTCGGAGCTGCAAATCGTTTGAAATCCTCCTCCACCCGAGCAGAGAGCGAGAGGGTCCAGCCCTGCAGTCCGGTTCAAACATGGCGGGCCGTGGAGGCGACGTGATGTGTTCAAGGTCTGGCTCTGGATCCGGATCCGGATCCGGATCCACCAGCGGTTACCTGCCTTTAGTGGTAGCCGCGTCCGAGGAGCAGAAGCCGAAGAGGAGGAGGAGGAGGTCCTTCTGCCTGGCCGGGATGAAGTCCCGCAAAAGCTTCGGCAAACAGCAACCGCAACAACCCGCCGCAAACAACAACAACAACACGCCGTTGATGAAAGAGATCAAACACATCTGCAGCAACTGTCGAGGAGCCGAGACGCTGGACGGTGAGAGGACGCAGGGACGCGGGGTTTCCTGCTGTTGGTGCCCGCTCCCTGCCTGCCGCGGGCCCCGGGAGCAGCACCCACAACAGCCCCTAACGCTTCTTGTAGTAGCTGAATTTACTTTGTGTTGGTCTCTGAGGAACTGAGCTGCAGCCTCACAGCCTGAAGTCTTTGTGGTTTAGATACTGTGGAGACTGATTCAGTTCCACTCTACGTGTGGATTAGTTTTGCTAAAACAACCTTATTTGGCTCAAATTCTACTAATTTAACCCTCTTATCACCAGAGACATAATTAATTAAAAAATAATTAATTTCCCGCAAAAAAAAAGATAAAACCAGTCAGTTGATTTTAAACGACCTAATCAACCAAAAAATGTCAATCAAAAGGTTGATATGAGACAAAAGTTTAGCACCTTTAAGTTTCAGGCTTCATTTGTTGTTCATAAAAGGATAAATAAACATGAAAAAGGGGGGAAAACAGTCAGAGGTGTTGGACGAACACTGGGCTTAGTCAGTACAACAACGCTGAATGTCTTGGAAAAAGAAAGAAATCACTGGTGCACTGAGCAGAACAGGTCGGCCAACGAGAATAACAACAACTGGTGACAGAAACTTGGTGAGAGCTGTGAAGAAAGACCCTAGAAAAACATTAGCAACATCCCGGCAACCTCCACAGAGCAGGAGTGAAGCTTTTTCTAATCATGGGCAGAAGAGTAGATAGAGGCTGAACCACGATTGGGAAAAACCTTACATGTCAGGAAAATGTGAAAAATGCTAATTACAGGGTCCCGTACACCTTCAAATTTCTTGCTTTGTGCAATCGGCAGTCAGAACCTAAAGATGTTCAGTTTACATTGATATAAAATGGTTCATCATAACAATCTGAGAAGCTAAAGCTGGAGCTCGTTTGGATTTTCGCTTCATAAATGAAATGAACTGGAAAAGGCTGCTCGTTTAGTCAGAAAATGTATTTGGATCAGCTGGAAATATGTCGTATGTCAGGTGCTGAGAACCAGATGCATGAACTGTGATCCTGAAAACCAGCAGTGGGATTAGAGCCGGGTGATCTGGCTTCAATAACATGTCACAATCTCTTTATCTGATTCACTGGAAAAACTGCCTCCACTGTTACTGTTCCCTCGCACATCGATGCAGTCGATCACGAGGCTGATGCTTTTGAATGAAAACCAGTATATTTGATTGATTGACCGGATTGATTCCCAATAATAAGCTACTTAAGAGAACGATGAATCAGACATGAAGCTGGATCAGTCGGCTAACGGTGATTTCAGCCCCGGCAGCATCGTCTGGCTGCTGCTTTGATTTGTTGTTGTTGTTGTTGTTGTTGTTGAGTGAGTCAGTGTGTTGTTGTTTTTTTGAGGCAGCAGTCAGAGACCTGGGGTCAGAGTGGAAGAATGTCTCACTGCAGTGTGACTCTGAGCCCTGTGACTCACGCTGGGGTAGGGGTGAAGGGGGCCGGGGGGACAACAGTCATCAGCATTAGGGCGGGACTCCTACAGTATAGTCCAGGAGTAGGCAACCATGGTCCTAGAGAGCCGCTGCCCTGCTTGTTTTCCTACCATCTCTTCAATTCAATTCAATTCAGGTTTATTTATATAGCGCCAAATCACAAAAGAATCATCTCAAGGCACTTTACAGTCTCTTCCTGCTGTTGATTACCTGGACCAGGTGTGTTGAGCCAATAAGACGCTGTAGGTGCAGGAATCCTGAGTCTCAAAAAAAAGTATCGGTTATTATTCTAGCACCAGCTCAACTTGCATATTGTAATTTTAAGTTAAAGGTAATATACGCGAAGGTGCTTAAGTATAAGTACGCAATAATCAGGATGATGTGTTTACAATATCAGAAGTAAAAGTACTTGGTGCAGAAATTAGATTATAAGTCTGCATCACTGGTGGCTGAGGTGGATCTGATTTTCATCTATTTTGGATAAGACTTGAGTGATTGATTATTGTGCTGTTGAGAAGTGCTTGTCTCTGTCACCCAGAGCCCCGAGTGGTACCTTCACAAAGCTTTGTTTGATCCAGTCCAACAGATAAAACAATATGATTTAATACTATTAAATAAAATAATTGGCAGGAAAAGCATGACATTGTTAGATTTGAGTGGCTGGAACAATCAAATGTTTGGTATTTTTGCATTAAAAATGACTCTGTCATGTTTTAGGGCAGCAATAACTGTAGTATTTGTCCCTGAACCATCGAGGAGCTCAAGCATAAACTTTCGTGAGAAGAAAATACTCAAAGTAGAGCAAACGTATGTCAAATTTGAACAGTTCAGTTTTTGAGTAAATGTGTGTAGACACAATCTGCCACTGCTGTTACTGGTGTGGAGTTTTCACACTGAGAGAAACTTTTCCTCTGTTTGTCTGAGGAAGGTTTTCACTGAGCTCTTTGACTTTAACACCAGTGTGACGTCCAACAGAACCAGGCTCTACAGCAGCTGGACAGGGGAGGTGGGGCTGTCTGAGGGTGTGGATGGGGTCGTGGTGGTAGCTGCTGAGCTGGTGCAGATTTAAACTGACATATAAGGCGACTTCAATGCTGACATCTCCTCCTGTGCACAGCTGCCTACTGGTTTACAGTCAGTTTGATTCTTCTCCCCATCACTCACTTTCTGTTAAGACTTTATTTTTGGCTCCAGTCTCTTCAGTGATTGTTGGTTCTGCCAAAACAAAACAACCTAAAATTGACAGTTTTCCATTTGTTGCTGTTTAATTATTTTAAATCTTTTTATGCTGCAGACTTGCAGAGACTCATCTTTGATATTTCATCAGATATTCATCGAATTTGATTCTAGACATATCTGAATAAGCCCAGTTACAACTATTTTTCTATATTCCATAAATGTTTTGTAATAAATTGTCATATTCTTGTAGTCATGACAAATTTTCATTCATGAAGAGCTTTATTTTGAGTTAATTCCCTGCCATTTGTGGGTTAGTTCCCTAACATGCATTTCATAGCACACGCGAGTTTGCGATTTGTCTTTTTAACTTCCAGGAAACTCTGTGAACTTTTTTTTTTATTCTTGTGGAATTTGTGCATCAGTGTCCACTGAAAACTGGAGCACGCTGTATAGATTTTCAAGCAGAGCAGAGGGACGTACAGTTCACAGTGAGAGAGAAAAGACTTTCTGAAACAAGATGATCATTTGGTCTAATAGAAAAGTAAAAATTTGTTGTGGATATTCACTGTAACACTTTTTGTTAACGTTGTGGTTATATTTAGTTATATATTCCTCTGTCAGGCCCATGTTGTGGTTCTTTTTCTCTCTCTGGGAGTTTTGTCCCGTTGTTGCATAAGGTTTATGCAGGCGGAGCCACCTGACAATCTAACTGATTAAGAGCGATCTGAATAAGGTTTTTCTGACTTGATTATGCACAGCCCTCTAGGAGAGTGTGTCCCTTGACATTTGAAACGGAGACAAATAATCATTATTTCCTCTGTGAAATAATGTGGATTTAAGAAGCACATCACTGCAGTAAATGTGCACTATGATTATGATGATAAAGACCACTTCCTTACTACCTGACTTACTGCGCATAAAAGCAATCTAAATGAAGCATTTCTTAGTTTTATCAAGCTGTATTTTACATTTTACATCAATGTGGGTATCATTTTACCTGCCAGTGCACTTTTAATTTAGAAGGTCTTTACATGTAGAGCTGTGATAAAAGGCAAACCCTCAGGTTTATGAAGCTGCAGCCAGAGGATATTTGGCATTTTGGCATTTACAGAGCACTTAAATTATTAATTCATTAATGTATCAGTTGCTGATGAAATTTTGGTCGATTGTTGCTCATTATTTTAACTCCTTCCTTTTATATTTCTGCAAATTATGTGGAAAACAACTGCAGGTAACCAACTGCATCCTCCAGGTGAAAAACATGTTTGTTTAGCTGTCTTGTTAACACTCTCGTTGTTGTCATTCTGTTTCCAGCCGAGGAAGTGGAGAGGTTGACAGCGATGCGCTCTGATTCGCTCGTCCCCGGCACACACACGCCTCCCATCCGCCGGCGGAGCAAATTCGCCACCCTGGGACGTCTGTTTAAACCTTGGAAATGGAGGAAGAAGAAGAGCGACAAGTTCAAGCAGACCTCTGCCGGTGAGAACCGAAACACTCAAACACAGCACCCACATTCTCCCCCATCACTCCGCTCACAGCTACCACTACTTTGTGTTTAGTTTTTCGGTCGTCGTCATCATCATCATCATCATGATGATTCTTAATCTGGCTTGGAGATGTGTGGCCGCATTTCAGACACTGACATTTTGAATGAAAACCAATATACACTTCTCACAAAAAGTTAGGTATATTCTGCTTTCGGGTGAAATTTCAGGATGAACCTAAAATGCACTATAACCTTTACAGGTGAACTTAATGTGACCT
>JAUMHL010000021.1:23970150-24083006 GCA_032362345.1 Sandelia bainsii | reverse complement strand
ATCACCATTGCATGCTTCTACTTAAATGCCCTACTTTCATGATATAATATCACTGTAGTGTGAACTTTTTACGTTTTACATACATTTCTCCCGAAAGCCAAATATCCCTAATTTTTTATGAGTAGTTTATTTGAATCAGAACAAAGTGGGAAGGCGGAAGAGGGGCTTTAAATACACAGGAGCTTAAACAAGCTTTTTTAGTCTGAAGGCCAGAGGAGCTGTTGCATAAAGAGATGTTATAAGTTGTGTTTGTACTTTTTTACCTTGAAGATCATATAATCTTTTTTCAATGGAGACCCAGAATAAAAATATAGATTAGGAATATAGATTTTTAGACTGTCAGAGAGGTTTACTAAATGTAATTTGTGCAAAATTATATCAGTTTTGATTTAAAAATATCAAATTAATTCCCTTTTTTTGAAGGTGTGTGTGGTGTGCAAGTCATTCATGGTGCAGCACAAGTGTTCAATACAGAAAATGTGTGCATAACAAAATCCCAGATGTGGAATTGATCTTAAAACAAGTGTTTCTTGTTCAGTATGAATCATCCAAATTCATCTGTCACTTTTGATATCATGATAATAATGATTAATTTGTCATGTCAAGATAAATCAACTTATTTATATAACACATAAAAAACAACAGATTTTAGCTAGAAGCAAAACAATATTTTAAACTTGGGAAGGCAGAAAGTGGTTTTAAACCATTCATATGCATTTACTCCCCAAACTACAGTCATAGCAAGCAAATAAAAAATCAGTGAAGTCGTCCGTCAATTACGTCCATCAGAGATGCAAACACAACAGCTGTGGGAGGGTCGATAATAACTGCAGCAACAAATTAGCTTTAAATGGGGACTGTTATTGTGCCAGTGTGCGGCCTCTTTAACAGTGAATTAACTGTCCCTACAGAGCGATGATGGCCTCACTGAGGAAAATGTTGATGTTGGCGCATATGTCTGCTTCAGAGCTACAATATGCACTGAGTAGAAGCTGTGAAAGAGAAGAAAGCATGTATTTTGGATGGAGAAACCAAAGCTGTTGTTGTGTTCAGCTGGCTGAATCGTTGCACATCCTGTTCTCACTGAGAGACACAAACGCAGAGCTGAGGGTGGGGAGAGGCTTCCTGCAGCCAAGCTGTTCTCCCAGCTGTCACGGCACTTTGAGTTTTATTATTTATTTATTTATTTGTCTGCTGAGACCTACAGTACCTCCTTTCTCTGGCCTCCAGATAACACACTGTATACACACACGTACACAGGTAGATGCATGTTGTGACCACCATGTGTTATTTCTGGACTGCTGCCGTTATTCAGTGAAAGTGCATTAAATTATGTGGCCCATTGTGGTCTAATACTGAGAAAGCAACACATGTAATTCTCAGGGATTTGGCAGAAAATTGTCGCGTGCTAATAATTACCCAGTAATTGTTCGAATGTGTAAATTAAATTGCAACCAGTTAGTGTGAAATAAATCAGAAATGTTAATAGTGAATAGTGCAATACTGGGGCGAACCCCAGGTTTGGTGGTTCGCTTTTGGTTCCCTCCTGGCCACATGTTGAAGTGTCATTAATTGCCATGTAATTATATTATAATTCCATTACAATTGTGGCCAGATTACCAGGTAATTATATCAGACTTTCAAACCTATTGTGCACTAATTGGCTGCAATTTAATTTCAATTGGGGAACAATTACTGGGTAATTATAATGTAATTGGCTGACTGTCATTTACTAAATTCTGGATTCTGTCAGTTTTACAATCAAATGCTTTAATTATGCAGTGATTTTTTTTGTTCGTCACCTAGCAAGGAATATGTCAAACATCACCTGTAGTATAATAGAAGAATCTGTCAAATCTGAGGCAGATAAGTATGAGGATCTTTCCTGTCAACCACTACGCTACTATGCAGTGTGGACCATAAAATGTAAACACAGTCTGGAGCACAGTTTAGTTTTGTAGTACACACTGTTTGCTGAGTCAGACCAGAAGCTTGCAAAATTGTCTTTAACACACAGAGGTACTTTGTTATTCCCACAGTGATTCACATTGTTTCCTTTGTGTTAACCCTGGGTCTGTAGGTCATTGGCTGTTTGTTATCATCCTGTGTTTTGTGGAGGATAATATCCACAGCTCCTGCATCCAGTTAATTTAATGAAAATTACTCCAAGTGCAAAGCAAAACCAGCATCATGTGTCTCAAGAGGAGATATTACAATGATTCCCATTGGGAAACTGTGTCATAAGCACAAAGCAATTATATTCTTTAACCAATGTAGAAGAATTCAATCTGAAGACCAGCTTTAAAGAAAGGACAGATGTAAAAACTTTTACAGAAAAATGTTTTCCCAGTATTTCTACTGCAGTTTCTGTATTTCACAGCTATTATTATTTGGTCCTTGCCCATCACATTACTATAATTTTCCATTTTTTTTCCCAATTCAATTCAGTTCAGTTCAATTCAGTTTATTTATACAGCACCAAATCACAGTAAAAGTCATCTCAAGGCACTTTACAGTCTTTAAGGTTTAAAACATTACAGAATTTAACTATATATAGAATTACCTACAGTATTTTTTGGAAGAATTGTTTTCCATCCCTCCAGCAGAGTCCAGGACACCTTGTAGAATTAATGCCAAGGTGAAGCAGATCTGCTGGTATATGATGGTTGAACACCTTACTAAGATACTTTATGTTGTGTTTTCCTTTCATTTGTCCCACTTCTGTATATGACTGTTAAATAAAATTTTATTCTATTATTTAATTTTATTTCCTCATGTTCCCAACAAAATACTGATGCCATTTTGAAAAACAGCCAAATTGATTTTAAAATGATTAAAATGTGGCTTCAGTAATGCGGTGAAATAATTAGCACATTACACTTAAAGCTTAACTTTTTGAAACTTTTGAAGTCTATGGTGCAGCCAACATCAGCAGCTTGAGAAGACTGTGCATAGCTCAGAGGTTCACTCACAAGATTATTACTGGGTCTCTACGAGGAGGGAAGCAGCGAGTCCAAATAAACCTCTGCTGCAGCTGACACATTCCTCCACACTAATAACATTCTCAGTATTCAGCACAACCATCAGCCTGACAGTTTTGTCTTTCCCTCAGTGTTGGAGAGGAAAATGTCCACGCGCCAGAGCAGAGAGGAGCTCATCAAGAAAGGAGTGCTGAAGGAGGTTTATGAGAAAGGTGAGCATCAGAAAAACAAGTCAATACTGTTGCAACTACTTTCAGTTTCGGATGTGACAGTTTGTTTGCTTTTCTCCATCTCGCGTCATTTTTAAAATATCCGGTGATTTCAGTCTGTTATTATTGCTGGGAAGTAACTCAGTATTATCATTTATAGAGTGGAATCATGGTGATGGGTTTGTTTTCGTGTTCAATGCATAAAAGTCCAACACAACCGGTGATTCGTTTTTCACGTGAATGGTTTTATCTTGCGTAATAAATCAGTGGAACAGCGCCTTGCATTGAACATCATTAATTTGATCATCTTACATATAATTTTTCTTACATTTTCCATATCCTAGTATAAATTGACACTGGAAAAATGTTTATTTCAACTATTTGTGTGATAAAAGCAGCAATTTCTAAACATGTTTGGCTGTGGTGAATTATCTTGATATTTATTATTTTTATATGAATTTAGAAAATGAATCATTGACTATTTAAAAGGTTGTTACCTAGTCTCCAACTTCATTATTTTAAGTTCCTGAAAAACCTTTTGATGATTATTTTAGTATCCATCATATGATCTTTTATATATAACAAAATAGCGTAGCTGCACGGCCTCTTTGCTCAAGTTTGTACCCATCTTCTATTTAGCTATTCAGGATTTTTATTTTTTCCTTTTCCGCTCTATCTTTCTCCGTAGATGGAACATCTCCAGCCATACGAAAGGAGGTGAAGATGGAAAACGGGCGTTCCCTTGTGCTCGGCTCCAGCCTGTCAGACTCTGAAGGTAGTGAGCTGATGGAAGGAGCAGCTGCAGCTGTAGGTAGGCAGCAGAACCTCAGCACTGCTGTTACCTCGTCCCCTGTTTTACACATTGTGGCCTCTGACTGTTTTGGTTTTTATTTTTTTTACTCCTCAGGCCCTGTGGAGTTTCAGATGCCCAGTGATGGTGCGTTTCCACAGGACCACACACAGAAATCCATTCAGGCTCCAGCCACCAAGAAGTCCACTGTGTATCCACCTGACAGTATGGAATCGGCACTCTCCAGACCTCCAACACTACCCAAACAACCTCCTGCACTACCACCCAAACCCTTCACCAGGCTACCTAATCACATTACAGGTGTGTTCGTCTTTGGACGTCTGCACTTGCACTGTTACACTTCTGACTCTCTGTGCGTGCATTTCTAATCCTGCCGCATCCTCGCTTTCGTTACAGACGGCGGCCCGGTGAAGTTACCATGTATGTCAGTGAAGCTGTCTCCTCCTCTACCTCCAAAGAAGCTCATGATCTCCGTACCTGCAGGGAGCATGGAGCCCTCTTCGCTCGCCTTCCAGAAGTGTCCCGCCCCTGCCAGCCATGCTCCAATGGGCGGGCACCCCCTGCAGTACGGGACGCTACCTGTCACCCTCCACCCGCCCAGCAGAATCATAGAGGAGCTCAACAAGACACTGGCCCTCACCATGCAGAGGTTTGAGAGGTGAGGAACTGGCAGCCAGGTTTAAGCTTCACTTACTTTTACAGTGTTTGTAATTCTCCGTGGTGTAAAAGACAGTTTCTGTTTAGACCCCAACTATTCACTTTGCCTGTCAAACATGTGCAAGCTTTGATCATTCTTCTTTTGAAGGATCGCCTGCTCTGGCATAGTGAACACCTTAAAAGTATGCGTAGTTGGATCCTGCAAAGCATAAAACATCTAGCAGCTTTGTTCTTAACATGGCTGCAACTAACTCTTCTTTTTATACAGACAGTACATTTATTGTTTTTACAATTAATCATTTGAACAAGTGGGCAAAACAAACCTGAGGAGTTGCTAGCTAAAATAGAAGATAGGAATGCAAAAAATAATTCTATATGTGTAAGTCTTTCCTCTTATTTTCTGCTTTTTTAATCCATAAAAAAGTTAAAACAACTTCAAACAACAGCTTTTTTGCTTGACAAATGACTAAAATGGTTAAATATCAGTCGATGATTATATTTTCCATGAATCAAGTGATCATATCTGGTTTGCTTTTGACCCCTTACATGTCTGAGTACATCCTTAAATCAGCCAATAGGCAACTTATCTCCACTCCCAAGATATAATTTCCACTCTATTTTTTTAGGTTTCATTTCAGCTCCTACTTTTAGATCCATGTCTAAACACTATTTTATTCATCCAAGAGCTGTTTTCAGCTGTTGTGGAAAACTGTGCTGTTTTCATCACTCCTGGTTTCCTAATGAAAGCATACTGGTTACATCGCTTCTCCTTCACCACCTCAGGCCTCCACATCCATCAGTGTGATTGGTAGCCTGTCACTGGATTCATTTCCTAGTCTGCTCTAGGCAGCTGTTGTTGATGGAGGATCACACTGATGTGCTTTTTGGGACTCTACCTGTTTATTTTTTATAAATACATATTTGATTCTGTGTTGTTGTTTTTCTAGCATTGTCCCTTACCTGGCTGTTCTTTTATTTGATTTGTTTTGAGTTTTTAAGACAGATGATAAACGACCAAACAGGACAGACGTTTGAAGAGAAGTTTGGACAGAGGCGGAGCCTAAGACTCTGTCATGCAGCTGCTCCACTGTTGTGTTCACAAGTTGACCATTGCCCTTTCCCATCCAACCTGCAGCTCCATGATGCACGCCATTCCCACGGTGATGATCGAGTGCGACAACGACAAAGAGAACCTCCCCAACGAGGCAGACTATGAGGACCTGCCGGGTATGTACAAGGATGAGGATGAGGAGGAAGACGAGGAAGAAGAAGATGAGGAGGAAGAAGAAGAAGATGAGGAGGATGACACACTGTTTACAAGTAGGTGTCTTTCATTCTCTCTGGTGTGTTTATACTGTGGGTGTTTGTGGAAGCATCTCCCAACTTATTTCAACTTTGAGCTCAGCACAAGGAGACAAAACTTAAACACAAATCGACTTCCTGTTGCTATTAATGATGAAATGCGTGCATAGGTCATATTTATTGTATTGGATGAGCATATGGGTGTCTCCACATGGTTGCACAAGTACAGACGTCACACATAGCTGGAAGCATTCAGAGCTGCAGTTTGTAATCAGAGATGTGAATTATTTATCACAGAACCATTATGTATAGAGTGTATTGTCTTTATTATACATAATACATAAGATTAAAATAAATGCTGAGTTGAGATGAGTTTAGCTTCATGTGTTACTAGTAAAAAACAAGGCTAAAGCAATGAGCAAAAGAAAAACTAAAGCTGCAATAACTAATTAAAGTTGGCCTCTAGGGGGCAGAATAACAACAGGAAGAGAGCAAAATGATCATGACACTGGAGTTGTGTTTGTGTCCACCTAATAAATTTATGCACCAGTGTACGTCTAGCTCTGGTTTGGTCTCCACCAACTTCTGTCTGCTGTTTCTGTGGATTCATCAGAACTTGTCTGATGAAGACAGCTGCCCACTTCTGTAAACTCTGAGACTGAACCAGACAGAAAATGTGAACTAAGGGGAAAGCTAAAAGCTCCGTAGAGTAGGGCAGGGGGTCACACAGGGAGATCCAGTACAAGAGCCAAAGATACAGCCAAAGGTGAAACAGGTGCACGCCAATATTCTGAATACAATTTGAAGGTTTAAGGTTAAGGTAGTTTGGTACATTTGCACATCAGCAGTGGCTGTGACTCACAGCTCCAGAAGCCAGTTAAGGTACTTTAGCTACTTCTTCATCAAGTCTGACAGAGGTTTTTCTTCAGTATCGCAGTAACCCAGTGACAGTTGTGTATACATACATGGGTTCACTGCGAACAGGAACCACTAACAGTCAGATCATCATCTATTGTCTAAACTTGAGATTGGATGGTTCTGTCTAATTGTGTCTGGTAGCCTTGGAGAAACCCTGAAATGAAACCATAAAAATACGAATAATAATAAATAACCAAACTGAAATAATGCTTATGAAAAAGGTTACAGACTTTATACAAATATCTTATGATGCAGAGCTGATTAGTCTGACACTGCACAAAGATGACCTGTCTTATGCTTACTGTAGGCACACTGGCCATGAAGGTCTTACGAAAAGATTCTCTGGCCATCAAGTTGAGCAACCGTCCATCGAAGAGGGAGCTGGAGGAGAAGAACATCCTGCCGCTACAGTCGGACCAGGAGAGACTTGAGTCTCGACAACAAACGGCAACCAAACTCACCAGGTGAGCTGGCGGATTAACAGGACTCTGGTGACTGTACTGGCACTGAGTCACCAAGACGACGTGCGCATTACTGCACATGCAAGCTCAGTCACCTGCAAAGTGCTTTAAAACCATGTGGTCTGTGATAGATGTGACTGTGCTGTAAAAGGGAGCAGATGACGGATGATGAATCATAATGGAGGGAGGAGGGAGAGAAAGGGAGAGATCAAGACTGAGGAGCAGGATAAGTAGAAGTGAGGTCATAGGAAGTGGAGAAAACGGTGTGAGGATTACAAAGGTGAGTGAAAGTTAAGGCTAAAGGTATAATAAGAGTGTGTGTGTCCTGTTACATACGGCGTAAAACTAACTGTATTTCCTAAAAAGAACATCACACCAACAGTCAGATATGGTGGTGGTAGTGTGATGTCTGGGGCTGCTTTGGAGCTTCAGGACCTAGACGACTAGCCATAATTGATGATCTACCAGAAAATCCTGAAGGTGAATGTCCGGCCATCAGTTCGTGACTCAACCTCGAGCTCACTTGTGTTCTGCAGCAGAACAATGATCCAAAACACACCAGGAAGTCCACCTCTGAATGGTTAAAAACCTAAAACTAAGGTTTTGGAGTGGCCTAGTCAAAGTCCGGACTTACATCCAATTGAGATGATGTGGCATGACCTTAAACAGGTTGTTCATGCTCGAACACCCTCCAATGTGGCTGAATTCTGCAAAGAAGAGTGGACCAAACTTCCTCCACAGTGATGTGAAAGACTCATTGCCAGTTATCGTGAACGCTTGATTGCAGTTGTTGCTGCCAAGGGTGGAACAACCAGTTATTAGGTTTAGGGGGCAGTTAATATTTCACATGGGGCCAGGCAGGCTTGGACAGCTTTTGTTTTCCTTTAATAAATGATATCATTATTTAAAAGCTGCATTTAGTATTTCATCAGGTTATCTTTGTGTAATGTTAAAATTAGTTTGATGATCTGAATCATTTCAGTGTGACAAATAACTTTATCACAGCACTGTATGAGTGCATACGTTTAATACTGTAAACAGTCTGACTGAATTTTTGACAGATCTTCATTACTGATTAATTTATGCTGGGCCTATTAGGTAATATGTTGATAATATTTACAATTAATATCTCAACTCCTTCCCTTCTAAAATAAAAAAGGTGCTCTCGGCATCTTTTCACGTCCATCCTCCTCCTGTTCTCCCTCACTATCAATCTTTCTACCCAGCTGTATGAACCACTTTGTTCCCTTTGGAGTCGACGCTCATGAACACTGTAAATTCACAAAATACAGCCTCATAAAAATGACATTACAAGCACAGTCAGCTTGTCTGCACAGTCGCATAAGTCGAATACAATGATGATCATCTCAGAGCACACAAACATTAAAATCATACAAAAATAGGTTTCCTGAAATAGATGTTTTTCCTTCTTTTCAGGCGGTTGAGTCAAAGGCCGACAGCAGAGGAGCTGGAACAGAGGAATATACTCAAACGTAAGTCTCTTTGCATACCATAAGTAAGAAGGAAAAACAAATATTAATCATCTGTGTATGTGTGTGTGTGTTAATGCTGTTTTTCTGTTGTTCCCTCCAGCTCGAAACGATCTGGAGGAGCAAGAGGAGAAGAGGGAGATCAAGAGGCATTTGTCCAGAAAGGTAAGATGGAGAAGAGCCTGTCGGAGAGACTTTGATCAGTGAGAACGCAGGTGTACATGTCTGAACGTTTAGTTCATGACCCCAGCTGGAGATACGAACACAGTTGCTGTGGGGACTGAACAGCCACCCTTCAGAATTACAGCCCCTTCAAAAGATGATGGTATTACCTGTTACATCATCTCCTTGTTGTGCGTGTGTGTGTGAGAGTAATCATCCCCATTCAGTGACAACCTCAGGACTGTCTGTTGTCATGTGGGTCGAGAGCAGCTGCCACAGTAATGATAGTATTTGATTATAGCTACTGATAGATGAACCAATTTAAGGCAAATCCACTATTCCACTGCAGAACAACTGTCACTATCTTGATGCTTTACTTCTATTGATTTTTTATTTACACATTATGTTTTAGATTTGATTTGAAAATCTTTCTAAAAAATGAACATAACCTTCAACAGGGTGCAGATTGAATCACTTAAAGAAAAATGCACTTAACATGCTTTTAAAGTTTTCACCTGCTATAAAAACACGTTAATGATATAAAACAAATCTCTTAAATACAGCAGCCCTGAGAACTCAATGCATCATGCAAACAGAAAATAACACAAGAATGTATGAAAACAGCTTCATGCTAATGGTTTATTTGGCTGTTTTCTGTTTGCATCATATTTCTGTATTAGGTTGTGTTGTGTCTATTTCATGTTTTCTTAACTTGCACTGAGCTCTCCGGGCCACCGTAAGTGACAGATAAAGAAGAAAAAATGAGAAGAGAGGACTTTACCTGTAATATTTTATTGACTTCAAAACATAACTATACACTATATTGCACATAGAAATACAGTTTTCTCATATGTCTTTGCTACTTTGCAGTCACAAACTGCTAACACTGGTTGCCTTGTCTGCAGCAACCAAGGCACTGAGCAATGGAATAATGATTGCAAGTAACACCGCTCTTTTCTACCACCCTGTAGCTGAGCCAGAGGCCGACAGTAGAGGAGCTGAGGGAGGCGAAGATCCTCATCCGCTTTAGTGACTATGTGGAGGTCGCTGAGGCTCAGGACTACGACAGGAGAGCGGACAAGCCATGGACGAGGCTAACGGCTGCAGATAAGGTTAGCTTCAAGCACAACCACAATAATTATTCTAGATTTGATTTGTCTGTACATGCATGTTAATGTGTGTCTCTTTGTGTGATGTTCAGGCTGCCATAAGAAAGGAGTTAAACGAGTTTAAAAGCACAGAGATGGAGGTACACGAGTCAAGCCGTCATCTGACCAGGTGAGACGAAGCTACACTCACACCGGCTAGCTATGAGGCTGGAAAGCTGATTAAACACCAGAGAACTAATTGTTAAAGATTAAATACTGAGACTAAGTTTTACTGCTCTTAGAAGATGAAGATACCTCCCACTCTGCAAAAAGAGAAATGGGCTGTAAACAAACTAGTGGAAACATGGCAGCAGAGTCAGCAGTGCTGGCATTTGCAGTAATTCAATAATTTTAGCATAATAATGTACTGAACCTTGCACATTAGCATCAACACCTAAATGACAGGAAATCAGCCTTTCACTTTATGTGCATCCTGACATGAGCTGAAGTGAATATTTTAAACTGTTGGTGGCGCTAGACGAAAGGTTGAGGGGTTCATTCATGTCTATACAGAATTTTAACGGCCGAGAGAATAAAACGTTACTCACATTCTGTCTTTATGGTCTCTGTCTGCAGGTTTCATCGGCCATGAAATGGCACAGTCGGACCTCGGCACTGGTTTTATACTCCCACAGAAGCCTCGAACATTGTGACTGCTACGCACTGCCCTGGTACTGCTGACTTCAAACACTAGACTGGACTGAACGCGACGTGTGAGTTTGAGCCATTACAGGAAATGGGAGCAGAAAAAGATCAAGCTCTCGACTGGCGTCTCCACTCAGTGGAGATTCTACAGACTTCTTGATATTCAAAAGCTTTTAATTGTCATTTTTTTATGATGAAGAGGTGGCGGTATGTTTACTTTGCTGCACTTTTGTTTTGGAAAGTCAGATTCTGTGCCAACTGTCAAGGATGGGAACAGTAGGAGGTGAAGATAGAACTTTTAGTATTATTATTTTTAACACAGGGATTGTTGTTTTTCTGAAGTCTCATTTCTCAACTCGACTTAATGTTACCTAGGCAGCGTGCTTGTGCTGGCACAGTTTTATTCCACAGATGAAATCTCAGTAGTCATTCATCTCATTTTAGTCAGAGGTATAAAAATATTTACAGCAGCTTATGCTGTTATAGGCAGCTGAACCTTAAGCCAAAATGTTCTAAAATCACATTCAAAGACCCCAAAATGTTCTCTACAAACTCGGTAACAGTTAAAATTTAGATCCAACACATTCACATCAATCACCTGAGCAATAATTTCAGATCCCCCAATTTAAACCAAAGCAACTTGACCTGCTATGGAAGTCGTGACCTTGAATGCATCCCAGAGTGACTGCTGTTGAGAGTTCAGTAACCCACTGTGTCTCTGTGCCTACAGTATTGTTTACAGGGATTTAAAAGTTGCCAAATTACCTTGTTTCATTTGATACAGAATATTACCTGTAGACACAGTCAAAATGTTGCAGAACTCTGCTTAATTAGAATAAACTAGACTTCTTTGCATTTCATTATGCAGCACAAAGTAAGAACTCCTGCCACCTTACTTTTTGTTTTTTTGCCCATGAATTGGCAGTTTTTACCATATTACTTGGAGAGCTGGTTCTGTGTGTGTGTGTGTGTGTGTTATGATTTTGCATCTGAGTATGTATGCATGCAAGAGTCAGTAACATTACTGTCACTTGTGTGCTTAAAAATGTTTTGAGAGAGAGAAAAATATTCTCAGAATTATAAGACTTGTAAATAGAAAAGAAAGTAAACAAGACTTTTCAAATGTTTTTGTAAAGCAGGAACACTGCATGTGGGTATTAATTTATTGTGAGTCTTCTATAATGTATGCAGTTTCTTAAGGAAAGAAACTTATTAAAAAATAAGTTTACGCTCTCTGGTCTTTTTTCTAAACAGGTTTTGTGCAGACATTCACACATTACATGCTTCAGTGATCACCTTAAGTGCTTATTTCCAGTGTTCGTGGACACCAACTCTTTGGGGAAAGTGTCTCCAAGGTCCCCCCGACTTATCAAAAGTAGCCTGTGATGGGCTTTCGGTTCAGTCATACGGAGACAAATCCCCCAAGTGAACGCAACAGTCTCTCTCAGAGGAGTTAAGTTCAGGTGTATCCTGGATATGCATCTCACCTCTGGGTTTAGATTTCTTTAGTGTCTCAAGCTCCGCGTGACTAAACAGTGTGCATCAGGGTGCCGCAGTGTTTATGCCACAAGTCGATGGCTTTAGTCACGATGGCGTCTGCGTTTTCCTGCTGTATCTGGGCGGGGAAAAAAGGAGTTAGTAACATGTTACAAAAAGTCATCTACCACAAGGAGACTCAATCAATGCATGTTGTTTTGGTAGACAACACCCCAGTGCCCATGTTGTCGTTTACTCACATTGCACAGGAACTTGACCACACTTTCAGGTCGGCTGATGCCCATCAACTTGATCTTATAGCTGAGCAGAATCTCCAGGGCAACGAACACCAGAATCTTACAGGAACCACTTATCACCTTGTCCCACACCCTAAAGAGAATTAAAGAGCTCAATTAAATGACTGGTCAAGTTGTTTTGAATGTATATAATACGACTGTGAAGGAGACATTAACTTTAGGAACATGTGAAACAGGTACCTTAGCCTAATAATAGTGTGTTTCAACATGCACACATACACTGAGTGTGCAGTTTAATCTGTACACCAGGCTAGTCTGTAGTTTGTGCTGCTGTTAGCCTGTGTTACATTATACTGGAATGTGTTTTTATTATTTTGTCTGCCATTTTTTAATCAAGTCCATGCTAAATAGCAGAAACTCCATCTCTGTGGTCAACAGCAGTACAGACTACATCGTCACAATGACCATACAGTTGAATCTACACCTTTCTAAAAGGATTTGAACAAAAACTGAATGTTGCCACCTGAGTGTATGTTTTAACCAAAGACCAACTGTCTCCAGACTGAAATTACAATCTTTACTGTCTCATCTTTGCTGTTACTGTGCACCTGCAGACAGTGTTGAGGCTTTGTACAACATTAATCATTCCTTGTGTGGCACATTCTGATCCTTCTGTGGCACATTCAAACACAGGCTAAATATGCCATTCAATGTAATAATAGGTAAAAATAAATAATAAATAAATAATCCTGGGTGTAGCCACCACCACTAAGCTCAAGTGTTTGTCATTGAGACACTGCCTGATGAAGCTGAGAAAGACTTAACACTCAGTCTGTCCTCAGACATGCAGGACAGACAGTCAGTCATGCTTGTTTTTAAATTTACTCAAACATTCAAAGACTTGTTGCTTTCCACTCCTCAACTGTAACAAAAAAACAACTCTCAGCAACTGAATCAGAAATATGCGACATTAAGCTATCCCTCGGGTCATTAACTGTCACTGTGCGCAGCTATAGTGGTAACATGCTTTAAAAATATATATATATACTGCTCTATCACTATGTAAATAAGTAAAGTAAAAGCTCACTGCTCAACATACCCTCAAGCTTGATGCTAATGGGAAACAGGAAAGAGCTTGTCCGTTTGTATCCACATATGTGAAGAGGGAGTAAAATGCCTTATGTCCTGCTGTTTTTCACTCTGTTGCTTGACAGAATGCACATGTCACAGTATAAATCTGGTGGCTTCCTACAAATGCTATGCTACAATGGTGATCAGGTTTCTTTAGCGAACAGTGGACTGACCTCTGTAAGCTGCATTCGGGCAGGCAGCCAGCGAAGCAGCGTCTGAACCAGAGGCTGTACGGCAGCTGAGTCAGGGCTCCGATGCTCTTCAGATGGTTCAGCAGCCGCGGCTCCTCCTGACTCAGATAATGCTCCAGGCTCTTTGGCTGCAGCAGAACAGACAACAACAAGGTCTTTATTCATGGTGATTCACGTACACAAAAAAAAAAAAGCTATTCAAACTCCTCAGTCACAAGAACGTCATCGCATCAATTATAAAATAAACTCATATGCTTTATATCTTCGTCGTTTCAGTGTCATGACGCATGTTCAAAATAACGGTGACAGAAAAATGAACCACCTGAGGCAACAAGATGATTACTGATATTGTCCAAACTAAACTCTTTAAACTAAAGGTGAAACTCACAAGATGAGGTATTGAGTCTCCAAACTTTGTCTGGAACTGATTGACGAAACACTTGATCAGCCAGTAACAATCGACTGGATTGTCCACAATCTCCTCCATGGCTCGACTGGTGGAGAGGAAGTCCTCATTCTCCTCATCCTGCAGCAACAACAGACCGATATCACACAGACCACCATCAGACAAGACCAAAGAAGATTTCAAATGTCAGCAGCTTGTACGGGGGACGACAAAAGTGGTCTCCATCGCAGCATTAACAGACCAGACCTGCAGAAACTGCCTCTGTTACAAAAAATATATATAAATATCAAGTAGTGTAAATTTAACCTGGGCACCAGTCACCAATCTAATCACATTCTGAATTGAGACTTAATTCTATTTTCAAAAACTCTGCACATATAGTTTGATTACAGTGGGATATTTTAATATGATATATAAATGCACAAATGTGCTGAAATAGGTCTTTATAAATATGGAGACCTACTGAGGGCCAAACTATAAGTGTGGTTTCCTTGTTTAATTATGCTCCCAAATAAAATCAGTAAGTTACTGTTGCTGATGTGGTTAAAATACAAAGGGCTGTGAGTGTTGCTTTAACATAAATCCTTGTATAGCAGGCTTAGAGGGCATTTTCTCCTTAGGCTCCAGGTTTCTGCAACTCTGAATTCACAATGAAAAGCTTGGATCCAAATATCTGTGGGCTGTTCTAACAGTGAGTCACATGTGATAGTGTCATTAACCATTAATCAGACTACGGTTACCATCACACATTTTCATACTATTATCGCCTCCTAAAAAACACGTATCTGTGGCCAGACTCACTGCTTTTATGTAAACTGGATGAAATTATACATGTTTAATACAACATATAGAAAAGAAACAATAACAAATTTATTGTCCTGGAAACTCTTGATTTTGGGCTGCATCAGTATCACATTACCATTTTCTTGCTTCATCTTACCGGGGGTGAGGTCTCAGAGCACCTTGGGAGCAACTGGCTCTCCAGCTGGAACATGCACAGGTAGATGTGGGTGGAAGGTGTGGAAGAGTTGATGTATCTCATCACCTCCAGAGCCTCCAGGATGTCCTGGTACTGCTCCTTCCTGTAGCTTCCAACCAAAGCATGAGAGTCACTGTGGGGAGGTAGGATGCCTACAGGAACAGGCGGGAGGGAATCAGGGAGTATCCACAGTGGACATGTGCAATAACAAGGAGGGTTTTCAGTAAATCCGATTAATAAAACAGATTCCTGGGAAAGAACATTTATTTATCCCTATGTCAGGCTAGCTTAAATTATAAACCCAAGAGGATTCCACCAGGAGCAATTTAAAATAATGACATGTTCAGATGAAATATTCTCCTACTATTATTAAAAATACTTATTACACATAGTTTGTTCTGCACTGGACACAAAACCAGCTCTGTCTACTAGAAATGCCTGCATATCTTTATAATTCTATAAGACTATAGACTGCATATACTCTGCAGTACCTCACTGTACCTGTAGTGTAACTGATGATATGTGTGTGTGTCTTACCCAACAGTACTTTCCACACATGGATCCGATACATGGAGGGGAGCGGGAACCTCTGACTGAAGGTGCTCAACTTTTCTAGATCTGTTAGAAAGTAAAACTTTGCTGTTGTTAACTGTTATAACCAGATGATACAGGAATTAACGGTTACACAGCGTAACATGCGTGTGTACCACTAACCTGTGCTGAGTGAATATAATTAAATTACAAAAGAGTAACTGTAATCAGTTACACTTAATGAGAAATATATAATTAAATTACAGGTATTTATCAAAAATATAGTTGATTACATCCAAATATATGAATTACATTACAGTATATTAAAGCTGCTGGGTCACATCTGAAGGTAACACCATTAAAAGTACACTGGCTCCTGCAGCAGACAGACATTAAAATGAACCAAATGTTAATGCACTGTTTAATTCTAGTCTAAATAAACTTTAATTGTGGTTTGTACAGTGGTTTGGACCCTCTTAGCTTGCCAAATGTTAGATAATGTTAGACACAGGTAACATTGCACCAATGGAAAGGAAGAAATAAAAAAAATAGAAAGAAAAGACTTATTCCTCTATGAAAATAGTTGCTTACTATTTTCATATCATACTCGATTTTTCCACCAGTTGTTACAGCTTTCGTGGTATTATGACGTTTGAAATATAACCATTTATAGAGAAATTTACTATATTTACTACATAGAGCTAATTACTTAATAGTTACCCAATAATTGTTTCCACAATTTAAATTAAATCACAACCTATTAGTGCTAAAAGAGTTTGAAAGTTTGATATAATTACCTGGTAACTTGCCTATAGTTTTAATGAATTTACAACCATTTGTTAAATAACTTTTTTTGACATTGATTTTGACAAACTGTCATCGGACAACTGCACATAAATGATGGCGGCGCTACTTCAGGGTTTTGGTGTCTTGTCAAAGGACTCCTTCACCCTACGACTCCTTGACATGTGGCCTTTGAGGAACCAGCAGTCGATCCTGCAGTTCATAGACAACTGCTCAACCAACATTAGATACATACATAGATTAGAATAGATTAATAGATAGATAGATACATCTACATATTTACATACATACATAATTAGACTCTGTGTGAAACTGAGTGAGTTGGGACTGAGCACCTCTCTCTGCAACTGGATACTGGATTTTCTGTCAGAGAAGAGAAGAGATGATCGTCGACTTCAGGAGAGCTCGCATCCACGGCTCCACGATAGAGGCTGTAAAGAACACCAAGTCCCTGGGACTTCACATCTCAGACGACCTCACCTGGACCACCAACACCACCTACATCACCAAGAAGGCCCAGCAGCGCCTCCACTTCCTGAGACGTCTGAAGCAGGCCCATAGAGAGTGTCCTGACCAGCTGCATCTCCGTATGGTTTGGCAACTCCAGAGTGGCCGATCAGAGACAACTTCGATGGATTGTGAGGACAGCTGGCAACATCATCGGAGCGTCTCTCCCCTCGCTGCAGGAGATCTTCCACAAGCGCTGCATCAGGAAGGCCTCCTGCATCGTGCTTGACCCCTCACACTCCTCCCATCCGGCAGACGCCATTGCAGCATCCAGGTCCTATGCACCAGACTGCGCGATAGCTTTTTCCCACAAGCCATCAGACTTTTGAACACTCTGCCCGTCCTCCCACTGCCCCCACACACACCTGGACTATAAACCCTTTGAACAACTGCACTTTACTCATCACTCTTGTGATGCACACGCTGCTACATGGACAATCTCATCTGCCCAAATGGGACTATCTCATTGTTTCAGACTGTACAGCACTTTCACTTTAAACTGCTAATCGACATTCATTTAATGCACAAAAGAACTGCTTGCTCTTAGACACTGTTTATCACCTACGTCGTAGATTTCATAATGAACTGTTATGGACCTCATGCACATCTAATGCACAAAGACAACTTGGGATTTACATGGAAGGTGAAATACCACATGTGAAAAACTGCGGTGAAAATTGTTTCCTGTCTGTTTTTAGTTTATTTCCAGTTTAAAGTGTATATTTTATTTTGTACCTTAGTTGAAAGTTTAGATTTTATATTCTATTTATGTATATATATTTTTTGCATTATTCTGTGTGCCTTTTTGTTCTGTGCTGTTAAGCTGGAGCCACATCGTCTCGTCTTTCTGTGTATCTGTACAGTATATAGCAGAGATGACAATATAGTTTACTTTGACTTTTAATCTCAAGCGGAAATTCCTGTGTTGCAGTAGCCAAGAAAAAAAACACGTATACAAAAAACACTAACACATTTACACACAGAAGATAATACAGAAAATACCCAAGATAATAGAGATTAATACAGAACAAAATCCACATCAAAACACACTTAAACAGAAGTATATTGCACTTTCAACAAATCTACAGAAAAAACAGACTATTGTGTGCGTTGTGTAATTGTACAGATAATTGAGGATAACTGTGCAATAATGAGGAAATAAGTCTACTACAGGTAGTTAAACTGTAGGAGCAGGGTCGTGTATTTTCATAAAACGATATGATATTACCCAGGTTTACACTGTGACCTGTATGTTGGTGAATATGAATCGTTACCTACCCAGAGGATTATCCTTCAGCAGGATTTCCAGGGATTTCTTCTCCTCCACGCCTCTGAAACCCACTTTCTCATAGTACGCAGAGCGGAAATTTCTCTGAGGATCGTCAGCCATGCTGGAACCTGATGGAGAAAACTTTCCAATAACCTTCATTATGAAGCTTTGCCTGTTTTTTTATTCAAGTATAAACATGATATATATTGTTTTAACGCCACAACTTCACTGCAGATACACGTAGTTTGGAAAAATCCTTTTAGTGCTACGCCTATGATAAACACTGAGCTTGTAAGTAGGGCTGATAGTGACAGCGCTTTGCAGACTTTAATATGAATTAATTTTAGTATATATGCAGAAAGTAATCGCTAATATATACAAGAAAACGTCATAATTAGTCTCCTACCTTGGTGCGCTTCACGTACAGCTTCGAGCTACCTGCTACATAACTTAAATCAGCGAGCTAACGCTAGTTTAGCTACTGAAACCAACAAAGTCCCAGCTTTTTCTACTGTAACGTTAACTTTAACTTAGAGGTTATAATATGACAATTTAGCCCGACACTACTGACTAATCACTTGTGCTACATTTCCAAATATAAATGACCTGTAACTCTGCTAAATGCTAGCTACAGCCATTGTTGTTACAGAAACATTTCCGGGTTAAACTATCAAAATATGTTGTTACTGAAACATTTCCGGGTTAAACTATCAAAATAAAATAAGTATCTATCAAAAAACTATCTATCAAAATAAAAATATCAAAATAAAATAAGCAGCTAACTGCTAAAATGCAAACAGGCACATTGGTGAAATTTAACCAAATATTGTACCTAAGTACACATTTGTAGGTAACTGAGTATTTTATTTTCACATATTTTATACTTACGCTACATTTCAGAGAGGAATATAGTATCTACTTTTCACTCTACGTTTATTTGACAGTTTTAGCAATATTTACATTTACATTACAAACTAATGAAGTACTTATAAATAATGATGATTTATTAATTAAATTAACCAGCAGTACACTGGTAGAGTTGAAATGAAAAATTATTCAACAACTAATCTGTGAATGTTTAAACTATCTGGGGCAATATTGATAAAAAACAAACAAAACAAAAAAAGCTCCATCTCTACAGCTACAACATTGAAATGATGCTCACATAATAATGCAGACTAATGATAACCTAAGGACTTATTTTAGTTGCACTGATTATTTTTTATTACTACGTACTTTTAATTATATTTTCAATGCAGATATTGTGCTACTATTTTTGAGGCTAGTGGGAAATATTTATTTCCTGCCTCCTATATTTTTGGTATTAGTACAGTAATTACAAAAAGAAAGTTTCTGAATATTCTCCTACCAACAGCTGAACAGATAAATGTGTTACTAGTGAGGCATACGTGACAATGGCCCCAAGATGCCTTTATTTTGAAAATCATTTGGCATCTCTTGACATTTTCCAGTGCGCACCTGGGCGACCAGCTCCAATTATACTGTTTATATAATTAAACCACTTGTCCTCAATTTTCATTTTACTTAACTTTATTAATTCTAGAAAGTGAAATCTCTTAACCAGCTTGGTTGTCCACTGTCCACTGTCTAGGGAATCAGTCATTACTACATAAATAAATACTTTAAAATTAATATACACCTGAGCTATAATCTGCATTAGGAAGGAATTCTCATTTATTTGGCACAGCTGCAAGACAGCCTGTCACCCTCAAATGTGGTTTAAGGAATGATAACATTCAACATTTCTAAAGTTAATCACCCAAACAAAAACACTTTTAAAGGTTGTAAACTAATATGGATTAATTTTATGTCAAGCAATATAGTCCAGTTGAAAACATTTTTGTTTGAGCATATATTAATGTAACATTTCAACTGACTTTACTACACTGAAACAATGTTTTCTTAACAGTAGCCTGGAGTTTTGTATGATTACAGTCTATGTCTTTTACACTTAAATTTTCAAGTAGCATTTTTCAATATTTTACTGTAATAGAGGTTACGGGCTACAAAATACCTTCACACTGAAGATATGTATGCACGTCTTTTCATTTCTGCACAGAAGAGACAACAGTCATGAACACAAGCAGGACTGAAATGTTAAGCTTTTATTCTGAGATACTGAAAATCTATAGCACAAAACAGCAAAACACCAAAAGTTAGTAGTAAGTCAGTATTTAAGCTAATACACACAAAGAACCTTGCATCCCTCTCTGCAAAAAATATAGGCATATTAAATGTAAACATAACACCTTTATGTTAGCAAAGCAAGGCTTGAAAAGAACTGATATTTGAAAAATGTTCATCCAAAAATATGGCAAATACCTCATTCTCCATCAGATCTTCTTAAGATGGCTGCCATTAATACTTTAGCTCACTTATACAAATATATTGTGGTAATGCTCATTAAAGATCATTTGTAGTATAGTACAGCAAAATAAGCAAAATAGCTCAAATCTAAAACAAAATGTTATATTTTAAGAATTTAAAACGTTAACCTTAATATTTTGTCGTCTCACACGACACATTTTACAGTTCTGATTCAAATTCTGACTCATTTGCAAATAAGTAACATGCATGTATTAGATTTATTTGGTGGAGCTGAAGGCGGTGAAGCTAGTATGGCTGTAGCGAGTGGTTAATGATGAGGAGGGGGAGCCAAGGTCCAAACTACCCCTGCGGGAGCCTTGCCGTGAGCCACTCCTGGAGCCTGTGCGGGATCCTGGGGCAGATGAGACATTGTATGGACTGCTGATTCCTCTGGAAGACACAGAGGACGCCTGGAGCATTTTCACCCCAGTGCTTTCCTCCAGCATGGAATTATCCAGAGCCTCCTTGTAGGAGATCTTAAGTTTGCTCTTGGGGCAGGTCAGGTTCTTTGTCTGGTGTCTGACATCTTGGAGCTTCTGGGCTGCTCTCCCATCCAGCCAGCCCATTTTCAAAGCATCTTCTATGGTTCTTCTACAGCCCATTTCTGGGTCATACAGCCCCCCTGTTACAAACTGGAACTCCAGGAACCTCTGTCCTGCCTCATATGGCAACCACATCTCCTTCATAGCCATAGCAGCAGACATCTTCTTCCCTGTTTTTAAATCTTCAAAGCCAATATAGGCTTTCTGGGCAGGCTTGAGCTTGGTGGCCATGTCCTCAGTTATTATGCCCAGCCGGGAGGCCTCTTGGATGCTGACCCTTCGGCCATTTGTGGGATTGACAATTCCTCCAGTGCAGGCTTGGGCCTCCAGCAGTCTCTGAGCAGTGATGGAATCCACCAGGTCACGGTTTAGAGCCTCTGTGATGGATATCTTCTCCACACTATCAGTATCAAAGATGGCTCCCACGGGTTCCTGTTCATCCACTGTCTCAACAGGAGAGGCCAGGGTGAAAGATACACTAGATATATGTTTAAGGGGGTCAGGTGAGTCTTGCAGTCTTGCAGACTTGTCAGTCTCGCTGACTCTAGCACTTCGCTCTGTAATAGTAGTAGTTCTTGTTGTGGTCATCTTGGCAAAAGTAGGTGATAAAGGTGTCGACAAGGCTGATGATGCTGAGGATGAGGATGCTTCTGATTTTCTTAAAGTTGTTAATGATGATGTTCCTGAAGATGCTGCTGATGTTGTTTTTAATGATGATGTCACTGTAGATGCTGCTGATGTTGTTTTTAATGATGATGTCACTGAAGATGTAGCTGAGGCTGCTAATGGCCTTGAAGTTGATGATGACAAAGACGATAATGATGATGATCCATGTTGGGTCTTGTTGGTGATGATATCTGCAAATTGAGTAAGGGTGATGATACGTGAGCGGTACTGATCTACGACTGACTGATCGATTACTCTCTTTTCAAGTAGCTCAGTAATGTCATACTGTTTTCCAGTCTTCCTGTCAATGATAACAAGCCGTACAGAACCGTCTGGAGCAGTAATAGTAATCTCCTCCCATTCACACTCCTGTTGGGACAGGTCTAGGAAGGTTTCATAGTCAATGTACCCTTTGTCATATGCCTCGCGTACTGTCATCTCTTTATTAGTCTCTGGGTCCACAATTACCACTCTTCTCTTTCTTGTAGTGTTACTCAGAGTTGATTCTTGTTTTTTCTTGCTCACGATAGGCAAAAGTATGAGGCCAGTCTTTTTATCTGTAATACAACGTTTCTTAAGGTCCACATAGGTTAGGTTTTCCTCTGTGTTAGGGTCAAAAAAGCCCTTAGTATCAGCACCTTGACCAGTCAGGATCTTGGTCATTTCTTCA
Organism: Sandelia bainsii; assembly: GCA_032362345.1. Classification (NCBI taxonomy): domain Eukaryota; kingdom Metazoa; phylum Chordata; class Actinopteri; order Anabantiformes; family Anabantidae; genus Sandelia; species Sandelia bainsii. The sequence continues at coordinate 24,060,404 of JAUMHL010000021.1, read as the reverse complement.
TTTAAGTAACCTCTCTTGTAGGCTACGTTCACATCAATACGATGACTGTGTTCAGGATCAATGATACCACCGCTGGCAATCTGGGCCTCGAGGAGACGGATGCCATGACCTTTCTCCACTAAACCCCTCTCTATGGCCTGAAAGAGAGAGATAATTTTTTCTGTACCAGGCAGTTTGTAACCAGTCACAGCCCTCTCTGCTACTAGCAAGCTGTCCTTAAACTCTGGCCCAAACAGTCTTTTATTGTAAGCATCACTAACTGTCAGATAGAGGTTGTTGACAGGATCAACTATGAAACCTGAGGCAGCCTGGGCCTCAAGCAGCTCCAACGTGGTTCCAGGTCGCAAATGTCCATCTTTCATGGCCTGATAGAAGGGCATAGCCTTATTACTGGCCTCATCATAAACTCCTGCTATGCAAGTGGAACCTTTAAGGTATGAGTGAAGGCGATCTTCAATGTCCTGGCTTGTCAAGGTACCATTGCTCAATTGATCTATTTCGGCCCTATCCAGCAGGTTTGCGTCTAGAAGATCTATGACAGACACCTGGCCCCTGAGTCCCTGGACAGTCAATGGCTTTTTAGGTTCAGGGAGAAGCAAAAGACCTGTGCTTGGATCAGCCTTACATTTTTTCTTCAAAAATACATAGGTAGCTGCTTGTTGGGTGTCTGGGTCAAGATAACACTGAGGAGACTGATTCAAGGCGCGGCATAGGTCCTCATCTATGAGATCCCGATTCATAGCAATGTCTTTTGGTAGGAATACACTGAGGATGGGGTCCAAAATTCCCCCTAAAGACTCTTGAGCCTGAAGTATACGTAGAGTGGTGTCTCTGTCAATTATTCCCTTTTTCATGGCTTGGCCAGCTGATAAAAGCTTGGCACTACTTGGGTCTCTGTAACCTATGGCAGCAGCCTCAGCTGCATACAACTTTGATGCATCCTCCTTATCCACTATTCCTCTAGCACATGCTTCTTTCACTGTCAGTTTCTGATTAGTTTTAGGGTCGATGATGTGGCCTGTGGCTGCCTGAGCATCCAATAGCATGTTAGCACTGTCAGAAGACATAATTTTCTTTTTCTTTGCCTCTGCAAATGACATTTTCCCTATAGGTCCTGCTGCAACACCAGCAATTGACCCAGTCCCCTTGAGAAAGACTTTCTTATCAACAGTAACCTCTGACACAGTTTTCTCGCCATTAACTAGTTGACTGAATGTTGGTTTATCCAGGACCCCACAATCGAACAACTGTTGTGCTGTTACTGATTTACGTACGCCATCAAACATCAGTTTGGAAGGGTCATGCTTTTCCGTGACTGGCAAAAGTAGCAGACCTGTGGTTGGTTCTGTCTTGCATCTTTCCTTTAAAGCTCCGTAGCTAGTATCACATTCTTTTTCTGGGTCAAGATAACAAGCAGGACTCTGATTTAGTGTTTGACGGAGGTTTTCATCCAAAAGGTTGTATTTTATAGCTGTGTCTTTTGGTAGGAACACACTGAGATTTGGATCTAGAATTCCTCCCACAGACTCCTGGGCCTGCAGTAGGCGCAGCCCAGACTTTCTGTCAATCAGTCCCTTCTTCATGGCCTCAAACACTGAGACAGGCTTGGCTGTGCTTGGATCCTTGTAACCCACAGCAGCAGCCTCTGCTGCTAATAATCTGTCTCGATCCCTAATGTCCACCACTCCTTTGGCACATGCCTCCTCTACTGTCAGCTTCTGATTGGTTTTAGTGTCAATGATGTGGCCTGTGGCAGCCTGGGCTTCCAATAGCAAATCTGCACTTTCTTTAGACAAGAGCTCCTGCTTCTTGGCTTCTGACACTGACATTTTTCCTTGACGTCCAGCTACCACTCCAGCAATGGGACCAGACCCCTTCAGATAGACCATCTTTTCCACAGACACAGCTGAGACAGTTTTCTGCCCTTTCACTAGCTGGTCATATGTTGGCTTGTCAAGGACACCACATTCAAATAACTGTTGTGCTGAAACTGGCTTGCGGATACCATCGAACATCAGTTTGAAAGGGTCTTTCCTCTCAGTGATTGGCAGAAGTATCAGACCTGTGTAGGACTCTGTTCTGCATCTTTTCTTTAAAGCCCCATAGCTGGTATCATGCTCTGTTTCTGGGTCAAGGTAACACCCAGGACTCTGGTTTAGTGCAAGACAGAGGTCTTCATCCAAAAGGTTGCGTTTTATAGCTGTGTCTTTAGGAAGGAACACACTGAGAGTTGGATCTAGAATTCCTCCCACAGCGTCTTGGGCCTGCAGCAGGCGTAGCCCAGACTTCCTGTCAATGAATCCCTTCTTCATTGCCTCATACACTGAAAGTGGCTTAGCTGTGCTTGGATCCCGGAAGCCAATAGCAGCAGCTTCCGCTGCTAAGAGTCTGTCTCGGTCCTTGTTGTCCACTACTCCTTTGGCACATGCTTCCTCTACTGTTAGCTTCCGATTAGTTGTGGGATCAATGATGTGGCCTGTGGCAGCCTGGGCATCCAGCAACAAATCTGCACTATCTGGAGTCATGAGCATTTGTTTCTTGGCCTGGGATAAAGACACTTTTCCTAAAGTTCCAGCTGCTACACCAGCAATTGATCCTGTCCCTTTCAGAAAGACCTTCTTATCTGCTGACACCTCTGGGACAGTTTTCTCCCCCTTTATTAGTTGATTGAATGTTGGTTTATCCAGCACACCACAATCGAGCAACTGCTGTGCTGTTACTGGCTTACGTACGCCATCAAAGATCAGTTTGGAGGGGTCTTGCTTCTCAGTGATGGGCAAGAGTAGCAGACCTGTATGCAGTTCCGTCTTACATCTTTTCTTTAAAGTACCATAGCTTGCATCATGCTCTGTTTCTGGGTCAAGGTAACACCCAGGACTCTGGTTTAGTGCAAGACAGAGGTCTTCATCCAAAAGGTTGCGTTTTATAGCTGTGTCTTTAGGAAGGAACACACTGAGAGTTGGATCTAGAATTCCTCCCACAGCGTCTTGGGCCTGCAGCAGGCGTAGCCCAGACTTCCTGTCAATGAATCCCTTCTTCATTGCCTCATACACTGAAAGTGGCTTAGCTGTGCTTGGATCCCGGAAGCCAATAGCAGCAGCTTCCGCTGCTAAGAGTCTGTCTCGGTCCTTGTTGTCCACTACTCCTTTGGCACATGCTTCCTCTACTGTTAGCTTCCGATTAGTTGTGGGATCAATGATGTGGCCTGTGGCAGCCTGGGCATCCAGCAACAAATCTGCACTATCTGGAGTCATGAGCATTTGTTTCTTGGCCTGGGATAAAGACACTTTTCCTAAAGTTCCAGCTGCTACACCAGCAATTGATCCTGTCCCTTTCAGAAAGACCTTCTTATCTGCTGACACCTCTGGGACAGTTTTCTCCCCCTTTATTAGTTGATTGAATGTTGGTTTATCCAGCACACCACAATCGAGCAACTGCTGTGCTGTTACTGGCTTACGTACGCCATCAAAGATCAGTTTGGAGGGGTCTTGCTTCTCAGTGATGGGCAAGAGTAGCAGACCTGTATGCAGTTCCGTCTTACATCTTTTCTTTAAAGTACCATAGCTTGCATCATGCTCTGTTTCTGGGTCAAGGTAACACGCAGGACTCTGGTTTAGAGTATAACAGATGTTTTCATCTATAAGGTTGTGCTTGATAGCTGTGTCTTTAGACAGGAACACACTGAGATTGGGATCGAGAATTCCTCCCACAGATTCCTGAGCTTGCAGCAAACGTAGCCCAGACTTCCTGTCAATTAGTCCCTTCTTCATGGCCTCAAACACAGAGAGAGGCTTGGCTGTGCTTGGATCCTTGTATCCCACAGCAGCAGCCTCTGCTGCCAATAATTTGTCTCGATCTTTAATATCCACTACCCCTCTTGCGCATGCCTCTTCTACTGTAAGCTTCTGATTATTTCCAGGATCAATTATGTGACCTGTGGCAGCCTGGGCTTCCAGTAGCAAATCTGCACTATCATCAGACAGGAGCATTTTTTTCTTGGCGTCTGACAAAGAAATTTTCCCTTGACTGCCTGCTATAACCCCAGCAATGGGTCCAGTCCCCTTCAGATTGATGTTTTTGTCTATAGACACCTCTGGGACAGTTTTCTTCCCTTTTTCTAGCTCTTTAAATGTTGGCTTGTCTAGGACACCACAATCAAGCAGCTGCTTGGCTGTGACCGGTTTCCGAACACCATCAAAGACAAGTTTAGAGGGGTCTACCTTCTCAGGGACAGGAAGTAGCAGAAGACCTGTGTGTGGCTCTATCTTACATCTCCTTTTCATTGACATATAAGTTACGTCCTCCTCACTATCTGGGTCCAGGTAGAGCTCAGGCCTCTGATTCAAAGCACGACATATATCATCATCCAGTAGATTCTGCTCAATGGCTGTGTTTTTGGGAAGGAACACACTGAGTATGGGATCTAGAATGCCACCAACAGACTCCTGAGCTTGTAGCAGACGCAGTGTTGTGTTCTTATCAATCAGTCCTTTTTTCATGGCCTGAAATGCTGAAATGGGTTTGCTTGTGCCAGGGCCACCATATCCAACCGCTGCAGCCTCTGCTGCTAGCAACCTCTCTTTGTCCTCTTCATCAACTACACCTTGACTACATGCCTCTTCTACTGTCAACTTCTGATTAGTTCTGGGGTCAATTATGTGGCCTGTGGCAGCCTGGGCATCCAGTAATAGGTCAATGCTATCAGGGGGGAGAAGATTCTCTTTTTTAGCCTCAGTGAAAGTCAGTTTGCACAAGGGTCCAGTAAAGGACCCTAGACCTTTTGGACCTTCAATTACTACCCCAGCTATTGGGCCTGTCCCTTTTAAATTGACTTTTTTGTCGACAGATACTTCAGGGACAGTCTTATGCCCCTTCACAAGTTGGTTAAATGTTGGCTTGTCCAATACACCACATTCAAGCAACTTGTCTGCAGTGACTGGCTTGCGGACGCCATCAAAAATCAGACTGGAGGGATCCAAAGTTGGGGGTTCTCTAGCTTTCATCAGCTGAGTCTCCATGGTTTGTCTGACAGTGGTCACCTCTAGCAGTTCTTTCTGGACAGCTGACAGCCTAGTTTTATACGTCTCTTCAAGCTGCCTGAGTTCCCTCATCAGTCTCTCTATCTCACTTTTCAAAGAGTTCTTTTCCCTTTCCAGTTGTTCCTTGTCTGTGTCATATTGCCTAATGAGGCTCTGTTTACTATCATTTTGGTCCTTCCAGTAACTTGAATCCCTTTTCGCCCTCTCATTCTCATCCTGTAGACGTTGCTTATTACGAAGCTCTGAATCTAGAGACAATTTAATGCGACTGAGTTCCTCCTCCAGTGCTTGCAAGCGATCTTTGTCCTTTTCTGACAACTGCAATTTCAGCAACAGAGCATCTCTTTCCTTTACAATGTCATTATACTGTGACTGAATGGACTGCATCATGGCTGTTGTCTGCAGGAAGACAGAGGGGAAAAAAGAATGGAAGGGTCAACACACGGTCAAAAGTTAGGCAACTCAGAAATACATTGATATATTTACAATGTGTCAAGAATCATTTGTATTTTACATCAAAGTATTTATATAATCATTTTGAGATTAAGGAGGAAGGCACACATACCTGCACTATGCATTTTTTTCCAAATCAAAATTTGCATTGTTGAATTACTAATGTACTATTGAAACTGCTAATATCCTTTAGAAACATGAAAACAGGACTAGGAAGGCATAGTATATAGGTAAAGACATTACATTAATTAACTTAACATGAATTAGTTTGTATGTTAAGTACGAATAGCTACTGTCTACATTCTGTAAATTTGCAAAACAGCACAAGTAGATGGCTACCAATTTTGACTGGACTAGCCTCCAACTGCAAGAAGAGGTGCCTCAAATAGTTTAATAAATTGTGGTTATGTTAAGTGTATTTCATGCTGTATTCACAAGTTTGCAAAATGTATCTAAAAAACCACTAAGATGCTACAATCTAAGCTGTATTACACCAGAGGGACGGCGGTACTGCCGTCACAGACGGTGTTGATTGACAGTGAAGAAAAGGCAAAAAAGCATGCACATTGCATATCTTTGCACAACATGGGCAGAGAGGGAACCAGTGAGTTGGGGAGGCTGGCGAGCAGAGAGTCGCAGATCATGTTTCCATGCATGCAAGTAACTAACATGCAGGTTTATTTAAACACATAGAGGATTTATGTGTTTAAATCAGTTACCAAGTGGAAGGAATCTACAAGGGATCTACAGGTGTTCCAGCATGCAACAAAAGCTTGCAGACAGTGATTGCTACTTGACTGTTCCAAATTAGGGCTATAATTTGGAAAGACAAGACTAGCCCAAGACTAAGTGCCAAACGTCCATGTACCTCGATGGCCTGCTTTTGTATTTTCTCAGTCTCCAGCTTGAGTTTCTCCCTCTCTGAGGAGAGTTCTGAGACCAAGTTGCGATAGTCTACATTGCTGCGCTCACTGGTTTGCAGCTGCAGCTCCAGCGCAGTAATCTGGGAGGAGAGCTCATCATCACTTCCCTTTTTACTTCTCAAGACTTCATCTTTCTCAAGACGTGCTGCTCTTAATACTTCCTCGAGCCTCAACCTCTCTTTTGTCTGGGTTTCCGTCATCTCCTTCAGCCTTTTGAGCTCAGCAGAATTCTCATTCAGTGCTTTACTCTTCTCTTCTAAAGTTTTGTAAAGACCTTCATTCCTGAGGTTTGCCTCTTTGACACAGGCCTGTTCCTGGAATAATTGTTGCTGCAGGGCCTTCAGCTCAGAACTCAGCTGTGTAATGTGCTCTGCAGAGGCCTTGTTTTGTATCAAGCTTCTACCTAGCTCCTCCTGCAACCTAAGACGCTCTTCTTCACCTTTCTTTTCTGATGTGCTGGTTTGTTCTTGGCTGTGGCGTAGTGCATTGATAGTGCTGGTGTACTCTGTCATGGTCGTGGTGGTCCTTTCCAGCTCTGTTTCAACCTGCCTTCTTCTTGCCACTTCCTCTTGGTTAGCTTTCCTCAGACTCTCCACCTGGATCTCCAGCCCATCTCTTACAGTCTGAAGGTCCTTGACGCGTCCCTGTAACCTGCTCATGTTTTGTTCTACTCTGCTTCGCTCCATGCTCTCCCTCTCCAGCTCTAAACGTATCTTCTGAAGCTCCTCCTCGTACTCCCTCACCTGGGTTGCAACCACTGATGAATTAGTTAGCTTCACCTGCATCTGGGCTAGTGTCTGTTCAAGCACACCATGCCCTTCCTCTGTGGTTTTTCTCCTTCGGGTCTCCTCCTCTAGACTGTGTGTGATATAAGCCAGCTGCTCACCTTTCTCCTGCACGAGCTTCATGACCTCAGCCATCTCTTCTATATATTTGGTACTTTGCTGGTCTTTTTCCCTCATCAGTACCTCAACCTGACATTCCAATTCTCTCCTTCTGTGCCCTTCCTCTGTGATAACAGCACGCTGGCTGTGAGCCCCTTCCTCTGCTCTTTTTCTTTGTTCCTCAGCTTGGCATAAAGACATCCTGAGCCTTCTGAGCTCCTCCTCCAGATTTTTCCTTTCTGCCTCCATCCTGTCATATTGCAGCTGGAGCTCAGCTGTGTCCTCCTCCCTCTGGGCCGCCAGCCTCTGGATGTCTGTGCGACTGATATGGATCTGGGATTCGTAGCTCAGCTTTACGTTACTGATCTCCTCACTGCATTGGCTCCTTACCTTTGACATCTCCTTTTGTAGCTCCTTGACCCGCGCTGCTTCAGCAGACAGCTGCCGCTGCAACTGTTCAATCTCGTGATCCTTACTGGCCACACTTTTCTCCACCTCCACCTTGGACCAGCTGACCGTCTCCAGCTCTTTCTGCCTCTTTCTCAGCACGGACTCATACTCCTCCTGCTGTTGAGTGTAGCGCTCCTCTGCTAGTCTCCTCTTCCTTTTTTCTTCCTCAAGCAAGTAGGTGAGTCGCGTCACCTGATCGTTGAGATCTGCCAACTGGCTCTGGGTGGAGTCTAGGCTCTCCTTGGTGGCACTGCACTGCAGCGCAGTGTTTCGCTTCACCTCCTCCATTGACAGCAGCTGGCCCTGGGAATGGGATAGCTCTAGCTGGTAGCGCGCAACAGCGCCTTCCAGCGATTTGTTCTTGGAATTGCGGTCTTCAATATTCTCCCTCAGCAGACGAAGCTCTTCCTCTAACAGATCAATCCTGGTGTTACGAATCTGGAAGCAAGATAAAACAAAGATAAATGCATGGTTTTAATTAGGTACATTTTAGTGTGCTTGTGTAATGAAAACAACACTTTAGAGTGTAAATTACTCCTAATTCATCTTTGAACATGCATTACTGATGTTTTTTAGAGGCACCTGACTGCAGATGTTCAACTTTTAACCGCTGCAAGAAGTTATCAACTTTTACCAGAAGTTAGTGTTTTTGTAGGCTCTGCCAAAACGACAAATCTAATGGGAGTGTGAGACTTTTGCACAGTATTGTACATATATTAGAATTATCTAAAAAAAAAAAAACACTTAAAAACATTAAGTTAAATATAATGCAAACAAAAATTATTAAAAGTGGATAGCAATCTCAAATATTAAAAAAACATGAAATACAGAATCAGTACCTTGAGCTCCTCCATGTTTTTGAGCAGCTCTCCCAGGAATTTGTAATAGTCACCAGACAGGGTAATCAATTCAATGTAACGTGTCTGCAGCTGTGCAGCCTGAGACAAAAACGCACAAAACGTATATTGTATCTCAGTTAAGTTTACAAGCTTATAAAAAACAAATCCACATGACTAAAACTGAAAATGTTGTTTCTGTTACTCTTAGATCACAACATCCCAAAAGCCACTGGAGTGCAGTTACCTCCTGATTAAGATCCGTTGATGGGTATCTCAGCATTGTCCTCTTGATGGGGATGTTGAGCAAAGTCTCCAAACCAGAGGTGTAGGTTGCAAGGTCTGTTTCATAATCCTGTAAAGAATTATAGCCATGAATGCTGGAGATTAAAACAAATTGGTGCATTTACTATATGTAGGCTCCCTTACCTTTATAGAATGTGTACAGGTCTCAATGTCCTTGAGCACACTCTCTATTGTCTCCCTCCTTGCCTTGATTTCTGTGTTTAATGCCTTGAGACAACAACAAAATAAAGTCAGATGTCTGATGACTTCGAACACACGGGCATAAACCCTTGATACAGAAACTATTTAATTAATAGCAATGAAGGACTGAGCAAGACACCTTCTGTTTGTTAATATGGTCTTTCAGTGCTTGGACGTTCTCTATCTTGGTAGCCTGCAGGGCGTCTTGTTTTTTCCGTGTACTATCAATCCAGTCAACAAGGGAGGTGCTGGTTTTCTTGTAGTGTTGCAGCTGAGGCAGATACAGCTGAAGATCCTGGAGTCTGAGCAAGAAATAGAAAAAGAACATTTTCAAAAGACAATAACTACGGATTAATGTGAGATTCTGAGAGAAAGACTGAGACAGTGACTTATGATTTACACAAATCTCTAATATCACACATTTTGCTGTAAAAGAGCCTGGGTTTAACAAATAGTGATTATCATTAGAGATTAATTTTCAATTAATTTAATTTGCAATTAAATGATAATGGCTACATTTACGAAACTAACAAAGGAATGGTCAATCTTGAAATGATTTGTTTTTTTAACATCAGTGCTAAGGAGGCATTGCAGGTTTACTGGTATTAAAAACAGTGATAAAACATACATACCTGGTGTCAATCTGTCCTTGGATTCGTCTCCAGCGATCTGAAAGCAGTCCCACTTGCTCTGTGTATTTAGACAGCATCACATCACACCTGTGGAAGGGGCCACCCACCTGGCTGTTCCAATGGCTCGCCTCAGCCAAGTGTGCTTCCATGGAGGCCAGAGCATCCTTCTTCTGATCTAACTCTGCTTTAATACTCTTCACATCAACAACATACAGGAAATACCACTTAGAAGTGACATCCATTGCATAATAAAAACTGCTCTTTAAGGAGAATCATAAGATATACAAAAAGAATCTAACTGCTTAGCATTCTCACATCTGCTTTTCTAATTGAACCTGACTGCTGACTAGTGAGCCATACACTAATATGCACTGGTATTTTGTCCCAGCTACAGCTTGCAAAGTGTGAAGCTGAGTGGTGAAGAGGAAATTCAAGATGTGCATTTAAAACAATAAAACACATAGTATGTTGTATAAAATACCTGAAGGGTTGACATATAATCTTCAACTTCATTAGGTGACAGAGAGGTGGTCTCTTTCTCTGTCAGTCTTGCTTCATGAACTTTTACTATGTCTTCAACGCGTGCCACACTCTCCAGCATGGCCTTTAGAGCCTGCAACCTGATAAGGACAAAGAGATGAAGGACAGACAGACTTGTTTGTTCAGACAGATTAGATACAACCTATTTATTTTATAGAAGATAAGCGTGAGTTACCCTGAAGTATATATTCCTCTAGGACAGTCAGGATGTCCTAGAGACATTCTGCGAAACTTTTATTGTAGTAAAGTAGCATGTTAGCAAAGCTATTACATAAAGGTGGTGGCACTGGTGACCTAAATGACAACTACTCTGTATCCAAGCTTTATGTGTCATTATGTATCTATTTAAATTGGAACCAACTTAAATTTTGTTAAAGCAAAAAAATGCGCAGTGTTGCCCTTCATCAAAATTCAGAAGTCTAAAGCCTCACTACTGTGGACTGAGAACATTAATTCCCAGGATGATACAGAATTACAAGCTGACTGGTGGTTTTAGTAGTTTAAAATTATAGGTTTGAACTTAATCAAAGAGGTCTGCAGTCATTGAAAGCCAGCTGTAACCTGAGGAATACCTGATTTTAAATGGATATGATGATAGAAGATGATATCATAAAAACATCAAAATACACATTACAATGTTCTGTTTGATAAAACATATTTTGTATGCCTAAAGTAAATTTTAGAGGACCCAGTATTGACCCTAGTGGGACACCTGTTCCAAACAAATATGTGCATGCATTACACAAACTGTTTTTGCACTATAACAAGCCCTTGATGACTAGTCTAAATTATACAGTAATGATATGGCAACTAAATCAGCTTAGTTGTGATATACATGCAATGTAATCTTAAGTGTTTCTCCAAACAAAGCTTCAAACAACAATTTGAGCTTGTTTGTGTTGTTATGTACCGCTGCAGGTAAGCTGATGAGCTGCTCTCCAGACTGTCCAGTCTCTGGTTAATGACTCCAAGCTCACTGCGGAGAAACTCAGCTTTATCTGAATCATCCACGCTCTCCAGCTCCTTCAAAATATACTCCCTCAGATGTAAATACTCCCTACGAATTGAGTCAGTGTCACGCTGCACCATCTACAAACATACACAAATACAGTTATTGCAGTGTTTTGCAGTATTTTCCATTACACATTTAATGATGATCTATTTCTATTGTTTGTTTGCCTACCTGTAACTGAGTGATCCTGAGGACACAGTCATGCACCCCATCATCTCCAAGGCAAATATGAACATGCTGACTCAGCGAGCCCTCAGCAGCCTCCAGCTTCAGTCTGAGCGCGTGCAGCTCTGATAAGCTGCGGGAAGAAGAGGAGGAGCTGGACTGGGCTAAGGTGGAGGACACCATTATCTTCTTCTTTGCTGGTTCCGTCTTGGTCTGTTTCAGGGTATCCTTCTTGATCACCTGCTCTTTATTTACCACCTCTTTCTTCACCTCTGTTTTTCGCTCGGTCACTTTTCTCATCTCCACTCTTTGTCTTTCGTCCTCCAGTCTTCTGGCCTCCTCCTCAGCGGCAGCTTGTTGTAGCTGTTGCTGCTGTATTATTATCAGCTGATGTTGCTGTTGCTGTGCGGCTGTTTGCTGTAATTCAATTTGTTCCTGTTGTGCAACTGTGAGTAAACACAAAAAAGATTTTCAGAATCGGTAGAGGTAAACACCTTAATTTCTGACGCAACTCATGATGCACACCACAAGTTACTGAATATTTTAGTTTTTTCAAGCTGACAAAGAAAGGCACAAAAGAAAATTTGAACTTCAGTTAAAGAGAGCATACTTCACTTAAAATTATTCAGTTATACAGTACTATACACAGTGGATTTTGTAATACTAACTGTAAGTGGGCAGCTGTATCACAAGCTCCTCATAGTGGGCCTGAGCTCCATTGAACTGGTTCTCAATACTCCTCTTGTCTTCATCAGCAAACATCTGGGAGCCATGGCTGGCCAGCTTGAACTCCTCGTAGTGAGTCTCTAGGCTCTTGATAATCTGGCGGTACTCCTCAGGACGCATCTGGGACAGCTGAACACACACGCAAACATTATGTTTGACTTAGGTCTAAACAACATCTAAAAAGACACATGCTTTAACACAAGATAAATATAAGTAAATAGACTTCAATTAAAACACCCCAATAATAATAATAATAGTGTATGCATCTTTTGGGAACACTTGCATTGTTTTTTTCTTCTTTTTGATAAGCTTTTAATTTAGCATTTTACGGTCTGTCCCCCAGGTGGTTGTGTTTTGCTTGAAAGCTATCTTAATTTGGTCTTAAATAAGATAAGATAAGATAAACCTTTATTAGTCCCACAAGTGGGAAATTTGCATTTGAATTATAAGAAGCTTTCACAACCTATTTGGTTTTGTTCAGATGAATGTATTCCTTTCTGTAACACTGCAAGTGCAAATGTGTAGTAAATACAACTAAATAACCTCTGAAGGTCACATGATGAACTGTCACCTGCCATATGATGCAACTATAGACATGGCTGACGCTGGAATATAACCTAAAATATACTTGAATCATGTCATCTACTGTATGTTCTTTTTCGTTCTTATTTTAGAAGTGTTACATGTTGAACTTTTAATTACCTTCTCTTTGGACATTGAACACTGATGTCAGAATTTCTTCATCACTTACCATGGACATGGTGAGGGAGTTGGTCCGTTTGATATCCAACAGACAGTACTGCCAGGCGATGAGACTCTTAACATTGATGTACAGCTGATTCCAGATTGACAGGATGGCCTCGTAGTACTCCTCGTTCCTTTTGACAACGCAAAGATAAAATATCAAATCAAATTTTTACACAATAAAAGGCAATTAAGCAATGTTAAAATTCAATATAAAAACAAACAAATGTAGAGAAAAAATAAAAAGGCCATAAGACTGGGAATAGTAAAATATGTTAACAAAAAACTAAATGGAGGATATTAAATTAAAGGTTAAAGCCCTGATCTCCCTTAGTCACTAACTTCGATTGTGGAGCATGTAAAAGCAAGTGATTTGAGGATTGCTGTGACAGACTGGTGACCTGTAAAGGGTGTACCCCGTCTCTCACCCAATGAGAGCTGGGATTGGCTCCAGCAACCCCACGACCCTTAAGAAGAAAAGCGGCTAAGATAATCAGTGGATGAAGGGATGGACGGATCTGAGGATCTAGGAGGTCTATACTGAGGAGCCAATCCAGTATATTTGTCTTCTCTGCCCCCTTGCACAACTGCACAACTCTGAAATAATAATAACGTAACAGGACCAACGACAACTGTTTTTTTGAGTCTTACTTACTTGTTGGCCAGGCTGATGCTGAGTGGATTCGGAGGTGGTACGATCAGACAAACAGAGGGTACCAACATGTCCAGTCCCCCAGGGCCGGTCACGTGCCACTTACTGCGTTGAGTGTTGTCCTTCAAGATGGCTTCGTTGTCCTTACAGATCACCTTCTGTAAAGAACAATGAAAATGTATTTTAATAATAACAGAAACACAAAATTAGTCACAGATTTTTTAGGATTTTAAAACAACTGGACCTTTAAAGGAGAATTATGTATTTGTCTATGTTTGCAGATGAGGACAGTAGTATGTTTAAGCCAGCTGTCAGTGGCTTAAACGTACTGTATGTGTGACTGTGATGCGAGCATTAGGAAACTCACCTGGTCCTGTTTGAAGTCGCACAGAGCTTTGACGATGACGGGGCTGCTGCTCTTCTCTTCAGGGTTTCTGGGTTTCAGTCGCACAATGCTCTTAGACTTGCTGGCCAGATGCTGAACCAGCCTTTTGTTTTCCATAATCTTCTCTTTCTCTCTCTGGTGATACATAGAAAAAATACTAATAGGTTTGTTGACTGATAATAATATTTTGAAACAGCAACTCATTATAGAAGAAAAAGAATGGATAAATGGAAATAAGGGTGAAATTGAACAGAAATGAAACAGACCCAAAATATAAATCAAATTATAAGAGAATATAGTTAAGGGTCACTGACACTACATGACATTCCACATTTCAGGCAGCATAAATGTTAGAATCATTTATTTTAGTTTAAGAAGATATTCTTAGTCAACTCTAATTGTCTTTGGATTTTTTTCTGCAGTATTACTGTCTCTTTACAGATTAATTCAGTCATGCAGAATGAGCTCTTAAAATCCCTGCTTGTTAAAAATTAAAGCCTTCTGTGAACTTTATTGTGTTGCCTGAGATGTGACATTTTATAGCCATTACTAAGAGCTCATTCTTCATGAGACAGGCAATTAAAACTACCCAGCTATGTAAAATAATTCGTAATCCCCAAAGACCGTGGGGATACACGGTACATGTTGACTGATCGACTTAGAGGGGGTAGCTCTTCAGCTTTGCTATACTAAAAGACCAAAGTCAAACAGCCAAAACCTCAGAAGATACAGTGTCTTTCTGGCCCTTTTATGAAGCTTAGCTAATCTGTTATCAGTGTCTGAAGCTGCCAAACCTCCAGTGCCTTGAGGAGTTCCTGCAGGTTCTCCAGAGAACTGTTCTTGTCACAGGTGAACTTCTTACAAACGGTCTCATGTTCCTTCTTCAGGGCGCTGTTTGTCTCACTGGCCTCTTTGAAGAACTGTTAACAAAACACAAACAAAAGCTGTTATGTAATGAGGTATATAATTTTTAATGTAAAAGTTGGGTCTGGACCTGCTTGGAAAAGCATAATCTATTGATGTTTGCCAATTGTTTGTCTTTTTTGATAGGCTGAATTTGATAGATCTGTAATTGAAAGTTGCAGTTATAAGATACAGACCAACAAGGAGCACCAATTAGTTCAACATTTAATAATTAGTTGAACATTTGTTTTGAATCTAGAGCAACAATTTGATGGTAGCTTTTTGAGCAGGTGAGTGCTATGTAAGTTGTGTCATTTACATAAATGACAGAGCCACAATCTTGCCTCTGCTCACCCAAAACATCCTCACCACGTCCTGGGGAAACCTGGCATTTTGAAGCTGAATACTGAGACGTTTTACTGTCATGCAAAAAGTATTTTGAGACAAATCCGGCAGGATATCATAAAGGATTTGGTTGATTTTTTAAGCCACTTGGGGGCAGTGCAACAACCTGTAACCAACTCTAATACACTATCATATTATAAAGTTGCTCTACATGCACATACAGTTGATTATTTACACACCCAGCAGATGCAGACAAACATTAGCATTCATTTGGTAAATTTACAGTAATTTCATTATTCTTTTAGCTGTCTGTTAGCTAAATATTGCAACAGCTCCTGAGGCAAATATCTGGTGAGCACTTACTTTGTCTGTTTGTCGTTAGTGATGAGCAAATATTGTTTTGTGGATTTTAGAGCAATTTTACTGCTGCAGGACCAATACAAAGTCTTAAGAGTGGTACAAAATACGTGCGGGCCATAAAACCGAAAGAGTGAGCTGAAAGACACTAAAAAGCTCAGAAGAGTTGACTGTTCCTTTATAATTATTAATGGGTAAAACCCTTTACACTGCAGGAACTAATTTCGTCCATTGCTGCTATTTAAATATATTTATTTGTGCTTTGTCACATTACCTGGCTATAAGCTGCATTTTCCTTTAGATGAGTATCAATGCATTTTGTAATCTGAAGGAGCCAGCTCCACTGTGTCTGCAGGGTGTCTTGGTACGCCTGGAAAACACCACAAAAAATGAGAAATTATATGAAAGAACAAAGCCAATACTTGCACACATATAAATGCATGTAAGCACTGTGAACTGTTTGCTGCATGGCTGTTGTAAATCGGTCGTCCATACTTCAATCCTGTCTGAGGCTGGATGGTTGCTCCTCAGGACCATATCCACCTTGGCTTTCAGTTTGTTCAGGTCCTTCTCTTTATCCTCCAGGGCACTCATTAGTTTCTGTTACATAAGAAGAAGCCTATTATTCGCTGGGAGCACTGGAAAAAAACAGGCTGCAGCTGGAGAAATGCTCTATGGCTTCCCTCTAAGTGGATGACTGCGCAGCTGCCAAAATCTAATCCACCACAGATGATTCGTCCCTTATGAAATGCAGATTAACTTCATAAAAAGGTTGGCAAAAATGTTAATCGACCAGTTTGAAGCTCTTAAAAATTTGAAATTAAAACATGGATTTCTGTAGCATTAAACTAATCCAATTTGCCACCAACCACTTATGTACATTTTGCACATTTTACTAACCGAGTAGCTCTCCTGCTTCTTGGGGATGTACTGGTCGATGTTTTTGTCTCCCCAGTCAAACACCAGTTCCTCCTCCTCCCGGTCGTTCACCCACATGATCTCTCTGGATATTTCACTAATGATCTGCTGGAGGTCTCGCAGCTGCTGAGTTCGACTGAACGACATTTGCTAACACAGGTAGAAGAGACTAAGTTTGAATACAAAGCCAGCGATTTGCCAGAAAAAAACACAACTTGTGATGATTATTTTGTTTCTTTCACCTGCAGACTGTCCCATTCCTGGTCCAGAGCATGAAGAGGTCCTTTGTCTCCTTTCTTTATCTATGGGAAGAGAATCAAATTGAACACTATATGTGAAATCTCTTCCAATAGAATGATCAATGAATCATTAATGTTTTGGTAAAAACATAACAAACACCAAAGAGGCATTATGTTTTTGGATTGACCATCTGGCAGCCAGCCAGACAATTCTTGAAGGGAAATCCTTAAAATTTGGCACAAATATCAACTTGGACTCAGTGATGAACTGATTAGATTTTGGTGACCAAAGGTCAAAGGTCAGGGTCACCCTGGTTTCACGTTCATCCAGTTCTTGTGGCTCATTCATCTGAATGTGATATGTGAAGAATGCATTGAAGGAATTTCTTCAAATTTGGTACAACTGTTCAGTTGGAGTAAATTATGTTTTTAGTGGCCAAAGGTCAAAGGTCACCTTATGTTCATCTAATTCTTGTTGTGAATTAATTCTACTTTTATCCTTCAAGTGGGTTCCGTTTTTTAAATTTTAATGAGATTTATCACACCCTTGCGTCTGGATCCCAGAGCAGCTTGTGCTACACATAACGGATTCACCTAATTATCATCTCTGTCATAGACTAAATGTTAATTTAGATTAACTGATGTCAGTTTGCACGTTAGCTTTTGTTTTTAATAAAATAAATTGTATTGGAAAGTTAGTCCACAGACCATGGAGCCACTAATTTTGGGGACACATTTTTATGGACCTTCTGATTGATGCAAGATCTCTATGCACATTTATGACTTGGAAACATTTTCTGTTACAGATAGTTCATGTTAACAGATTTAGAGAGTGTGCATCCTTGGCAGACGTGCAGTATTTGATGTTTTTTGTCGTCCAACACAACAGAACAGATTTTGGATCAATTCTTAGGAAATTCAAGCACCAAACAGATTACTGAACCTTTTTGCCTGTAACTGTAACAGAGTCTTCATTTTAACAGTAATATTAATGTGCATGCTGCCATAGCCCACAATGTCTACTTTGAGCAGATTGAACCAACCAGGTCGTCTCTGGCTCGGTCCACCTCAGGGCTCCTCTGGATGGAGCTGTGAAACTTCTGGTGGCTGATAAGCTGCTGCTCGATTGCTGCAGGATCATCTCCCCAGGGGGCTGTTTCAATCAGACGCTGGCACACACAGAAACACCAAAAAGTAGACAGATTTAGTTTTTCTTATTTTCCAGGTATGCAGATAATAGCTGGGAGAGAAACAAGCAAATTCTCTGTGGTGCTGCCAAAAACGTCCTCAGAAATGTATTGTTGATAATGTCAGGCTCAGTTGCCAACAGCCTGACATTAAGATCAAGTGTCATGTCTGTAACAACACTTAGCAGAGGAATGTTTTCCTGTCTAAACTCTGTGCGCCAAGTATTCTGGTTTAATGAGATCTGTCAGTCAGTTCACTGACCCTGTTTATTCCTTTCTTAAAGTGACACACAAATCTCACTGTCAGATACAGACGTGGTTGTAAAAATATGATTTCTTATGTGTGTGTGTGTGTGTATCAGTCCTCCACATTTACAGCACACTGATCTCTGTGGGTATGTTTCATTAACCACCATTCATTTAACCATGTTTAAGATAATTTTATTTCAGACATTTCCAACCACCATGTTTTTACTTGTCTTTTTCAGGTTTCACTGTAAGTCAACACCCCGTCTTTTCCCATTCTACACTGACAGACTGAACACTGACGCTGTGTTTAGCTGGAAGACAGGAAAATACTGAATAAATTATATATTTATTTGTTAATCTTCTGACGGTAAATGTTCTACAACTGGCAAAGACGCTCAATCATTTTGATAACTGTACAGATTTTCTTTCAGACTTTTTTTACAGGCCAAAGACACACACAGTATGCAACAACTAGATGTCATATTGTTCATTTACAGACCAAGCTGCTGCAAGAGGGAAGTTTTCATGACAGCTCTTCTCCATTGCTTACTGTAGCTTCCTGTCTGTGCTTGGCAGATTATGGGCTTTGTATTTTTGCACGGGTTGTCTTCACTTGTTTGGATTACTGTATTAATTGCCTACAATCGTGTACTTCCTGCAACGCTTCACCTGTTTTGTTTTTGACCATTTAATCCCTCATTTATGTTCTTTTCAGTGAAGAAAAGAAGGATACAACTGAACAGCTGTCATTTACTCAAAGAGCTGTTTGAGGATTTAGATTAGATTTAAGCTCAGCTTAGAGTAATGTTAACAAATGTACTGTAATTATGTGTGTGTGTGTGTGTGTGTATGTGCACACCTTCTGCTGTGCAATCCAGGCCATAGCATCTTGGAAGCTCCTTCCAGACTCCTCCCAGGCTCCAGAGCTCCCCCTGGTGCTCCTCCTCCTCTGTATGGTGCCTGTGAACGCCATGTGGACCCCCTTCAGCTGGTCTTTACACATCTCCAACCTAACAATCAAGAAGGGAGAAAGAAAGGACATTAGGATTAGAATTTACATTACAGAAAGAACAGAAACCACAAGAAGAAATCTTCCTTACGTCCTGACTACGTTGTCATTCGGCTGCCCCAGTTGTCTCAGGTCTACAGCACAGCTCTTCAGCTGCTCGATCGTCTCTTTCGCCAAAGCCATGTAGCGCTCTGCATCACCCGTGGCGTTGCCCTGAGAGTCATAAACACAACATGTAAAGAGCTGCACAGGAAGACTAGTAGACAAAAGTTATTAAAAAAAGTTTTAAAAAGTTATTAGATAAAGAGCTTTGAAAAAAACTGCTGTGCAGAGAGAAAAAAGTAAAAAAAAATGTAAAGAATAACTCAGCTAGCAACCAGCTTATTCAAATCCAAATACAGATTTTAGAATTTTTGTGAACCGAGAAAGAAACCAAAAGTATTGTTTGAGTCTTAACTGCTAAAAGTTCATCAACCAAAAAATCTAAATTCAATTCAATTAAAGTAAAAAAGTGACTAAAATTGTGCAGATTTTTTTTTCCGTTTTAGTTTTTTGTAATCAAATATTTATGGTGTGCAAAAAAACTTTCTTGACATTTTTACTTGTTGAGTCTGAGGTACGACAGAGTACCAGCTCATTCATCTTTGCTCTTTTTAACAAATTCAATACTTTTACTTTATACTGACTTAGTTTCATACAACAAAGACCATGAAACTGGATCATTTCATGACACTGGAAAGAATAAAATGGAAGTGATATTCAGTATTTCACCCATTCCACTCAACAAGAGTCTCACGGTTGTGAGGAGCAGTTTAAAGCCTGAGATATAAATCAACAGGACAATAAATCCCACACACGTCAGTCATACAACGATGGGTTTTTGCACTTGTAGTGAACTTTGCAGAAAAACAAAAGTTGCTCAATGTGAAGCTGAGGAGGTATTTGTGTGTCGTAACGTAACTGTTTACAGAACTCGCTCTGACGATGTAAATCTAGCACTCACAGTTGAAAAATCACTGAAGGCAGCGTGGTTCCAAAAGCAGATCCAACAGAGACACGAACAACACACTTTCATTATCAGCCTGGTTTCAGTTACGTATTCTGCTGCGTTCATAAAAGACTTACTCATTCAGTGACTCAAATTACAACCAAACGTGAATTCTGTCCTTCTTTCTGCACCGTTTGGCCAACAGAAGAGAAGCTGCAACATGATGCTTTTCCCTTTTTCTTCAGAAATAAACACCTATCATTGACCTCTGAGAGGCTTTTCTCTTCAAGAGAATAAACCACGACTCACTGATTGAAGGGCGTATTCTGCTTTCTTCAGGCAATCCTGGCACTGGTTCTGCAGGATCATGGCCTTCTGGTGGATGGCAGTGAGGCTGGAGGCACTGCAGGGGGCAGCAGAAAGAAACCAGTCACCATTAACATCATTACTATAATTATCTTCAGCTAGTTTGTCTAGCACAGATCATGGTTTAGACTGGGACTAAACATTAAACAACACAAACTAAACATGAAACATTTTTTGTTATTGTATCATATTAATCATCTTGCTCCTTTAAGATTAAGGATAGGACCCCTTGGTAACAGAGTGCAGGTTCAGACAATATAGTTTGGATAAATGCCTCGTCCTGTGTTTCAGATGCAGTGGTAAATGCTTCCTTAGAAAAACTGCAGCGTCTGAGTCACATTTTTTCCTAATTTCTTGGGGTGTCAAAAGATATCGGAAAAAGGTGTACGTGTAGTTTCATTTGCATATTGTTCTATCGTCTTATGAAAACTTTAGGAATTGTATTGCAAGCAGAATGCATGTGCTGTATTCTGAGTCTGGTTTATATTAATATGTGGTGTCTTGCACACATAAGGCCATGCAAACTGGGACTAGTTCATGCATGACACAGTAATTGTCATACACAGTATATTCACAGAAAACAGGGAAGGCTAAGTTGGTGTTTAAGTTTTATAATTTTTGTATTATTTTTTTCCACTATTTTATATAAAGAACAGCCTCTAATGAACTTCTCTAAAGTTGCTTCTCCATGTTCTGTGTAACAGTGGGGCCGCGGATGTTTTTCATAGCAACAGTCATTCTTGCAAAGAGTGTGACACCAGGTCAGACGGCTGAAGGGATCATTTGTGCAGAACCCACAGGCTCAGTAGGCGGATTCTGGTCTGGAAATACAATTGTGTCCAGACCCTACATGAAAATTTTCTGCAACCTAAGCAGAGTTACTCTTTCAGCAACCAAACACAAGGTTGTTGTCAGAGAAAGAGACTCATGGTGAAAGAAAGAACATGTTGAAATGCTCATTATGTCCAAGAGAGGCACAACATTAGAGCATGTAATTTGCAATAAATCAGGTGGCTAAAAAGTCACAAATTTAATCATCATGAACCAAGCTATGCTCAGACAATGAAGCTAACAGCCACAAAGAATCAGAAGTCATCACATGAGCAGAATAACACTTCATAAAAAGATCAGGCAGTGGAACTGATATCAGCTTTTGTGCCTGAGCGTAAGGACGTGCTGACACAACAAAGGCGTCACTTCCTCCACTAACAGAAATGTTATCGTGAACAGACACAATGATGTCGTTTTTTTAAACTTCTTTTTAAAATTCACTGTGGAAATTATTCCACAATTATTTTTCATTTCTTAATAAAAACCCATTAAACAAAGGTAAGATGCTCCAGCTCCTACTATTGCCTGGATTTTTCATAATTTATTTTGTGTTTCTGCGCTGCTTTTTAAAATTATTACTTATATATCTAATAAAACTTCTTCGAAACCACCACAGAACACTAAAACAGCACTGGAAAAAGAGCCAAACATGAGCATTCTTCTCTCCCCCACACCAAAATCTTTTTAGCTAAGCAAGCCGTAAGGTCACAAAGAAGCATGAGGAACAGCACGTCTGCCATGAGCCGATATCCGCTGATATATTGGCCCAGTTGATTTATCAGTTACGCCGTAGCAACTACTAAATAACTGCAGGTCTATTTCTTGTAAAAACTCCAACTTTCTTTTAACTTTCACCATAATCTCAAAGTATTTTAACAAATACAAATAAAAGAATGTATTTGTTACGTTTTCTATTTCCACACTTTTAGTGTCAAACAACCTGTGGTCATGTGAGCCAGCTGCTCTTTTCTAAGTACCAGCAGTGAGATATTTCCTCTAATGGCCGATAATGTGTACGTCTGCAGCTGACATGCATGTCTCTGGAGTGAGGAGTGAGTGTTAAGCTGTTGCAGCAGCAGAGGGACGGTTGCAGAGGGAGCTAAACTATGTGAGCTATAAATCAAACTTAGGATCCCGCTCAAGGGAATCTGCACAGTAGCTGTAAGTCAATTTATCACAAGGCCTGGTTTCATTATCAGTGAGTTTTATCGGTTATGTAATGTCAGGCTCAAGCAATGCAGATGCTCCTTTAGCAACCAGGTTATTAATGCACAAGAGCTCTGTTACTTGTGAATGATTGTTTTTCTGGTCCTAAACTCAAACACACAGATGAAAATTGCAGAAGAGAAACACTTTCTTCAGATACCTGCAAAACACTATCATGCATTCAGGCAGTAAGGCCTGCACACTGCAAACGCAAGACATTTTACTGGTCTAGTTAGACTTTGCAGGAGTGAAATAAATACTAACTCTCGTGATTAATATTTAATAGCAACCAGCTTTTTTTTTTATCATTCTTCCTCCTGGTAGTGAGAGCAGCACAGTGGTCCCTGCGTAAAAGGGAGACGGGCAACAGGTTGCAGGGAGAAAAGTGCAAGTACAATGAGCCAAAAATGAATAAATACCTCATTCCGCCTCCCATTCCGCTCATCGTACCGCTCATCGTACCGCTCACCATTCCGCCTCCCATTCCGCTCACCTTTCCGCCTCCCATCCCACCTGTAGAGGTCTTCGAAAAGGTGTAGGTTTTGTATCCGTCCGTGTAGGAGTCGTATCCATTACCGCTTCCTTGCAGAATCTCACTCCGTGAGTAATGGTAGGGCCCTCCGCCCGTCAGGTCACCTTTGGACGCGGCCCTGCGGCTCATGTTGAGGCCCTGCTGAGAGTCGTACAAACTCATTCTTACTCCGTGAGCGCTGCTGTGGAAACGGGCGGGCGGAGCAGAGGCGCTGCAGGTAGCTTCCCTCTCTCTCTCTCTCTCTCTCTCTCTCCTCTTCTCCACCTGTCCTCCCTCCCTCGGTCCCTCTGCTGCAGACTGCAAACAACCAGAACAGACTGATCGGTTTTTGGAGGCTGGTGACCACACCTCTCTGTGTCGCTGCCAAACCTTCCGAGCCAAAAAGAAAAACCACTCCCCATCTCTGCAAACTCCGCTGGAGGCAGAAAGACTGTTTGCTGTGTTAGTGAGGATTTTCAGAACAGTGAAGATTTTTTTTTTTTTTGAAAAGTCAGGACATTTTGCAAATTTAGTGAAGTTTGTGGAGACTGTTGAGCTGGTTGAGAAGCGAGGATACAGTAGATCATTTTTAGAACTATTTGGAAATGTGAGGACATTTGAGTGTGTTGAAAAGCAAAGACGTGCATTTGGAAAGTTAGGAAATGCTTTCTGTAAAGACACAGGCAGGTGGGAAAGTATTTTGGTAATTGATGAAAGTGAAGCCGCTTCTGAAAAATTCTGATTGTTTACTGAGGTGAAGACTCTGGAAAGTGAAAGTTAAAGGCTGGAATGCATCCTGTCATTGAGATTCCTCATGCATAGAGGTAAAAATGTGTGTGCGTTATATATGCACAACTTTTATTTGTCATTATAGGTAAAATACAGTATATTTATCGATCATTCAAAAAAAAATGCACCATACAACATGAAATGCATACAAACATGTTCAACTAACCTGTAAAATGTGCACTTGAATGCACATTTTTACATGTTTTGATCTGTTAAAACACCTCTCGATATCTATATCGTCTCTCTGCAGCAGAATTTCAATTTGAAACAATCACTAAGCTGCATTTCACCACTTTCCTCCTTAGTGTTTTTTTAACCTTTACACTTCTCATCCACTGTGGCTGAGATTAAACTCACACAAACGGACACTACACACACACACTACTCGAACACTTGCCTGCAGCCATCGGGTGGGACTCACAAGAAAAACAAGTTTGACAAACATTTGTTCTTGAGTGACAGTAGCTATGAATTGTATTATTATTTTCTAAGATCCTGAAAATCACACACTTAGTGGGCCGTTCAAACTGGATTAATGGGAAAGAATAAACAAGATTTACTGATTAGTGCTTCATTAAGACATGTCGCACTTACTGCTACAGTGAAGGTTTGATTTGTTCTTTGCAGCAGAAGAATAAATCATCTTTAAATAAGGGCAGTGTGAGTGTATCTTATGCCATAAAATATAGTGCTGTGAAAAAGTATTTGCACCCTTCTTGATTTTTTACTTTTTTTTTTTTTTTGCATATTTGTCTCACTTTGATCGTTTAGATCTTAAAACAATTTTTAATAATACACAAAGATAACCGGAGTAAATGCAAAAATGCTATTTTTAAATGAAAAAAGCTGTGAAAAAGTATCTGGCCCAAAAGTCTTGGGGATAATCAAGATGTTTTCTGGCAAATGTGAGATGAGTTCTTGTGTTCTTTTTGGTCAGCAGTATCAACACGTGTGTGGAGACGCTGTAGGCTGCCATTGTTATTGTTGTACGTGGTTTTAGCATTGCTGGAAAAGTTAGTGCTCTATGGAGGCTCTCTAGCATGTGAGAAGCCAAACTAGCTCTTAAGGTCTGCAAGTTGAACCAGCTCTGAACTCTTATCAGTCAAAAAGGGGGGGGGTAGCCTGTAAGAGGCTGACATTTGTAGTTGTGAATGCAATGCTTGCATAGACCCTTAGTCTTAGTATTAATTTGATCTTCATTTGACAAGAATGTTTTCATGAGATCAAATCTTCTTTTTGTGCAGAGTTCTTGCCAAAAAAGCAGCACAAGAAACAGCAACAAAGCAATCAGACTACAAAAATGGGAAACCAACAATGACATATCCTGTTGGTGGTTTTGTTGAGTTTGATCATGACTGATCATGTTTTACACTTTACAATGCACAACAGGAGCTAGCCTCCAGGCCAGACCTTCCTCTTGGCTTTGACCTTATACAGTCCACGAGAAGAAAATACTCCAACTGTGAGCCCAGACTCTGCAGTGCAGTCTCCCTACACCACCACACAAACTGCACCTATTGAGGAATGTAGCGTGTGTGTGTTTGTGAGTTGAGCATGCACAGTTGAAGCTACAAGAGAGGACTGGGTAGCTAGAGAATGGGTTGATTATAGAGTGTTTGTTTGCTGCATATGATTTATTGCACACAGTTGTTTTCCATTAGCTCAAGCTTAATTGCAGACTTGGCGTGGATGACTGGTTGCCGAAGAATTTGTGCCCATCGTATTTTTGAGATGTGATGATGAATCCAGCAGCTCTGCTCATACACTCTGCACTCTTATTTGTATTGACTTAGTTTTGGAGCTTATGTCTACTAGAAATAAGCGTTTCATAAAGGTTCAAAACTGCTGAATGCTGTTCTCTGGGAAAAACTGTCCCACCTTACTGTCATGTTATAACCCCCGGCAACTGACTTTCAAGAACACGCCTTTGCCTGTGCATAAACTCCCACAGACATAAACCTTTTGCCAAAACAGCATTCCAGTGCTACTCTTCCTTTTTTAAAAGCTGCACTTTGTGTTCCTAATATGCGGCTTTGCAAGCTGTGGTGTCACATACTGTACTATTGAACTTGAACTCTGAGTCTGCATGAGCATGTTTTAGTGCGTGAGCTGTGCTTCAGGTAAATTAACACATAAGATAAAGATCATGTCATAATAACCTGCATAAAAATGCTGCACAAAAGCCTTTCAGAGCTGTGAAATGAATCACTGAATTCACTACATGTACTGACTGTGTGTGAATCTTTTTTTGTGATCTCTTTGAATTAATCAAATAATTTTTGGGTGTGTATCTGAGGTGTAGTCCCGATGTTCCCACCCTCTCCCATCTCCTTTCATTCCTGACTAGAAGAGACAGGATAAGGCTTGCCAGCTTTAATGACATATCCCTGGCATATCATATTTCAGCTTCTATGTGTGTAACTTTCTCAGTGACACTACCCTGAAAATATGAAGGCTAAAATATAAAATAAACAAGAACTATATTTGTTAAAAAATTGTACTTCATTCATCCTGCAGTATATTCATGTCTTGACAAATTCTGCTGCAATGCTAAAAACTTGAGATCACATACAGAACAGTATAGGTCTGTACCTCGTTCAGAAAAAATATTAGCACAACTTTCTCAGTAACAACAACCACGATTTCCTCCTCACATAATTATTTACTGTGTATCAACCATAAGCCAGCATTTAAATCAACAAGAATCAAATGACAGTATGTAATGTAAAAGGGGTTGTTCCCAATTTTTGGTCTCATTTTGATTAAGTCTTTGTCTTTGTCTCCAACAGCAGCAGACGCAGGAAACTATACTACTGTCATAAAGAGACATTTTTTCATTTTAAAGGGTCATATGTCGAAAACCTTAAAGGGGTCATATTAAACTTTTGTGTTCTGATGTTACATATATACTTTTGTGAAATGGTTGTCCATGTTACACATAGTCAGAGGCCCAAAGCTTGAGGTGAACATGTGTTTTGCTGGCTGGTAATGAAACGCTCAGGTTTCAGTCTGGACAATTTGCTTTTTTCTCAAGAGTTTTTTCAAAAAGCCGCATCAGTGGATGTCAAGTGGCGTGGAAATCCATAACTGGACACCTGGTTTTGGGCTCCTACACCCACTAAGTAGGCCACCTCGCCCAACCTCTCAGGTGAGCTGCCACAGCTCTGCCCACTGATAGCACTAGTTCAAGTGTTCATACAGAGATCAATACCGTATGTGTTTGACTGTGAAGAAAATTTATCTTTATTTACTTCTTCCAAAGAAAAAAAAGAAAAAAAAAATTATCTGTATCTTTAAACTGTTTTAACAACAGAAGGATTTTCGGCTAGGTTGTTGCTGAAGGACAGTGCTGTTCCAGCTGGGTATAGTTAAGCCCACAGGAAGACTTCCACAAACTGGCCAATACAGGAAGGGGGGGGCTTAAAAACACAGGACTCAAACAAGCCATGTTAGTGTCAAGGTCAGAGGAGCTGTTGCATAAAGAGGCATTATTACATGTATTTTCACTTATATAATCCTGCATCCTGGAGCTTCAGAATAAAATATAATCTCAATAATAAACTCTGCTGTAAAGCATTTCAACCAGAATTAATAGGAGAATTTAAGGTCAGCCTCAACATGCATGCTTTAATGCAAGAACAGTTAAGTACAAAATGTAACCAAGTACACCTGTACCTGTCCCCCTTGATACATTATAACCTTTGAAATTAACTGCAAGATAATATTCAACGCCCTTTGATAACTTCTAACTTTTACTCGCAGGTGAGCTGGTTAGGACAGGTGCCACACCTATGAACACACTCATGATTGGCTGGGATCAAGGGAGTAATGTTTATTAATCCTGCTCTAAAATGAAACCCCTTATTCCACACACACGCACACACACACACACACACACAAACACACAGCTATCTCTGCACATTAGCAATGCTGTACTGACTCAGACCACATCTCTGCAAGTACAGGCAGCTCATCTCCTTTCACTCTGACACGTCATGAGGGGAGAAGTGTTTTAATTATTTTGTTTTTTTTCGCGGTCGGGACTCAAGGGCTGTCTCATCTTGTCAGGTTCTTGGCACCTTCAGCCTGCATGGGCTCGACACTTTGTGTGAATGTGTGTGTGTGCAGGGAAAGTTTTCAGTCTCTAAGCTGAAGAATCACAAGCGTTGATGAGTAATGATTATAATAGCTGGTGTCCAGGGTGTGACAAATTGTCTAACATTGTTCTCAGCACTCAGAAAATATCAGTGGAAATGAAGAACATTAAGAAAACTGTTTTTATTACTAGATTTCATGGTTGAGTTGAACCATTTCAATGCAAATCACTGAATGCTACTTAGACACCTTAAAAAGGATCCCTTTTAAAACTAATCTTGGCCCCGCTTTAAACTAGCAGTGTTGACTTCTTTCCATCTGCAAATTGCCAAACCGGTGTGTTCTACAGTCTATTTGGGAGTGTACAGAGTTTGACAAGTGAAGATTGTGACTCCTGCAGTCTAAAAGACTTGGCGCTTCAGATAATACACAGACTTGTCTTAGTTCTTGTAGTTCACACGCTTAAAGCTAAATAAATGTCAGATTATCTGTCAAGCTTGTTACTACATCGTTGATGTAAGGACGTAAGCTGGTTATGCACTGACTGGGCGCGGCCCTGCTGTGTCTTCTCTGTTCAACGCCCTCAAGGTTAATGCCATGTGAAGGTTAACATCCATGCCTGCACCTGTATGAGCAGGTGGTGCAGAGAGGACAAGAAAAGAGCACAAAAAATGTTGTCCTTGGATGAGGAAGAATCAATGAAAAAAGAACCAACTGAAAGGAATAGTTTTACATTTTGGGAAATACACTTGGATTTAGATTAAATGGCTGATACTGTATCTGTTGTGTCTGTTAAATATGAAACAATGCAGTCAGGACACCAAAGGTTAAAAAATATCATCAACCTGAACGCTTAAAGTTTTATGTCTCATTTTTTAAACAGTGGACAGAGACAAGATACCCGTTTTGAGTAAAAGAGATTTTGTACTGAGTAATCCCACAGCTCTCACGCCCATAACACACCTGAATAGATGCCGGTAAGCAGATTTAGTGAGTTCCAATGACTAAACGTACCCATACGTTTCCCATAGGCTATTCTTTGGAATCTCTTATATAATCTATTTTAGGTATACAGAAATACTATTCAAAATTAAACCGCAACCAGACATTCAGAGAACTTCAAATTCAGGTTTTACTTGATATAATACTGTCTATTCTATAGTCGACAACAGTAGGGACACTGTAAAATGGAAATAAAAACTAAATGCAATCATTGGCAAATCAATTCAAACCTAAATTTGATTGAAATTTGTTAAAACACAACATATCAAATGTTCAAACTGAGACATTTTACTGTTTTTTTTTTCTTCAAAGATATCTTTGCTCATTTTCAATTTGATGACAACAACACATTTCAGAAAAGCTGGGACAGGGGGCATTTTGTGTTTTGTGTCTTTTTACAGTTAAAGTGTTTGGGAACAGAGGAGACCAGTTGCTTTAGTTTTGAAAGTGAACTTTTCTTACCCTCGTTCCTGCTTGATATAGGATTTCAGGTGTCTCCTTTGTTGTATTTTTTCCTTCATAATGTGCCAAATGTTTTCAAGGGGGGGGGCAGGTCTGGACTCCAGACAGGCCAGTTTATCACCTGAACTCTTTTATTTTGTAGTAATATGTGCAGGCTGTGGTTTGGCAGCGTGTTGCTGAAATAATCAAGGCCTTCTCTTAAAAAGTTGTCTGGATGGCAACATGTTGCCCCACAACTTGTGTTTTTTTGTTCAGCATTAATAGTCCCTTCACAGATGTATAAATTAGCTCTGTCTTGGGTAACTAATGGATGCTGGCTTTTGAACACTGCACTGAAAACAAGCTGGATGGTTCCTCTCCTCTTTGGCCTGCATGATGCAGCGTCCTTGACTTGCAGAAAGAATTTTAAATTTGCACTTTTTATACCCAAACGTGATACTGACCTGTTGCTAATTAACTTAACTAGTCCAGGCAAAGCATTGCCTCCATCATCTGACTGTATCACATAAGAAAAGTTACCTTACTGTGCATGAGCTGTTCTTAGAGTTTTCAAATAATGAAGAGAGAGATGATAATGGTCACATCAGTCCCTGCTCTTCAAATGTCTCTTGGCTCTTGGGGCAAGTAAAAAAAGTGAGGATTAATGCTCATTAAAAATGAGGATTTTTAGACACAGAGCTTAAAATATATAAATGTGTTGAAAATCTGCATTCACAACCTAAACTAGTGAGAAATGTGAGACATATTAACTCTTCTTCTGCACATCTGGTAAAGGCACCTCAATAAGAAGACACTTTAAAGCAACAACTGTAAAATAAATGCCCAATTTGTTTCATATATATGATCATGAGGATAAAACAAACTGAATCACTGACAGAGGGAAGACTTTCCACTGGCACAAACTGAGACACTCCTGAGCAGCTGTATCACATTGTTCTTTATATGTGACTCATGTAGGTCTCTTTTGTTTTACTTTACGTACTGAAAAGCTTGTGAATACTGACTTTGTCCTTTTCTGTTTGGGTTTGTTTTGTATACAAGGAAACTATTTGCACACTGTTTAAATGTGGTGACTCCGGGGTGGAGGGTAGGGTGGAGCTGGGTGCGTAGCAACCAGAAACCAAAAGACATACTGATGTATGCACAGTCATATAAAGGGAAGAGCATGAACTTTTATTCTTGAGGGTTTGACAGCTGTAAATTATTAATAAGACACTGGATCGTGCACTGTGAGGTGAAAGAAAGAAAGGGCTCTTATCCTTGTCATGGATTTGCACCTGTGCAGGTGTGTGAGAGAGAGAGAGCATATAGGAGAAGACGTGACAAAGACAAGACTCATTCGTTGCCTGAGGGAGTTTTCATCAAAGGTGAAAAAGGTGAATGTGCACAGACGTGGCAGAACTAAGAGGCCGCTCAGTTTTCAACATGGCTGTCTGCGTCTCCCATGGTTCTTTGCAAGTTTATATAACATTAGCAATAGAATTGCACGTAAACTGTGTATCTGAAAATACTGTAAAACTATAGGAGCTGTGAATATTATTATGTGTTCACTGTGCATCTTACTATCGATTTAAAGAAGTATAATAGAGGACATAGGGGGGCCAGGCTGTTGCAGCTCACTGATCCTGTGACAGCAGTGTACCTGTGCAGGAGGGTAACATGGATATGCCTCCTGAGGGCAGAGCAGGGGAGAGGGAGAGACGAGAAGTGGATGAATGGAAGGGAGGGACTGTCAGAAAGCTGTCACTTGACACCTGAACCAATCTGGGTCACTGGTCTCATGGAGACAAATGATGCTGTGCTGCCTCTTTGTATACGAAGGAATGTGTGACAGTGTAGATTGTTTGTGATGTAATGTAACTTTACTTAGAAGTTGTAAAGGGCAGTGGTGTCGTTATGTTGGAGGCAACTACCAGAATGGATTTATTTGCCAAATGTACAAAGCGAACAGGAATTTCACTTACAGCACAGTGGAAAATAGCTTGTAATAAATAGTGATGTGAATTAGAACATAAGAAATATCAATTTAACTTAAATAAGAACATATAGTAAAGTTAAGTATGCTGCATGTTGCACAGGGTTCAGTAGGTTAGGGCCATAGTATGGATTGTACAGTCTCAGTTTAATTGGTTACGTGTCAGTGGGGGGTGTTGTGGTGGGTGGTGTTGGAAGGGCGTGGAATTGGGTTGCCGAGTTAGCTCTGGGGAAAAACGGATGTGTCATTAGTTACTGTGGTGTCCAGAAATCTGTGCGTATCAACCTGTTTCACAACTGTGTTGTTGACGATTAGTGGGTAATGTTCATTTTAATAGTATTAACCTTTATTTTTTAAATTATTTTTATAAAGCACTTTCCAATAGAAAGCTTTAAAGTGTTTTGAACATATACAGGTTATAAATAGACAAAATATGGAACAGAGCATAAAATATACATGATTAAAATGTCAGCACTTTATTTTTCTATTGTTCATGAATGTTCATGAATTAACGTGAATCTAATATATTTGATCCATACATGAACAGAAATGTGTCCCTTCTGCAACATACTACTTACAGTTAGGTGCACACAAACAGAAAGGACAAACTGAATGCAGCTTCCAGTCTGTTACAAATGTCCAGCAGGTGGCGCTGACGTTGAGCCCAGCAGCATGTAACATGTAGAAAACCACAAAACTGTAATTTTTACATTTTGATTTGTGTAAAAATAAAAAAAGATATGATATCTTAATAAGCTTTAAAGATGCTTGTGAGTTTTCCAGTCTTTATGCTGAGCTAGTCTGATAGCCTCCCAGCTTTAATGGATAAAGTTACTGTCAGCAAATCCCATAAAAGACTAAAACCAACAAGTGAATTGCATCTGTTCGCTTTAACGTCTGTGAATCAAGAACCAGATTTGATCATATTCGTCTGTGCGATACAGCTCCACTGTTATTCAAAAACGATTAAAAACACATCAGTGAGTCTCATCGCTGCACTGGGTGACAGGTTTCTTCCTTTTAACAGGTTTTTGGTGGAGCTGATGGAGCTTTATGGCAGAGAGGGACAAGCTAAAATCAAGTTCTGGATTCACAAATCTTCCACTGAGTAACCAGCTATTTAAAGCCAAAAAGTATTTGTTGGTTTTAGTCTAACTGTCTGTTTATGTTCCATCTGTTTCCAATTACTACACATCTGATACTCAATTCCTGCAATTAAGTGAATAATAATATTGGGTTTTCTGTAGATTAAGTACAACCTGTTCTTGTTTCTGTTTAGATGTGTATTTTTTCCTGTATTTATCTTATTTTTCCTGTGTTAATCTTTATTATCTTGTATTTTTTCTATTTTTCTATACTGTTCTGTAATATTATTTTTAAGGCTACTGCAACACTAAATCTATCTATCTAGTTGTTTTATTGGATTTGTTGACAATAGTTATTGTCAACAATAACCTTACATAACCGTCCTTTAACACTGTGCAAAATGATACGTGGCTGATATCAATCTTCTGATGTAACTCTGGAGAGAAAGTAAACAAGTGCATTTATTAAATGTAATATTTGAATTGTTATGTGAACATGTGTGGTGGGGGTTACGTTCCATTCCAGACACCAAGAATGCCTGAGCCAGCTCGGGTATGTGCAAAAATATGGGTGTGGTTGGCAGATTGTAACAGATGACACACACACAGAGACACACACAGCCTCCTCCTCTATCTTAAACCTTAACAGGCCTCTAAGGAGGAGGCAGAGGAGTGGAGTGAGGAAGGAGGTGAGAGATGAGTGAGAGCTCAAGTTGTCACCTCCCCAGCTACACTGTCAGCTGCACCCTCAATACCAGCTACACACACACACACACACACACACGCGCGTGTTGTCACATTATCTTGGCTGCAGGCTTCTCCATTACCAAGGGAAAATCCGTCAGTCAAGGTCACTCAAAAAGAGTCAGGAGGGAGCAGCTGCAGCATCAACACCTAATATTTGTACAGATTTAGAGACATTTAAGCAGCCTGTCACTTCCCTGCTTTGGTGCACATGAGATAATCCTGCAGTGTGAGCTACACTTCATTGTTTATCTAGTTACTCATCATGCTGATGGACTAATT
This sequence comes from Sandelia bainsii, assembly GCA_032362345.1. NCBI lineage: Eukaryota > Metazoa > Chordata > Actinopteri > Anabantiformes > Anabantidae > Sandelia > Sandelia bainsii. Next base: position 24,026,934 of record JAUMHL010000021.1, on the reverse strand, counting down.
AAGAGACAAATGCAAGGACGCACACTGTGGTTGTGTGACGCCCCCTCGCGGTTAACAGGAAACACAGCATCGGAAAACCCTGGCATCCTCCTATTGTGTCCTCAGACCAGTGACTAACGCTGCCTATTTATATGACGGTTATGAAAAAGCTCTTATGACGCAAAACGGCCTCAGTGGGACGTTCAGCAGACGCGTCAGCGCGAACCGTCGTCAGGAAAAAAAAAAAAAGACTCGATCGAGTCTCCACTTGATCTTCACATCATAAATCAGGTGGAATCGACGATCGAGTGATTACAACACGCTTTACGTTCAGAGGAGAGGCCAGAGGCTGCACAAAGGGGATCGTTGTTGCCTGCAGATGCCCGTCAGTTGTGCAGTCACCCTTTGAATGTTCTCCAATCGCAGCGCATAGCGCGACCAACGGTGGGCGGGGTTTCCCCCCCCCCACCCCATCTCTTTACCAAGCCCCGCTTTGGAACCGTGTCCCATTGACTAGACGGCGACAACCGAGCATCACATTGCGCCGCCGCGTCTCTTAACCCAGCAACCTCAAAGGGGACCGGCGATGACTTGGAGCTCGGGTATTCTGGACTTGAGGAACTAAGTGATGCGCACGCCCAGGAGGTCACGGTCTGGACAGGTACGAGACCTGTGGCGCTCATGAATGAAGCACCAGGAGATGTTTAGGGGATCCCAGTCTAGGTGTAGCTCAGATATTCTTCCACAAAACCAGCAGGCCTGGACCAGTTCAGCTCCATATGGATGGATGCCGCTTTAGGTGCTGTACTCATCCGGATCAGCATGCCTGCCTGTCCCAGTCCACTCCTGTCCAGGAGCCTCTCCACAGCTGCCTCCTCCTGACACAGCCTCTCCGCTCGCATATCCCCTGGTCGCTTGTAGCCCCCTCGCCATGAGGGCGACTGCTCGGTGATTCGGTGCCTCTGCACGACTTCACGGACCGGAAACCCCTATTTTTGGATTAGACCTTTGTTGGCTACACACAGGATTTATCTGCGCTCTGGGATTCCTTTGTGTCAAAGGGCTTAACGACAGAGTGCGCACACGGTAACAGAGCAGGGGCTTTGCTTCACCCGCTGTTGCACGCAGCTGCTCTCTTTGTGGCCGGCCGTGATGGCAGCCGGCCGGCCGGAGGCGCAGGACCACCCGCCAGAAAACGGCTTCACTTCGCTGGAGCACCCAACGCCGCGGCTGCTGCCGCACATCGACGGATCCGTTCTGCCGTCTCTGGGGGGGTTCGGGAAACATCAGAAGCAGCTCGTGGTCCTGACCTGGATACCGGCGTTGTTCATTGGCTTTAGCCAGTTTTCGGATTATTTCCTCCTGGCGCAACCCATTGGCACGTGCGTGCAACCCTTCGCGAACGACACTAACTGGACCGTGGCATCCCCGCCGGTCACCGCCGCCACGGCGCCCGCGCTGCAACTTAAAGACAACGGCACCGGGCAGGGATACGGCGACGGGAGCGGCATGCTGTGCGCCTGCAAGGAGTGGAAGCTGGAGCTGCAGACGGGACTTAGTCAGAATGTGGTTACCAAGGTAACGAGCGAGCACCGAATAGACCCACTGTGTTATCTCTGTGACAGAAAAAGAAAATCACTGTTTACCATCCTCCTCCTCACTCTGCGTCTTCATCATCACTGCCTGTGTCAGAGCAGAGTCTGCTCCAAGCACCAACACAGCAGCCTGACAGGTTACCCAGTGACCTCAATATGAGAGGATGTGTTGAGCTCAGAGAAGGCAGCAGCTGATGACACTACAGCATGCACAACACAGTACAGTGTGTGTGTGAAGGGAAGGGGGGTTGTTGGGTGACAAGACTGAAATTAGTACCCCAACATTAACAAGTCTACGTTCCAACTTTCACAGCAAATGAACCCAGATTACCAAAGTAATCAAACTGTTCATTTCAGTAAATGAACAAAACACTTGCACTTGTGCACGACTGGATTAGCAACTGTATTTAATGTTTGGCCCTGTAGGGAGCCTGAAAGCTCCAGATTTACTGTGTGTGAACTGGTTTTGGTTTGTGATAGTGGGAATATCCCACTCTACAATACTGCCAAAAGAAAAGCTGCTTATAATAATAATAATAATAAAAAAATGCTTACAACCAAATCTAATTCTGTTTTGAAGAGGCTCCTCGTGTCAGAATCCAGTGTTAATTCCTTTGTTATTTCAGTTTTGTGCTTCTCTGTGCGTTGCTCAGTCTTAAATCTGGGACGAGGTAGTGTTGTAGCATAGAAAATCTCAACATTGAGCAAACAGAGGAAGGAACAGGAGGCTAATAAGAGGCCATCAGTGAAGTGGTGCCTCTAACAGGTTATCTCAGCCAACATTATAACTTATTTTTGTCAGACGCTTTTGCAAAATTACCAAATTGCATGGTCATATCCTCACAATACAACTGAATGAAAGTCGATAAAAAGTGCAACTATCTTCTAGCTGTAGCGTGTTTTCTCTGATAACATTGGTGCTAATAGCCCGTAAATAATAAGCTCATACTGACTGTGTCTCTTCATCACCACTGGGCATTTTACAACCAAAATCATCAGTCATAAGAAATAGTCATCTGCTTCAGCTCCCTCTTCTCTGCACAGTCGGAGACTCAGCGGGAAGCTCTGTAAATCACTGTTAAACACCAACACTATTTTCACACACAGCTGAATTGGTCCACTGGGCTATTGCAGATACTTTCAGGGTTGTGCACAGATATAGAGCGCACGTCGTGCTTCCACATGTGTCCATGTGTCTGAGTTTCAGATGCTGAGAGCTGCACCGGTGTGTGTGTGTGTGTGCTGACCCATGGGCTCAGAGGAAAGAGTGGAAAACTATCGATTTCTGTTATTATAGACACGCGCCCACATTGACACACATGCTGCTCGCCTTCTCTCTCTCTCTCTCTCTTTTCAAGATGTACATTTTAATATTTCAAAAGCATTCGTTGCATGTTTGCACACTCATCTGCCTTCATGAATTATCGAAACAGTGAATCAGAGACTGAAAAGAGTTTGACCGACTTCTGATGAACGTGTCTTTTAGTTTTTTGTGCAGCTTTCACATTAAAGCTGCTGATGTTTAATTCCTTTTTTGTGGCTGTTTTTTTCTGTGAAATTGTTGCCTAATATTCCAGTGTTTCTCTTTGTCTTTATTTCAGTGGAAGCTGGTGTGTGACTCTGCCTGGAAGGTGCACACTGCCAAGTTCTCTTTGCTGGTGGGCTCCATATTTGGCTACCTAGTGATGGGTGTCATGGCTGACTGGTACGCTCCCTCCTTCACTTCTGCAATGTGTTACTTAACCTTAAATGATAAGTCTGGTTTGTACCAACTTTAGTTTTGTAGTTTTTGGTCACAGCAAGATAAAGATGTTACTCACCAAATCAATAGTTGGGATGTTAGAACAACAACGCTACTACAAAGAAGTCCAGTGTGGCTAGGAACTGAGAAGTGAGAAGATCAGGCAGGTTGAAGACAAACCCTCAGTTTAGTCAAACATATCTGGAGGAGAAAACACGGGGAAACAGTAAAAATATTACCCAAAAGGATAACCTTCTGATTCAGCCCTGATATAGTCATTTTTATATAGCTCAATACGACAATTAACATACTGTATTTGCAAAATGGGGCTTTACAATCTGTACAGCAAACAACACCCTGTGTCCCTTGAACCTAAAGACTCCCACACAAGAAATAGAAGACGCCTCAAGAAGAACAACTGAGGTGGGATACCTCTACCAGGATGGACAAATATGCAAACAAATACAGCACGTGTACAGAACAGAGCAACATAGTGGAGTCAAAGCATCGAAAAAGACTATAAGTAAATGTGATGACGGATAATAGTAACACACAATACACTTGAAGTAATCAAAGAATAAGCTACTAACTAACGAACCAGGTCCTAACTAGCCACGTAAAAAATGACACAATGGCACGAATTCAGATCTCTGCATCAATGAAAGACAGAAAAAAATTAATCCTTTGTATGTTGTGTAGGTCAAAAATGCTGTCTTGGTAATGTCCTGGTCAGAAGAGACTGTAGGATCAAACACCAAGATTCTTGAATGTCAGACTTTGAGAAATGCCACAGTTGCTGTGTGTTAACTGATCAAACTGTTGTCTGTGCTGGGCCAGGCCACTGGTCAGCCGCTCAGTTTTATCTGAATTATGTAGCAGGAAGTTATGCGGCATTTCACAGTCGACAAGCGAAGGCCAATTATCAGCAGAACCTAATCTCTGCTCATTACAGTAACAAGCCATCATTCGCCCAGAGGCGTCAGGGACCAGAGACAATTAATCAGCGCCAGCTCATTTTTCTGCCAAACTCAAATGTCTCGGTTAAACTTTCCTTTGCTTCATCCATCCATTTGCTGCATCCTTACATCATGGGTGCTGATGTGGATTACAGTGTTGCTAAAAGTAGTGGTGGGCTGTGCTCAGGTTCCCTGTTTCTCCCTATGTGATATCAGCAGCTTACGCTCACAGCTCAAGTCAGTCTTTAAGCAACAGCCAGGTCCCCATGTGAACATTGATAGAGCTGTATTCTTTCCTCCGGTTCATACAGACCACGGTGATATCGCCTCCTAAAGCCATTTCAGTGGACGTGATTGTGGCCAACATTGACAGTAATGTATTAAAACGTGTATCTAAAGCTAATATGAGTTTATTAAATTTTAATTCAGTTTATTTATAAAGCGCGAAATCACAGCAAAACTCACCTCAAGGCACTTAACAATTTAAGACCTTTAAAAATATGACTATATACAGTATTATGTAGAAAACCCAACAGTCCCACTTGAGCAGCACTAGGAGACAGCGGAGAAGAAAAACTCCCTTTAATGCAAGAAACCTCGAGCAGAATCAGGTTCAGGGTGGGCGACCATCTGCCTCGACCGGTTGAGGTGAGTGGAAAGAGGAGAGAGAAAAGAACAGAAGGCAACAAAAGAAGTGTTTATTGAATTAAGTGGAAATCTTCCAAAGTCTAGTATAAAATCCCCTCTTTGTGTTTCCCTGGACACTTGCAGTGGAAGGAAAATAATAAAATAGGCGATTTTGTACTAAAACAGCCGCAACTTTGGGAGGCATCCATTTAATGTGATTAATTTGAAAGTTAATGAGCCTGAGCTAGTGCTAAGACTCATTCAGCACAGGGTGAGATGCAGAAGATAGATTAAACAGAAAGTGTAAGGAGTAGGCAGCACTTGTCGATTTCACAGGAACAGCCAGGTAAGAGCTTTGGCGTGCTGGTGGCAGTACATTAAACGTCAGGGAATCATCAAAGTCCGTAGAATTCATGCTCTGGGGATCTGCAATGTCCGTTTCAAATTTCATGGCAATCCATCTGATATTTATTGAGATATTTCAGTGTAGCTACTAGCTGAGTAGAACATCCATGGGGCTCTGCTGCTTGCATGGCAAAAAACTCAACAGCTATTCCTTTTTCCCGAAACAATTCTCCCGAGACGGTGAGACGATGTCTTTTTGTGATTGAAGTTAAGACACGCTGATGTTCTCTGAATTCACTGTGGTCACGTCTACAGCCTGTGACCCACCTGAGCTGCCTCGTGGGAAAAAACAGTCCTTGCATTGTGTTTGGGATCAGTAACCATGGAAACAATGTAAAGAAATGCGCAGGCCTCAGCTCTGACCTGACCCAGTGGCCTACTGACCCCCCCCCAAACCAGGAAGGCCACACAGTCTGAAGGAAACAATGACTGGAATGATCTCTTTCACCCGAGACCTTCTTGTCTCAGTTTGTAACGGTTTCTGAACGCTGTGCTGGACCATTCTCTTCTCGCCTTTCTCTCTGTTTCTAAGGTTTGGTCGGCACCCAGTGTTGATTCTCTCGGTGCTTTTCATGCTGGTGTTTGGTCTGAGTGTCGCCTTCTCTGTAAACGTCACCATGTTCAGCACCTTGCGCTTCTTTGAGGGTTTCTGCTTGGCGGGCCTCGCTCTCTCCCTCTACGTGCTCAGTAAGTACACGCTTTCACCTCCTCGTGCCTTTCTGCTTATTTCTCCTTCCTGTATTTCCTCAATCTTGCTCTGCTCTTCATTGTGTGTATCTGTCCATTGTCTGAGTAGAATGAAACCCTTTCTCCACCCTGAGAAACAAAGACAGACTGTAAGAACATCATGGAGAACATCGGGGACATAAGTCCAGGCCTTACACAGTCATTTAATGCACAGAAATATTGTCAGTCCAGTTCAATAAAGTTAGCTCTACCCAAAGCAGGACTGGGCTGCAAAACTGTGAAAATTACAGCCACAAAATTAGAAAGATGATGAAATAAACAATGTACTATGCACACTGCTGTGTTTGTAAAACCTAATGGGAGCTGCACTAAGTGTCATCACAGATACTCACTTATCTTAGAATATGGATAATAAAACCACAGGAACATGTTTCATTGCTTCAGAAAGACGGACGAGATGCACAAAGAGAGATTTCACAGAAGCTTGTGAAACGGTGGCAACATCAGGACCTAGCTCACTTTGAGAAGATGATTACATTAAACAGAACTATTAGGTGACTGGAAATCTATTTTACATGATCAGATTTTCTTTCTTAAGGTGTGTGGTGCAAACTAGTGCCAAAACCTCACAATTTATTTTCTGGGAGACTGAAAAAGTAAGTGTGTGTTTTTAACATCCTCTTCAGGGGCTCGTACAGGAGCAGCTGGTCATGGGGATCAAAATGCATCCACACCGTCCGGTAGCGTTTTTATTATTTTGACCGAGAATGTCCTCCTAATGCTGCCCCCATCTCTTCCTCACCCTATAGGCCCCTCTGCTCTTTCAGGCCAGTCAGAGATTAGTCATACATTAGTGTAAAGCGAGCTTGTGTGCCCGGGCGGGCTTTGTCCCTCTCAGCAGGGGTCCTTTATGAATCTGCTGAACTTCTTCTGTAAACAATAAAACAAAATGGACGCCTCTGCGCCGTCTGCTGAGAGACTCCCCAGAGTTGAATTTGCAAAGGCAAATGAAACACGAGTGATGTTGCGTCTTCGAGGAAGATGAAGGTGACACAGAAGAGGGGAGGAGGGAGTGCGCAGTAGATTATGATGGAGAAATAGCTTCCTGTACATATGAGACAGTTGGTGTCATTGTCAAGTATAAATGATATAATCATCAATTAACATCGCTATGATAGAAGGAGAAAACACTGGCTTAAATTAAGCCATATTAGCAGCTCTGTGAGGGTATATTTAGGCACAGCACTGCTTGTTTAGCTGCTGTGTTTCCCATGTTTAGTGTGTCAGCATGGTAACATTTGCTAAGTTAATCTGATGATGCCACAGTACATGAAGGATTCACCATAATACCATCAATTCATAACGATCCATCTCAGAGATGTTGAGATATTTCAGTCAATAAGCTACATCAGTCATTAGTAGCGATGACAACTGGACTCTGTGCACATCTAAAACACAACACGATACCCAATATATGGGAATTTAATTCACTATAGAAAAAAGAAATTCATACCGAACAGCTTTTTCAAGGTCTTCTGTATGAAGGTCGAATAATTTGAAGAAAATATCTAATTGCACTTTTTCAAAACTGCTTTGCTATTTGACTCGCAGGCTTGTATTTGTGTATTAATTTAGGTTATTACGGTACAAAAACCTTATGACATCAGTGGTATGCATCAGTTACCTTTCAGAAAATTTCGATTTTCTCAGTAATTATGAAAACTTGCATCAAATCTCAGGTCAGGTTTAGTTTCTCTTTTTCTTTTCCTTCAAACCAAATTGTCTTTTTCTGGTTGGATGCTTGATCTTATTGTAATTCCAGTGAACATTTCCTCCCCTTCACTCACTAACACTTGACTCATTTTTCTCCTGTTATTACAAATCTGTAATGCGGGGGGGGGGGGGGGCGCAATTTTTTACTATATTTCGCTTGTTTGTGAGTTCACACCTGATAATGATGGGATAAGTAAGTGTGTGTGTGTATTTGCTTTGCTTGTGTGAGAGAACAGATTGTATGCGTGCACTTTGAAGTGCAGCAGAAAAAGGTGTTGTGTGTGAGGTGTGGATTCGTACGGTAGGAGGAACAGTCGCACAGCGACTCCGCTTTGAAGTGAACTCTGAACTTAACGCACTATGACGGCACACACAATAGAAACTTGAAACCATACCATTAACATGCAGAATAACAGCACATGCAGAATCACGAAGACGTTTGAGGCTTCAAATAAACACATCATCAAAGACTGTACTAAAACATGAGCAGCGTGGAAATGAAACTGAGTTTGGAATTTTTCCATTATTACAACTAAAACGACACAGATGGAGAGTAGACACTGTGAAATTTCTCATTACTGTGCCTTGTTGCTCCTGTTAAGGTTTTGTCAGCAGAGATGCGATAGTGCCTCTTTTCCACGCTGCAGGACAGAAGCAGTGCAGTTGATCAGTGTGCTGGCAGTGACACATTGTTTTGTTATGTTGGCTCTGCTCTCCAGGACATTGGATTTGAAATGAAGTGTTCAGCTGTAACTTCAACATGTGCAGTGCCCGTGTTTCTTGACCCACTGGTCTCAACAGTAAATCTGTTGATTGGTCAGAACTACAAAAAATGACCAGAGTTGTAATAAACTTTAAATATACAGTTATTCATTTTTTCCAGGCACAACCTGCTTTGCTTCTTGCTTGTTTGCTTGGTTGTCTTGTCTCCATGTTTGGGATCATTATCCTGCAGAATTGTGCTAAAATTTATAAACTTATAAAAAAAGGACCAGATGTTTACGCCCATAATGGCTGTAAACAGCTTCAAATGAAGTCTGAAAAGCAGCATTTCAACAACGGAGCCACTGTTTCATTAAATTCCAACATGCTGGAGTACAGAGCCACAAAGAAAACACATCACTGTCTTAAAGCTGTACTGTAATGTGCTGCAGACTAATGCTTAAGCACAGCAGAAGTGTGTTATTATAGAGTCTGTTACACTGCTGAGTGCTAAATAGGCTGCAGCAGGAGGGAGCTCAGATGCAGAAAGCAAAAAAATGGGCATGTATCACACATATACTGTATTATAGATGAGCGTACAGTAAATATGAGTGTGTACACACAGTGGTAGCATCAGTATTATTATTTCTCCCCACAGAAACACACTGTCCGTCTTTTCTTTCCCTCTTTTGTCAGTGTAGCACACAATTTCTGTTTCTAAATTCAGCAGCTCTCTGGCTGTTTCCCTCGACTCTCGTCTGCCCCATTCATCCCATTCTCCTCCTTCTCACCAGCATTTTATTACCACCAGCGCTCGTACCCTTCATTTCTCGAGGCTCATTTGAAATCTCTCATCGTTCAGTTATCTCGCTGCAGCACGCAGCGCATAATAAACTCCACTGGAGCTCTCGGCAGAAGCTTTAGTTTGTTCTGCTAATGTAAATGTGTTGGTGTGTGTGTATTTGGCTGTTGCGCTGAATCTACACTGGTTTATTAGTTTGTAATGTAGCGCCTACCTCAGGGCTGTCCTCTGGCGGCTGTTTGGGTACAGCTTCCTCTGGCTCATGCTTCTCCCTTCTTTCTCTTTTTAGAATACTTTATGCAATCTAAGATTCACGGCTGCCCATTGTCCATACTATTTGGAAAAATATAAAAATCTGGAGAGAAGGTATTTAAAGAGTCATCTCTATTTAAAATATATATGTTCTAAGTCAGACTTACAGTAGCTAAATTCAATGTCAAGAATGCATCAGTAGATTTGCATGGTGACAATCACAAAGACAAACATAATGAGAAAGATAATTATCTCTCAGCTCGTTAGTACAGTTCAGCTTCACAGTGCACTTTAGCATCTTTCAGCTCATTGTTTTGAGTTTATGGCCTGTGACTGTTTTGGTTCAGTCTCACTGAGCTCGTACTGTTGGTTCCTGCAGCAGGCAGCTGTTTGCAGAGGGAAAAAAAAAACACTTTACGCTGCATGTCAAGTCACAGTTAAGTTGTTTTCACATCATCTGTTTCAGAAAAACTGGGGTCTTTACAATCTGTTATTGTTTAAAGCCTTTTTGCAGGTTTAAGTTATGACAATAAGAACTTGAGACTTGACTTTTTTTAAAGATTTGAATTGAGACTTTACAGCAATCCAGTGTCCAGAGATCTGAAAGACGTTTTATAATGTAAGATGACTTTGACCCTTACTGACAAATTAGACAAAGACTTCCACAAAAACAGCAGTGGTTTTGAACAAACTGAACAAGTGGATCGACTGTGGACAAGTGGGTTATGTTGCACACGTGTTTGAGAAGTTGCTGTAGACATTTTGGTAGGTTTGTTCCAAAAAATTGGGTCAACATTTGAATCTATTCTGCATGGTGTCAATCCCAGATGATTAGCAGTGCCGTAGTTAGCTGCAAAATGTTTGCTGCCTTTTCAAGTCTACAGGAGGTGAGTATTCTGCACTCAAAAGATTTTAAGTGAATGACGTTTGCATGGACCCAAAGGAATTAAACTGCAGTTGCTTTTCCACCAGTGCCCTGAGGGTAAATCATTGCCTCTTCTTCTCCGTCTCTGCTGCTTAAAGACTTTTAAGTATCGAAGACAATGGAAACTACTGCTCTTCTCAAGCATTCCTGCCTCACTCTGAAGTCATCGACTCAAAGCTGCAGTGAAAGATTATTTTCATTAATGGTTGATTTTGTTTTGGGTGGAAAAAGAAGTTTCTAGAGGTCACTAATGCAAAAAAAGAAGTTGATGAATGTTCTATATGTTGCCTAATTAATTAATGAACTAATTATTTCTTATGCATATGTACACAAATGCAGCTGAACTCACGTTGTTAGAAAGCCAATTGTCTCTCCACTCTGCTCTCACGCCCCAGGCAAGGTTAGCAAGGGAACAGCAGACAACACAAAGTGTGTGTGTGGTGGTACTGCCAGCCATTTGTCATCAGAGGATAGTTTGGCCATTATACCAGCTGCTTTTTGTTGAGTTCTCTTTGTCTTTAGTCTCCCTTTTTGTCCGTTTCGTGAACCTGCTGCAACTGTTCACTTTCAGATGTAAAGACGGTGAAGAAGCTGCTCGGTGAAAGAGGAAGGGAGGGAGACGGAGGGAGGGCGTGAAGAGGGTAGAAGTGGGGGATGGTGGCTTTACAGAGGGTGAGAGAGCCACTTCAGGCCTGATGAGAAAGAGGGAAGAGTGGGCAGGAGGAGGGTGAGGGAGGATTCAGCCCAGAGGGAGGGGGGCACTGAGATAATCAACACAAGGAGAACCATTCTCCCACTCAGCTGGAACAAAAGGTCTCTGCAAGTGTGTGTGTTTATATCCCCCCCCCCCCAGAGAGTTAGGGAGTGTTTTTTGTTTTGTCAGGTTGGTTTAGCTCTGTCTGATCCATTCCTATTGACTGTGGTGGACAGGGGTACCACAGACAGACGCCATAACAGCAGTGGAAAGTACATTACTTTACTTCACTACGTTTTTAAAGGGGCAGTATTCACTGATCACACATTTTTTTCTAGCAGCTTTACATTGCAGATTAAGGCTTTAAATCATTTCCAATCATCTTTACACAGTAAATTAAACTTCTCACGGTATATAAAACAGATTCAACTACTTGTACGACTCACTAGAAGTAACATCCATACACAGTAACAATATAGATATAAAAAAATACAATACCACTTAAAGCTGCATACTCTGACATTTGTTTGACCACTTGGGGGCAGCACAACACTGTGGTTAACGTTAGCAAACTGTTTCCTATGTGTCCATCCATCTGATATGCAGCTACATTAGCACTCTTTTTGAATCAACTTTCTGCCAACTGATGTGTTTATGTTCAGTAGTCGCTCTCCTTTTGGCTGTAGTTTAGTCTCAACTGACTAAAAATAACCAAAAATATGAATTGCCTGCTCAATTCTTCACCAGCTAGTTGGTATCTTTGTCTCGCTTTCGTTGGATGAGGTGGCTGAGTGGTTAAGGTAATGGACTGCTAATCCGTTAGGGTCTGTACGAGTGGGTTGGAATCCCAGCCAACTTTCACGGAGGCAGAACAGGTCGTCCACGTAACTGCAGGGTCAGCAGTTCTATAGCCTCCTATCCACATCGTGTCCCTGGGCAAGACACCAAACTCCAAGATGTCTCAGCACCTGAAAAAAAAAGGCAGCTTCACTTTCATTTATTCAGGGGTGGCTGCGGATCAGTAAGTGAAGAAGTCATCCATGAATCACATGTCAGTGGTTCGACGCCAGGTTTCTTGTGGCGACATGTCAAAGCACTGAACCTCGTAGTGGCACCATCATATAAAAAAAGATGCTACTGTAAAATCCTCAGTAGAGTGCGAGAAACTGCAAAGTTGGTTTCACATGATAGACTGATTTCTAGTTGACCCACTGTTTCTAAAATTATATTACATGTACAGTACTGTACTCTCCAAGCTGATGGCTGAAATCTGGGAACACGGCAAAATCAAAACTGTTTCTGTGGCAGAAAGAAACGAGTGGTCAGACAGCAGTAAAATTGTTACTCAAACATCCATTCTGAGGAATGAAGTTTGACCTGCATAGTTTTCCTATTCGACTGCAAAATGTTACAGACATTTTGAATTTTCATTTTCAGTCCAAACTGTTGGCTTGTTTGCAACCTGTAAACTTTTATACTTATCCTATAGGTCATATTTTCTATGCTTTACATTGACTCTCAGTTATATTTTGCATTGTGGACTTGATTGGGTGAGAGACAGATACATTTTCTGTATTTCCAGCAGGCAGGTTAAGGATAACGGGTCAGTGTAATTTCCTTCATCTGTTTAGGTTCCTCTGGGAAATGTTTTTGGAGACAATAACTCTGAAACCACAAGTCAGGGGCAAATGAGAAGAGAGGTGAAAGGATTTCTAGTATTACCTTTGTTTGCTCAGTCTTCCTGCCTTGTGCTCTTATTCTCTATGTGAATATTTTTGCCATCTTTCTCTTATCTGAAAATCTTTTTACTGTCTCTGTCTTTGTTGTTCTTTGCTTCCTGCTGCCTTTCTCTGTCTCTCTCTTTATTATTATTCCTCCACTGATCCCACTCATGAATGGAGAGACTTTTTCATGTTCTTCAGAGGGAAAAGTAATTTGTATTCTGCCCCTACTGATGCTATTTTCTTCTCTCCACCATGTTCCCTTCATCCCCCTCTTCCTCTTCTTCTCCACAATGAGAAGTTACAGTACAGGTTAGCGAGGCCCCCTTCTTTCCCCCACTCACCCGCCTCCCTCCTCAGCCACTGACAATGGTCACCTTCAAAAAGACCTTGCCATATGGGCCAGGCCATCTGGACGCTACCATGTTACAGGCAGTAGGGGAGGGGATAGGAGCCCAGTTGGGGAGGAAATTAAGGGATGTTACAGTAAAAACACTCACAGAGCAGCTGAGCCCTCTCAGAAACCTTGATGTGTAGTAGATCCTAAGTTCATAAAGGGGTCTGGTGTTAAACTAGTGTGCCCTCAGGGGAAGGATCAGTAAGAGGAGTTCTCAATAATTCAGAGAATTATCAATACTGGCTTCACCATTAAACAAACACAAACGACGCCCTCTTTCAGGCTGTTAAGGCTGCTGCTTAGTTTATGATTATATACACATGCACAGACACACTGCTTATGAATAATTTACTTGTCTCCTCTGGTGAACCAACACTACAAGAATCTATATTTTTTGCTGAAACTAAGCCTTCCTCTGCCTCCTCTCGCCGCCTCTTTATTTTAGGGATCGAGCTTTGTTTGCCAGGCTGGCGGTTCTCCATGACCATGGTGGCCAGTTTTCTGATGGTGGGCGGGCAGCTACTGATGCCAGGGGTGGCTGCGCTGTGCCGCAATTGGCCGGACCGGGATGACTGGCAGGTCCTGCAGATCGTCATAATCAGCCCTTTCGTTCTGATGCTGCCGTACGTCTGGTGAGTGCCACGCTCTGAGGAAATCCACAGCGGGGGCGGGGGGCAGATTCTTCTCGCGCTGAGCCAGGCAACGGCTTGTACAGTACACATAGTGCTACACAATACTGAGCACACTGCTTTGACTTCCAAACAATACTCTCTTTCTCCTTTTGTTCTTCTATATTTTGTCCGTTTCTTCTTCTTGCTTTTACAACACATTTTGTTTTCATCCTTTTTTGTCTGACCTCTTCACATCCCCTCTTTATTTCTCTATTTCTCTGTCTTTGCAGGATTTTTCCCGAGTCGTTGCGCTGGTTGCTGGCCACCCAGCACTACAGGCGGTCCAAAGCCATGATGCTACGCATCGCAAAGAAAAACCAGATTGACATGACAACTGAGCCTAGTGGAGTTCTCACAGGTGAGGACAATAAACAATGATCCAAATCCATTTCGCTATAACTTTTATACTTTCTGTTGCTATTTACTTCATTATATCAAGTTGCCATCTATGCTATGCTGCAGCTGCTTCTGGATGTGTGATGAAATGAACATGCAACAATCATGCACAAGACACTGACTCACATACAGACATAAGACTCAAAGACCTTCACTTCCTTTGTATGAACACGTTAAGACGTTTTCAAGCAGTTTCAATCTCCCAGCCCCTTCACATGATGAAATGCAACTGAAATCAGAAAGGCACATGTATTCCTTTAGAGGGTTCATAAGGAAATACACACCGGGAGATCAATAACGTGTGGCTTGAGCTGCCATTAACAATCTGTCAGTTACTTTCATTACAAAATGTCAGGAAACTGCAAAATCACAATTTGTTTAGACGTCTTCATTTATCTTACAAGATTTGCCAGCATATTCTCACATTTTAGAAGCTTCAGCTTACAATTTCCACTCATAGAGAAGTTGCTAAACATTTTCTCTCTCAGTTGATGGGAGGAGAAATTGTTTAGAAACTGGGCCGTCCTCAGTGTTACTTCACTTACATCTCCCTTATCTTTCGTTTGGTGTTTGATTCATTGTTTCTGCCTCTTCAAGTGGCCAAGCAGACAGACACATGATAAGAGTCTAAGAGTCAATCTAAAGGCCCCACAGCGCATTAGCTTCTCCGTGCTCTAGTGGCCGGTCTCTCATTACCATCTGAAAGGAAAGGTCTCAAGGTGTGCGTTTCATATTTCCTACCAGAGCTGGAGCAGGAGCTGCACAAGAAGCCCCAGAGGACCTGCATTATCAAGATGATGAGCACCAGGAACCTGTGGAAAAACATTGTGGTGCTGTGTGTCAACTCGTAAGTGTGTTGCGTTTGTGGCTGGGCTTGTACGGTTCCTTTGCTAGTCAAAGCCAACATTTGTTGTGTTGTGATTCGTTGTGTTGTGAGCGCATGAATTACACATGAGCTCGTCCCCCAGAGAGAAGTGAAGACATTTGTGTGAGTGTAAACGTCACTTGCCCCGTGGCAGACGCATGTCTCAGGTGCCACCTCCCTGTCCGCTCTCTTACTGTTTGTTTTTGTGTCTTTTGTGCAGTCTGACAGGTTATGGGATCCACCACTGCTTCGCCCGTAGCATGATGGACCCAGAGGCGCAGCCCACTGCCTTGTGTCATGCGGATTATTACACCATGACTGGCATAGCTGTGGCAACCTGCCTGGCACTTTGCCCTGCGGTGGGCTTGATGGGACGTCGTGGAGGACTGCTCACCTTCATGATCATAACAGCCCTTGCATCACTGCTACAGCTGGGTTTACTCAACTGTGAGTTATCAAATAGTAAAGCACACAGAGGATGATTAGATTTTTTACTAACCTGACAAATCCGACTATCCCGCTTACCCCGTGTTACTTCTTGCTAACCACTGTCCACCCGGTCGAGGCAAATAGCCGCCCACCCCTGAGCCTGGTTCAGCTGGAGGTTTCTTCCATTAAAGGGAGTTTCACCCAGTGCTTGCTCAAGGGGGATTGTTTCTTTCTGTATAAGTACAAGGTTTTGACCTTATTTGTGAAGTGTCTTGAGGTGATTCTGTTGTAATTCGGTGCTAATAAATAAAATTGAAACTGTATGGATGGCACATATTTGAAATATCATTTTTAGTAGCTTGTGCATTTTGCTTAATGGGCATGTTCAGGAATACTGCATAGTAATTGCTCTTTAGCAAAGGTCAAACATAAATATAAAATTCAACAGTAAACAGAGTTGTACTCACAGACTTCGCATCACCCTGTGTTATAAAAACAGTACATCCTGCAGTTAAGCTAATAGGGAGTCTCTCCCTATTTTTTTTAACCTACATTTGCAGTATGTAGTCATTATCTCAGACTTCAGTGGTAAGCGGTTCAGAGTTCTCCCAAAGGCTGTTCCTTGTTTTGAGTCAGCACTGTGCTGCCCTTTGTGCTTTCAATGACATGTTCTCTCTTCTTGTTCTCCCGCTCCACTGCTCACTAATGGATTCTAGTGATTGGGAAGTACAGCCTTCGCCATGACACAGGTATAGTTGCAGGAAAAAAATGATGCATTTAAACTGTAAATTATAGTCATACTGTATTGTCTAATTTCAAGGTCCTTGTGCCATGTTCTTATAAAGCGCTATAATTTATGCCCCTGCACTATGTTGAATTGACTGTGTTGTCTGCTGGGTGTTATTGGTATGCTTACACTGTCTTGTCCTCTGTTGGACAGTTCTGCGGGACACTCTGAACAGGAAATTCTCAGTGGCCTTCTCCATTATCGGCATGTTCTCCTCTCACGCCGTCAGCACACTCAGCATTTTCTTTTGTGCTGAAATCACTCCTACTGTCATCAGGTGAGCCTGGATGGTCATAAATATGTAACACAACACACAGTGGAGGAGTATACCTATACCACACTCCATTTACTGTTTCTCACAGAATGAATAATAAAAAAGAGAAGGATTTTGGACAGTAAAATAGTGGAATTTTTCAACTAAAGTGTTCAAACTATAAAGAAAAAAAATCACTGTCCATTAATATACACACTGATTTATGTCCTATTAGTATAAAACAGTACCGACTTTACATTCAAACCTTTCCCACGCTGGATGGCGCGTGCAGCTGTGTCCGACAAGCGATTTAACTTTCTGATACCGACTATCCCAACATTTACACCTGCTTACACGCTCTTTAGCTCTTTTTTCTCTCTTTTGTTGTTTAATCTGAATAACGGAGTGCAACACTGCAAACTGGTTCAAAGAAACATCAAGTGCATCATCCATTTAGAAAGAATATAGTCATTTGATTGTAGATTTTGTTGTATTGCATGTCTTGCTAAGTTCTGATAGACCATAGACCAGCACTTAGTATAAAGTACATAATCTATACAGTACCTTGAGTTTATGTAATGAAATGGGACACAGCTGGGTCCAAACTTGCTTACTGGCTCCATCTTGTGTCGTAACGTTGACTCTCAGGTGAATATGAAGTTGATGCCATAAAGGGTTCAGCACACTAATTAGTTCGTACAAAGTAAAGGCGTTACAGGTTTCAAGTTTGAAACCAAACGTCGCACACAGTTGGAACTGTGACACCCTCCACCTCCCCAGGTATGAACCAAAATCATTACACCCCTAGTACGAAGTGTTGACCTAAAGCACCTAAGGCAGAACTGTTTATACCTGTACCAGACTGCAGCAGTTCACGACAGGCTAAAAACATGTTGCCACAGTTAAGGGTCAGCCACAGTGAGCCGCTCTTACATGTTTCGTGAACACGTCTTCATACTTGCACAAAGTATTTGCGTAAAGAAGACTTCTTCTGTAAAGCAGATATTTGTATTCAGAAAGATAACGCTACTGAACTGGACACAGCTCCCCAGACATGAAAGAAGTCAGGTTTTAGACACTGTACAATCTGACAGTCTGTTTGAAATGTACTGAGGCGTTACCATGGTGATGAATCTGCTGTTTCTTTCTCTCTGTGCAGGGGTGGAGGCCTGGGCCTGGTCCTGGCAAGCGCTGGTTTTGGCATGCTCACTGCCCCCATCATGGAACTCCACAACCAGAAGGGCTACTTTCTGCACCACGTTATCTTCGCCTGCTGCACCCTGCTGTGCATCATCTGCCTGCTGCTGCTGCCTGAGCCGCGGG
The DNA here is from genome assembly GCA_032362345.1 of Sandelia bainsii. Classification (NCBI taxonomy): domain Eukaryota; kingdom Metazoa; phylum Chordata; class Actinopteri; order Anabantiformes; family Anabantidae; genus Sandelia; species Sandelia bainsii. The sequence continues at coordinate 24,008,954 of JAUMHL010000021.1, read as the reverse complement.
GCCAGCCACTGCCGGAGAGCCTGGCTGACGGAGAGACCTTTACCCGTCAGACCCTTCTCCATCCAGGAGAGCAGCACCTCCTTCTTGCCAAATGCGACAGGGACTACTCCCGTGTGCATGACACACCGTTACACCTCACAACCACTGGGGGTGCTACAGTGGCAGCAGCCACCGCTCTGGCAGCGGTACCTGCTTCATACGCCCTGGCGACTGGTGGAGAGGTAATAGGAAACCGTGCCATAGCCAATGGGGTGTGAGCATCATAGCAATAGTCTAGTATAGTGCTATTATTGCTCCCACATTAACCTGACTGAATAGTCAATGAACTTTAAAGAGAAAAAAAAATTGTTCGGAACCAGATGAACACTTAATCGTGGTTGAGATGGTGATGATGGTCATTTTTGTGTAGTTTGTAGTGATCATGACTCATTCAGGAGTTGCCAAAAAATATTTTACTGGACAAACTTTATCTGAAGTCAGTGTGTGTTACATAATATGAAAGTCTTCAGTTGTGTTGGCAATTTTCTTGCACTGCCGTCCACACTGCCAAGACTGATTTACAGGTGAAGGAAGCAGACGCAGCAAGTGAAGAGACACAGTATAGCAGAGTAGCTTCCAATAATGTGTGCTCTGTGAGTTTTCTGATTGTATTTTTGACTCGTTGAAAGAGGATTTCACTGCATCTTATACTTCTTTGTAGGTTATTTTGCACTAAATGTCAGAGACACAATCAAGTGTTTGTGATTTTCAGCCAAGACATTGGAGATCCAGGGACTGGCTAAACCACTACCACTCTTCTTTTTTGCATGAAAAGACACAAATGGTTTTACATGTTTTTTCTTCTTTATTCGTGGTCCCTCTAGTAAAAGTCCAATGTGGCACTTTATCCTGAGAGCTGAGGCCAGTGTAGACACTGATTTTTAAATGAGCATTACTGCTGTTGGCGTGGGTGTATGATGGTTGCGTGAGGTGACTTACAGCCGGAGACCTTGGCAGACTGCATGTGTAGCCTATACAGACTGTGGGTAATGCTAAACAAATCTGAGCGTTGAACGGACATTAGAGTGACTAGTCAGCGTACTACTGTATGTCTTATGATGCACCTCAGCATTTAAATTGCTTTATCATGTTGGCTCTGTTCTTTTAACACAACAGAGAATGTAATTTAAGAATAAAAACAACTGTATTTATTTTGTCATGCTGCCAAGGGCAATTCTGTTGCTTGAAATACCTCCTTAATTAGCAAATATTTCCACTCCAACTCTCACTCCTTGTTCTCTGTACTGTGTTACTGCTGTAATCCTGCTCCTAGGATGTGTAACTTTAGCCAAAAAGCACAATATTTTACAGTTTTTTGAAGTAAACATTTGTGAAGATTAGAATAGAGGACTGTAGATCTGTGCATACACCTGGCCTAGTTGTGATTAGTGTATATTTATACACTTTACTATGTAAGTATTCCTTAGGACTGCATAACAATGTAAGGTATGTATACATGTGCCATTGAGTCATAATGTATGGTTTACCAACCTTACTTTTTTAGAGTATGAGCACACTGAATTGATAAACCATCCCATGAACCATTTTGTCCAAATATACCCGAATCCACAGATTTAAACATCCTCAATTTCTATGTCATATTTAGTACTCGACAAGTATTTTGAACACTCTGTATGGTTTGGTAGTTTGTATGTTTTCAACTGTTGAACACTAGAGAAAAAAAAAACTCAACCACTAATGCTGTTTTCTAAGTTTTATTTTTTTTAATATGATGCATTTGTACAAAAAGCCATAGGCCTACATGTTTTGATAATAAACCACTTAATTTATTATTTCAATAAAAGAACACTTGATGTGACCGTTTGTGGTTGGAGTTTGATTATAGTGTCTGGATGAGTGAGTCAAGTCCAAAGAACATGAGAAGGAGCTGCTAGCTGTTTGTTGTTCTGCTTCGTGGATGCAGTTTAGGATCAAAAGTGTTCAGGATGAAGCTCGAGCTCCTTTTTGATTCTGTTCTCCACCAACAGACTAAGGTTGGAGTCCGTCATCGGTAGACTGTAACTCACAAATACTTGCTTTTTGGTTTTCTTTGCTGCAAAACAAACACAGACACCTTTTTTCACTTTTATTTTAGACCACACAAAATAGTTTGCTCTAGTGTACAATTTCACTAAACTGTTGGAAGTTGTTTTGTTGAAGAACTTGAAGCTCGACATCACTATTGCTTTTAATTCTGTCAAATGTATGTTTAACGGGTCGATTCAGTTCTTTTGACAACACTATAAATTGGATGTTTGAGTGTCAGCATGTTGACTTTCAAACTTACCAAAATCAAGAGCAGCTATTTGTTGCCTTGAATTAAAAAAGATTCAAATACAGCGACGTATAGGTTGCCACACTCTACGGAGGACAAACTAATTCAAAGTCATACATTACCTAATCTCTGTGCCAAGGAATTTGGAGCAGTGTTGGACGGGTCCCCAATGACTAAGGTGGATAACGGCATGGAATCCTGCAGACACAACAGGAGTGGAAGAGTTTTTAATCTCTTTTCAAGGAAATAAGTTGTTTTTTGTTAGGCGCCTCATCGTGACCCCTGTTTCCTACAGTTTAGTCGTCTTCCACGTGAAATGTGACACAGCATCTGTGCAGAACAGAAACAGTTACAGCGACGGATAGCAAGATTGTCACGTACAGAAGCACCTCAATACTGCATTATGTCCAGCTTCAGAAGTCCAAAACTATTCCTTTAACATCTCTTTCTCACTCCAGGTGTTTCCACATGTATTCAGGGCTTTTTTGTCTTAGTGACTCACAGCTTATTTGTCTCCACTGTTTGTGCTCAAACATAGTCAACGAAATGCTAAAGATATAATGTGACTTATGACCCATCACCAGAGATATACAGTAAAGTTCATTTATATAGTAATTTTCATGTCTCAAAGTGACCTCACAATAAATATATTAATCAAATAAAAGCTGGAGTGACACGTATAAAATGAAGTGAGGACTAAAAACTGATCCTGCAGGGTGACAAGGAGCCCAAACATTTTCCAGAGTCATAACGAAGTGAGAAAGAACAAGAAGTCCTGCAGCAGATGATAAACTGCAGACTCCAACAAACCCAAATCAACTCAATTCACCTCAGAAAAGCGTGGAACAATCTAGAAACTGTGTGCAGGTTCTGTTTTAAAAGGTAAAGTACTGATTTGACTGGAACTTTTTAAAAACTTTTTTAAAGACAAATTAAAAACTGTTCATTGGATTATGTTGGAAAGCTGCCTCACTTTACTTCGGGTGTCTATATGTTTGCACAGACTGTCCTCATAAACTAGGCAGGTTTTACTCCTGACACCGGGTCTTCTTCCAATGCTGATCTCATGTTTGCATTAAACTGGGACCTCTGGTACCAGCAGGACCAGTTTTATGCGGGTTCACCCCTCCAGCTGCAGCCCCCCCACACACAGATGATACAATGCACACACAGCCTCCACCACTTTTATGTTTCACGTGTTTTACTTACATACTTGCTGCTCATTGACACCGCCAGGTTGGACAGGACCGGACTCGAACCGACCCAGAGGAAGAAGCCGCCGCTGAGCTTCATCACGTGGAAATGAACCAGCTGCTCCAAAATCTTCTCCGAGAAATTGTGAAGTGAAATGTTGTCAAACGAGGCTCCGTCTTGTGTCTCGCTCATTTTATTTAGTAACGTTAACTTTCAGTGAGCAGAAACCGTCGAAGACTCGTGTTACAGAAGCTGGAAACAGAACCAGACACTTCCTGGTGGAAGGAAAACGTCCAGACCAAAGCAATGGATCACATGTGTAGAACCAGCACAACTGATGAGACACGCACTGCAAAACCTACAGTTAAAAATATCAACAATAACCGAATTACCATAATTAATTTATACATTAAAACCAATGAGTATAATAAGGATTATTAAATAATCTACTAATGTTTTAGCTGATGTAAACCACGTCAAACCAATCTCAGGTTTATGTAAAGCGTGATTATAATATCTCTAAAGTGATGCTGCAGGAATACAGATTACTGAATTACAGCAAGATTTCACCAAAACAGACACAAAATGACTACAAAGAAACATAAAACGCTCCCCAAAACAGAAAGAAATGGGCACAAGAGACACAATATGAATACAAAAAGACCCAAAATGCATAGAAAGATTGAAACAACAACAGAGAAACATGGAATGGTAAGAATTGTAAAAAACCCTGAAGAGACACAAAGTGACCACAGACAGACACAAAATGTCCCCAAAACACTGAAAGAACTACAAAGAAGTGTACGACAACAAAGAGACACTATCTATCTATCTATCTATCTATCTATCTATCTATCTATAACAGCAACAAAGAGACTGAAAGAACTCTAATGAAACAGGAAACAAAAACAGACCCAAAGATGCAAACAACTACAAAAAAAGACACAAAACATCTACAGATGATTTTATCTCTCGTTTGGCAGTTTTGGGTAAAAATTTTAATCAAGACAAATTTTCCATATTTAAAATTTAAAAAAAAATTGTAAATATACATATAGCTATGATATGTGAGCTACTTTTAATGCAAGTATTTCCAGTTAAACTGGTGGAGTCGTAAACCCGTGGACAAAATGTTTTACTCTTGTAGAAAGTCTTCTACCAGCTTGTTGAATTCATCAGCATACTTCAGGTGGAGATTGTGTTTCCCCTCTGCCATCAGATGTAATCTAGATTATGGGATAGAAATTTTATTTAAGCACATCTTGCATACTAAATGTCATAAACCGAAAGTCACTGACTACTGTTGCGCGTGGGCGCTCTCACCGTGACCCCTGCATATGTTTGAGGAGGTACTGTGGGTGGAAGCTGGGCACCATGGGGTCTTTCTCTCCATGGATGATGAGGGTTGGACAGGTGATCAGGGGCAGAAGCTCCATGCAGATACTCCCTAAGCAGAGCACATTAAAGTGAACACTTCATCTGTGAGCTGACATTTATTAGACCAACACAAAATTAAGAGCATATCATCATTTCATTGCAAATCATTCCCCATTTATCTGTTAGCTTGATAATTTCTGGTGGTTATTTGCATTGTGTAATTAGGCTGCAGCAGCATAAAGTTATCACCTCCTGGTCTGTGAGCAAACTGTGCGATTCCATCCACCCAGGCCTCCCAGGTTTTAGCAAAGACCTCTGCTCCATACACCTCCTCCATGGGCTGCCTCATTCTTGCACTCCACCTTGAGACGTCACGTACGGCTGAGTGTTGCCACAGAAAACAGGAAAGATTAATTGGACAGTTTTCACAGTTAGCCAGGACGAAGAAAAGTGGAGAAGTGGCACCTTCGTAAAGCTTGAGGTCGTGCTGAGAAATGAAGGCGTTAGATCCCCACACAACCATCTTGTTGATCAGGTTGGGGTTCCTGGCTGCTGCAATGAGAGCGGCGATTCCTCCATCGCTCCACCCCAGCAGAGAGAACCTGCTAAAGCCCAATGTCTGCCAAAGACATGACAACTACTATAAACTGTACTGTAATTACTGTAAGTGCAAAATGCTGTCTGAAGAGACAGAGAGTGAAGGATCAGCTCAGTAAGGAACAGAGGTGAATTTGCTCCCACTTGCTTTAAAGCAAAGTAATGAAAAAGGGCCCAGGGGTAGATAAATAATCTATTTATATTGATGTAAATATGGGTGCATAACTTCTACAGTAGAAGCATGATTAATAAACTGTAAGATGAGAGAATTACAGTGCCACGTTTGCAAATTCGATTGGTGTTTTCAGCATTTTTCAACATTCATTTAGCTGATATACCAATGAAATTCTGCATGACATTACTTATAAACGTTGAAACTATAGTTTTGTTGAGTATTTCAGTAACCTCCTCTTACATTTTACTAAACGCTTAACTGAGCACTTGAATTTCCACACCTATATATCTTTTTTTTATCTTTTTCATTTTCATCATGAGCCCTGATGGGGAACAGTAGTGGTCTACACATTCACTTCAGATTTGTAATAGCTCCTGAAATGACTGATTTGAACCTTCATCAGATCCACTGCATCCTTTGCATCTCGCTCAAAGAAGTCAGAGGGAAAGTCTCTGTCTGGGGGACGGGACCGTCCATAACCACGGGGGTCCCAGCCGACTACAGTGAAGCGATCCTTGCTCAGAGACTTAAGCTGAGGACCAAAATCTGTCTTTGTGCTCCCTGTGGTTGAAAAGACAAATATGTCATTCTTACAGGAGATGAAAAAGAGATGTGCTCCTCACACACTGACAGAAAACATCTTCTCTAACACGAAGAGAACAAATATTACTGGATTTACCCAGAGCACCAGGAAGCAACAGAACAGCGTGTCTCCCTCTGCCCGTCTGCTCGTAGTACAGATCCACACCATTAACGTGCTGCCTGCCTGAGGCCACAGACGAGCTGCAGGGAAACAGACAGGTAAACTGTGGCAGTAATGACTGTAGTGATATAAAACAATCACCCACAGGGAAATCTAATTAATAACAGCAATCATACTGTCATAATAGTACTGTGTGGTTTTTCTGTTATAACATGAGTCGTTCTGCCTGGGTTTTACATGCACTGTGACCTGAACATATCAGCGGAGATATTTTAATAAAACATGAAGCTGCACTGACAGTGAGTGACACCCTGATGCCTAGCTCTGCAGGACATTCTGATACGTCACAGTCCTGAGGTTGGCTGAAAAAATCTTTTCAGAATCAACATTAGTTGCAGCAATCGAAGATTAAAAGTTGAAAATAGTTATTTAGATCTTCTAAATGCATCTGACAATCTTTTGTTACTGTTATTTCCTTTAACTCCTGTAAAGGTGCATAAGTCAAATAAATAAATATTAAATAAATAAATATTTTTTTTAGCTGTAATCATATTTCTGAAGACGTTTGGGACAATTTCATATTTGGGAAATGTCCCAGTTGTAGAGAGGATTTCTTATTGGTTTATAATCTTTACATAGATTTTCTAAAAAAATATATCTAAAATTATTTTATTTTAATACAACATGGTAGAGATGCTTAAAAAAACACATCAGATAGTGTTACTACTAAAATAATGCTACTATTATTATTATAAAATACGAGTCATAGTGAAACAGGGGGATTCGTAGGTGCTTCCCCACATCATCATGTCGTGCGTCCTGTACAGTGCCCTGCCTGGACATGCGACACCATCTAGTGGATTCAAATCAAACAAGCCTTTACAGAAACTGCTCCTGCAGAGAGGACGATCGTGCTGATTCAAGGCAGCGCAGCCATTTCCTGCTTTGTTGCTGCAGCACAGTCCGTGTTTGACGCAGCGCGCGTAGAATCGTGCAAATGTGACGCAGTGAAGACTGTTACCAGTGCGGCTGCATCGCTGTCACCGCTCTTTTAATGTCACTTCTGCATTTAAAGACTCGTCCTCCGAGTAAAAACAGCGCCATTTCTCTGAGGTGCACGCAGCCACAGCAGCCTGCCTCCTCCTCCGCACTGGAAGTTGTTTTAGCGCATTCAGGAAGCTGGATTTAGTTTGGCACTTTCCCCCTCACGTTTATTCACAACGAATTTACAGCGAGAGCAGGAAAACGAGCTGACAGGTACAGAGCCCTCTACAGGTCATGTCGTAGAAAAATAAATGAGGTGACATGGTCAAAAAAAGGTGATGTGGTAGGAAAAAAAATGTCATTAGGAAGAAAGAGTAACTGCAAAAGTATTTCAGGTAACGCAAAGTGACAGAAAAGCTTTGCCAGGGAAAAACCAAATCACTATGACCTTTATGGAGCTCTTCTTCTACCACGTCGCCTCAATATTTTATTTCTACAACATGACCCCTAGGGGGCTCCATAGAAAGGCAACTTTCACTAAAGGTGAGCATGAAATACTAGAAGCACCTGAAAGATATTTTAGTATGGTATTATTTTACAGGTGAGTATGGAGAATGTCATAGTTAATTTAATGAACTCTACAAGCAACTGTTCTGTTCCCGAGCTGTTTCCCTCCAGGTAAAGCTCCATATAAACCCAACCACATACTGATTCAGTAGAAATTTCATATTATACATGTTTTTCTTTACACAAATCACACAAATTTCACATGTTTCATACTCAGCTGACCTGCTGTTCACTGTTCAAGGAAAATAATTAAATCTATTTACTGGAAATGTACCAACTGCATATTGTGTAATAACTAAGACTTAATAACTAACACAAAATCCAAATATGTAGAACATATGGAAGCAGTTACATGGACGGACGATGACACAGTACAGTACAGTTCAATCAATCAGTCAAGCTTTATTTATTAAGCTTGATTGATTGATTGAACTGCACTAATTCCAACATAAGCAGTAAGGTCATTCTGTAGGTCTTTGATGACATTTTCTGCTATTTTTGTATTGTTTTACATCCCTCCATAGATGTTTCAAGTCTTTTTTCTTCTGGGGTATTTTGCAGGTGAAGACCAGGAACCCTGGGCCAGTGCCCAGTAGACACATTCAGTAATGAATCCATGAGTGGGAACCATTCTATTTGCCAGACAAATTTTAACAAAGCATTTAAACATGATTGTGCCAAATACGTTTCTTATGTAGGCTCGACATGAAGAATGTTATTGTTCTCTTGTTTGCCAAAACGTTGTTCACAGATAAAGAATTATACACATTCTTGGGTTAAAACTGGCCCAGTGTTGGGACAATATATATCACCTGTTGTATAGTGAAATTTAACCAGGACCAGGTTGTTGTGACCCAGTGTTGGTTTATTTACACATCATCAGTGGATCAAACACTTTGCTCAAGATTGTGTAGTAGTTGTAAAAATGCCAGCCTATATTTGATTTCAGTTTCTCGAAAGGGACGTTTTGTTGATATTTTATGTGTTATATGACCATTAATTGAATATTTATATATTGAAAAGTTATAATCTTTTCAGTGGGCATTTTGCACTATTTTAATAGACTAACCAATAAAAAAACTAAAATTAAGGAAATAATTATCATTTTAATAATAAATGTAAATAATTGTCATAAATAACTATATGGCCTGTAGGAACTTGTGTGATATTGTCTGCTGAGTGCAAAACACAAACTGATATCTAATTCGTAAAGTAAGTAGTAAGAAGTAAGTAACTCCTCAGGTTGTGCCTCCTGTTCCTCTTTTTAAATAACAATTTAATCATCAGCATCTCACATGTTTAGTATCTAACCAGACGGCCCCCACCCCCTCTACCTACAGAGATAGACACACACCTACACAAACAGCGATGCTTTGGCGAAGGTGTTTTTTTTGTTGGTTTATCACTGGGGTTGAAGCGCCACTCACGATGAGCTGTTCAGACCTAGTTCTCTGAGACAGGCAAGGCAGGCAGCTTTTTGTAAACGCCTCCACTCTCCTCTGCCTGTCAGCGCATCTGAGCTGTGTCACACACTGAACCACACACACACACACACACACACACACACACAGGAACACAGCACAGCGCGACAAAGCCGAGCTAAAAATACCTTGATCGCCTCAGAGAGATGTGTTGAAGATGTAGCATAATTTACTGGAAATGCAGTGACTGATGCAGATTTCAGTGGATGTCCACTGAGAACTGAATCGACATATAATTTCAAATAATTAGAGGGAATTCATGGTATTAAGATAAAATCAAGTTTATAAGCAACACTCATTAAATTAGAAGCAGTCACAAGTAACAAGCTGATTAAACGGTGCTATTAAATGAAATGATTTCATGTTTTTACCTGAGTTAAATATTTTGTGACTGTAAACATGGCCGAGTCATTTGGTTCGTCAGTTCTTCAGTTGGTCAAGCTGCCACTTCATTAAAATTGAACTTCTGTACAGACAGTCATCATCATCATCCCCAGAGGATGAATCCTCCTTACGTTTCCCTCTAGCGCCACCATGAGGTAGACTTTTTTGTTTTGGAATGAAATACCTTGACAGCTATTGGAGTGATTGCTGTGATATTGGGTACAGATATTCATGATATTCACCAGATGTACTACATGAATTAGTCTGTATGATTAATAAGATAATAATTTTTCAGCCAAAACATTATAATAATATAATAAAATGATCATATTTTCTATTTAACATTGGCTCAAGTGAAGCTAAAGTGATGCTCCAGACTGAAATACTGCAGATGGACGGAAATTGGTACAGATGTTCATTGTTCCCAGGTGATGAACCCTATCAACTTTGGTAATCCTGAGACTTTCTGTGTAGCAACCACAGAGTCGTATTTATGGTTTCCAGAAGATGAATCCTAATGACTTTGGTGATGTCCATTCATACACATTCATTCTTACTCAAAAACATATTGTAAAGTACCCACAACCCTCAGACAGATACTGAAAATGCAGTCACTGCTGGACATTCCAGTATGATGTTTACAGAAAACTGACAAATAACTTAAATAAAATGTGATAATTCATGTTTTACGTTTCATATTTTGAGCTTCATGGAGTGCTCCTTGTATGGTATACAGTAACACATCAGGAGACAGTGAGAGCCAAACACGACCCACTGCTGGATCTCCTCTCCTCTGCCCTCTGGCCCTCAACCATCTGGTCAGGTCGGTATGTGCTTGTCCACAGTCCCATGACACACACAGGTCTAAATATAAATATCCAAGCAGGGTGTTCCAATGCGAAGGTCACATTATGTCATTCTCAAGCACCACATTCTCAATGAAGTAACACTCAGGACATGAGGTGCGGACTCGTTGAAGGCTTTATGGTACCCCGGGGTCAAACAAAGAAGTCGACTGTGGTGGTTTGAAAACGTTGGGTTAATGTAAGAACTTGTGACTAATTATCTTTTGAGAGGTCTTGACTGGAGGAAACACAGGATGATCAATTTTGACCAACTCTGAAGCCAGAAATTCAGCATTTTTCCTTATTTCATTTTCTTTTACTGAGACCTTTAGTAGATATGGGCAATGGCATAAACAAGGTATAGTAAATAGTTTCTTTTCATTTTACTTTGACAACGTCTGCATTCTCCATTTAACTCAGTTTCTGACTTTCTGCAGATCCTGCCTGATCTTTATCTTGGAAATTTCAAAGGTAAGCAGTCCTGCTTCGTGTCATCTCGGTAAAGAATTGATTTATTTTCAGGATAATGTAGTAGAGCGTGTCTCAGTTCCTCATACAGAGGGGCATGTGGTGAGATGCTACACTGAGCTCAGTTTCAATAGAGTGGTAGTGCAGAATGATTGAAGTAGTGTATTTTGATGTTTTAAAAAAAAAAAGAAGAGTATTTTTGCCTGTGTCAGTGCGGGGGTTGGCTCTGGGGTAACTCTCAGCAGCTGGAGGAAACAAATTATTTTTGAGGGCTGCAGAGAGTACACCAGACCCGGTGTGGGAGGGGATGCCCCTTGCCGCGGGGGTGTCCCCAGTGTGCACTGCATTCCACATCTTTCCATAAAGCAGCAAATGCAGTCATTAGGCTGCTTTTAAAAAAAAAAAAAAAACCTTATACAGATAAAGTGGTGACAGCATTATACAGATAAATGGCAGAAAAATATGGATAATTTCTGTTAGTGTGACATGTTCAAGGAACAACAATCAAACAGAAAATCTGGCTCTTTCTTCATGTTAACCAGGCCTTTGGTTTTCTTTTATCATGAAGACTTAACATCTTTTACAACATCTTGAACTTTCTATATGCACATAAAAGAAGGAATTAGGTTAAGAAAGGATTTTAAGTATTCAGACAGGCAGGCGAACTGCATTATATAGATTAAAGAAAGGTTTTACTTTAATATTTTTAGTCTAATTATTTAACAAAAAATTAATTAATATCTGAAATTTTAGGTAATACTACATAATCTTCACAAAATGCAGGGTGAAAATGCAGTATCACAAACAGAACATGTTTGTAGTACTGCATTTTTAAAATTTTTGATGATCTCTGCTTGTTCCTCCACTCTAAATATTAACACAGAACTATTTTTTAATAATTTAATTATAATTCAGAGATTTACATTAAAGGTAGCTTAACGTGCTGGGACAACAGTCATTGCTGCTCTGCCAGGCTGCTTGCATTCGCTTAAACATGAGTCTACACAGCTCAGTAAAAATCAAATATATTTACTTTTAACTTCAGCTGAAGTTGAATGTCACTGTCTAGTGTGTGTGTTTTATATGTCATTATCGCTGGAATTATACAGAAATTATGCAGGCCAGACACCAGTGTCGCTGTTCTGTCCTAAGCACAAAGCCAGCCACGAGGTGTCTGCCACCAGACACCTCATAAAAATATTTATTTCATGACAAGCACACTCGGGGAATCGAGGGCTGTAATTTTTTATGACCTCGAAGTCTGGTTTACGGTAACTTGAGACGAGACTCTGCAATTCTTGCCACAGTATACAGTGACAAGAAAAAGAAGTATTTGCAATTTCCTTGTTTTCTGCATAAATTGTGTGATCTGACTTTTTACACCAAGTGACAAATATCACACAAAATATGTCTCAGCTGATAAAACACAAACAATCATGATCTTTCATGTCTTGATTGAACACACCCATTAAACATACAGTGTGGTGGTAAGTGAAACACTAGGCTTCTGAATCAGGTGTTAGCAAACCTGGAGTCCAAACAATGAAACTAGAATGGAGGTGTGGTTTAGAACTAGCTTGGCTATTCACAAGCAGCATCAGCTGTTGTGAGTCATGAAGACTTAGGATCAAGAGTTGTTAATCAAATCATGTAAATAGAAAGACTCACAGAGTAATTTCAAAAAGTTTAGATTCACGAGTCCACAGTTAGATAAACTGAGACGTTTTGGTTCTGTGGCTTCTCTCCATAGAAGTGGGTGAAAAAGAGTAACAGCTAAGGTCTTGAAGGATTCACTGGAGCTGGTTAACATCTCTGTTCACGAGTCAGCCATGTCTGTTCAAAACACTCAACGTGGTATATATGGCAGGATACCATGGAGGAAGACATCGCTCTCCAAACAAAACATTGCAGCACACCTGAAGTTTGCCAGAGACCATCATGAGGTCATCATCAAGTGAGGCTGCTTTGCTGCCCTGGACCTGGACAGCTTGCCATTGTAGAGGGTAATTCCCAAGTTTATCAAGGTATCCTCCAGGATAATGTCAGTGTGGCTGTCTGCAAGCAGAAACCCAGAAGAATCTGGGTGATGCAGCAGGACAATGACTCTAAACACTGAAGTAACTCTACTACCAATGGCATCGGAGACACAAAATCCACCTTTTGGAGTGTCCCAGGCCTCAACCCAGTAGAGATGCTGTGGAATAAAGAGAGACATTCACACCAGACGTCCTAAAAATATGTCTGAGGTGAAACAGTTCTATGAGGAAAAAATGGTCCAAAATTCATTCCTGGATCTCATGCAGGTCTAATTCACAGCTACAGCAAGTGCTTGCTTGAAGCTATTGCTGTCAAAGGTGATTCAACCAGTTATTAAAACACTGTTTCACTCACTTTTTCCTCCCTCACTCTTTATATTTATATAAATACATGAAAGATCATTATTGTGTATATGTTGTTGTTATTGTGTACATTATAGATAATGTATTTGTTGATATGTGTGACTTTGGTGAAGATCAGATCAGAGTTAATGAGCAATTTATGCAGGAAACCAGAAATGTGCAATAGTAATACAAGCAGATATTACTGTCTCCAACTAATAATACCTAATACTTAATAATAACTAATAAAGTGGCTCAGTACAGTCTCATCCTGGTCTTCTATAGGTGGCATCATCAGCTTCATGCAAACTTGCAAAGCTTGAGAAAAAAGTGCACAAGACACATCTGTCCAAAGTAGAAAACATTTGGCTTCCTTTTAAAGAACAAAATTTGATTAAAACAATTACTGTTTCTTGCTTTTGGGACAAGCTGTTGGACTGTTTTAGAAACACTGGTTTTCCGGTTTTTCTTTCAGTTCAAAACAAGAGCAAAACTTTTAAGCCATAAAGCCACATTTGCTTGGGAGACATTTGAGGAGGGGGCTTGTTGTTGGGTAGAAAATGCTTAATTTAGGTTAGAACGTATATGAGATGATTTGTGATTGGATGGAAGGAATATTTGCAATTTCTTGATTTCCTTTGCGATCCGCAGATGCGCGAGACAGGGAGCTTTTGGCGCAGCACAACATCACCCACATCCTGTCAATCCATGACACAGCTGCACCCATCCTGGAGGTGAGCCGTCTTCTCTGTGTCTTACACCGGCCCGCGTGACCCCTCCTGACCTCAACGTTAATTCAGCCTTAAACTACACGACCTCCCCTGAGCTAACTGGTGTTGTTTCCCCACTCAGCGCCGCACAGTAGTCATTCTGAAACTGTGAGATGTTGCCAGCAGACTTGAGGTGCTACACCTTCTTTCCCTGACTTCATAAGGCTTCAGCTAACTATTGATTTGGTGATACTTTTTATTTAGCGGTAAACTGAATAAGTCCCATAAAATGGGAAAAAATAGGTGAAAATCCCCCTTAGTTACGCTAAAGTGATTCTTTAGTCATAACTGATAGTGTTTTCAAGGAAAAGAAGAACATTTTTACAGTTAATAATGAAACCAAGTTATTCTTTACATTTTATTACCGAACAAATATTTAACTGATAATCAAAACAATCTACCAATAAACAATTTAGTTAATCAACCATAATTTGTATTATACCCTTGCTATCTTCTTTAACAGTATGTTTTTTAAAATATTAGCATTTATTCTGGCTTGTAATTGTGAAAGGATAAGCAGGAAGGGGATGGGATGTAATATAGTTTAAACACACGTCAGATCTTTAGCAAAGACTGTTGGCATTGACCACTTCAATAAGTGTGAAAGTCAGATGTTCTTATTTTCAATTTTGCATGAAAAGTTCTTTTGACTTGTCTGTTATACCACCTGGAAATTCACCAGGTTTCGCCATATAAGTTAACTTTTCTGAATCACTTCGATGTTGTGTGGGATCCCAGTGAATTTCTATGCAGTTTCCACTCGACGTGTATGTGCACGTTTGCAGCTGTGGTGCAGATGCAAGCCAATAACCTGTAGGATATTTTTCACACAAGATGCTTTTATAGCTCAGTGGCCTGAAGTCTGTAAAGTCTTGAAAGTGCAACTGCATTTAAAAAAGGTTTCTGGCTTTTCAATGCTGCATTTAGATGTGCCAATTTGTGTATGAAAGAGCGGGAAAGGTGTTTTTCTCGTGTGTACGTGTCAGGAGGAGAGAAACAGCTACAGTGAGAACCACATGTATTCAAGTAAAAATGTGCTTTCATTGATTCACATTTGGTAACAGATGCAAGAATAGAATTTCCTCCCAACTGTAATCATTGTTATTGTTATATGGTATATTAATAATGTGTCTTATTGGAGAAATAACATTTATTTCAGTGGTTTTCCTGTAATGGCATCTTCTCATTATAATCACAGGTACACACAGTAGAAACAGGAGGAGTTAAGTCAATTTTGCACATTTGTGATATATAAACGTATAATTATTTCTGAAATGATTAATTTGTATTTGTTTTGTTTGTTGCCATTTTTTTTGAGTACTTTACACATCATTAAACGTTCCTCCTTGTGTCTGCATTGTCAAATATCCGTCTGAGATCTTCAGTGTCCGCTTTCACAACTTTCATCTTTTCTTGTTGAAAGCGAGGATGAAAAGTGCTCAGAGATTTCTGTACACTTTCTCCATCTATGTTAGTATGTTTCATTGAACAGTGAAGAGAAACAGCAACTTGTATTACAGTATCACTACCCAAACTGGTCAACCACCAAAACTTTTTAAAAGGTTTTGAGCTTGGGATTGTGTGTCAGCCTACAGACTCCATCTGAACTGTGTTCATTCAGCAGCTCGTTAATGCAGGCCGCTGCGCAAATCTCGATCTTTATCCCAGGATTACTCTTGTATTTATTTGTATGACGCAGCCTTTTTTCTGTGGTTCTGTGGCATAAAGATGACTCAGGTCTGTTTTACCCAGTGCAGCCCGAATGGCCAGATGGGATGGGTTATTTGCATACCTAACAGTCAAACTGATCGATTTCTTGGAAGACAGCTTGATGGTTCCTGAGAGAGGAAGGTAAAATTTGCAACCACCAAATCTCTGAGGTCGGACGTGTCCTTTACTGTACAGTACTGTATTTGACTCTAATTACCATATTGAAAAATAAACTGATGTGGTCAGTCTTAAGGGGCAAAAGCTGAGAATTTTTGTAAAGAACATTTCTGCATATATCCCTTCCTTTGCATCCACACATTGTTTGGGAGCGTGCTCTTGATTCTGTGTCTTGGTCTGATTTTACAAATAGTGTTGCTGAGTCATGGTTATGATGGGTTTTAAGAGTGATGGTGCAAAGATATCAGCAAGTCTTTCTCAGTATGTGTTTGCATAACCTATCTCTTCCTGTCAAAAATTACAATTTCACAGATATTAGTGTTGTGCGATCCACCAACATGTGCGCGCTTTTTTGGTGTTTAAATGTGTGCGTGTATGAATACTTTGTCTGGGGTTTGTGTGTGCAACCGGACCTGTCTGGAGCACATCCAGAGCTCAGAGTGTCCCAGAGGGCTCAGGGGGGTTTTGCAGCGGTGCAGTCATAACGGGACAAGGTGGTTTCTGTCCACTGTATGTACCATCAGCTGCCAGGTGCACAGTACAAAGTACATGCACACTGAATATCGTTATGTCATGACCTACCACACCAGTGCTGAGCAGGGTCAGGAGGACAAGGTTTCAGGGGCTGTCCCAAACACAGAGAAACAGGAAGCGTGTTAGTCCCAGTGTTCAAACAAATGACCCTCTCTAAACTGTCATGTACAGTAAATTACTAATTAAATCAATTTCACTAATACTTAGACTTCAGCGTACTGTGCTGTTTGAGTCTAAAATGCTCCCTCCCTTTCCCTGCAGGACATGACGTACCTTTGTATATCTGCTGCTGACCACTCAAAGCAAAATCTGTGAGTACTTTAGTTATGATATATCTACAGTACATATAAATTACATTAATATTTGAAGGCCATGTGATGAGCTATGAGAAGTACAAGCACAAAAAAGTCCAACAAATTCAGATTTTAACTGTCTAACAACACAGAATATTTGTGTAAAGTTAATTCATTCGATATCTTTTGAAGATATTCAAACACTTTGCATTCAATGAATTCCTACTTTGTCCATTTATTCACAGAAAGCTACAAACTAAAAAAAAATCTCATTCAGTTAGGTAAAATAGAAAAGCTTTATATCCATCAATAAATGATAATATTCATGCTATAATTTTGTGGCGTAGTAAATATTTGATGGGATTAACACTCAATGAAAACTTTATTAAATTTAATCAAGTAGAATTAAATAAATATATTGTAATAAGAGGTACTGTTATAAAAATGTGTTTTAAATGTTTCGGCACATCCATTTTTTAATAACAATTTTAATAATGTAATGTATGTAATTCTGCTAGGATTCAGTACTTCAGACAGAGTATCATGTTTATCCACGAATCTCGCCTGAAAGGAGAGGGCTGCCTCGTCCACTGGTGAGTGAAAATAAATCATAAAATACTGTTGGTTGGATTGTATTTCTGTTTTAATGTCCCCGCATCCTGAAACAATGCTTAACTTTCACTGCTCCCTCAAAACTTACTTCAAAATTAAAGGAGAAGTTTAATATTTGCTGCATAGCACTCTACTAAAACTGACAACCGTAAGTTAAAATATACAGTGAATGAAAGAGAATGTGATACGAAACTGGAGACGTTTGCATATGAGGATGCTGAAAGAAAGAAGCATAAATATTGTATTTTAACTGATTCTTGTGTATAACAATCGCATTCGCCTCAAGTTGATCACTGACTGGAGGTCTTCATATTTTATTAACCCCACTTTCATTTTCAACCACATCACTCAACATCAGCTCACCACGCAGGACCTGCGTGACAATAATTTTGCTTAATGCTTTCATAGTAAATTTCATTACCTTTCATCTTTTCTCAAATCAAACGTGCAAAATCAGACATTTAACCACAACTTTAGGAAAAAAGGGGTTTCACTTCTTTGTACACTAAAGAAGAGAATCTCAGTATAGTGTGTACATGTGATGATTGCTACACCAAGCTGCTGCTCTGTGCTCTCAGTGTGGCAGGAGTGTCCCGCAGCGTGACTCTGGTGGTGGCCTACATCATGACGGTGACGGGCCGCTGTTGGGTGGAGTCTCTGGCGGCGGTGAGGGCAGCCAGGCCGTGTGCGGGGCCGAACCTGGGCTTCCTGCGGCAGCTGGAGGAGTTTGAAAACACAGGACTGACAGAAGTGAGTGACACCTCGCTGTTAAAGTTTGAATTTTATCATAAATCAAACTCCAGTTAATAGTCTTTTTGGTTTGATTCAGTAACAGCATCTCCATACATTTGCTCCATTCCTTTCACAGGAATGGATTTGGGGCCGTCTTTGAATGCTCTTCTCCTTAATACAGCCGTAAACCTGATAGATCAATTTCTGTGTGATACTGTTTTACAGCTGCTTCCTTTGTAATGACTGTATATGGGATAATTGTGTGAACCTTGAACCTTGAGTGTGTGGACACTACTCACAGCTCAGCGTGGTTCCAGGTGGTTTGAATCATTCTCTATTGCATTTATGGATGTATAGAGAACATAAAGTTATGCCACATTGTGTTGTATGTTGAGGCACAAGGCGCCATATTGTGAATTATGCTACAGTGGGTTACTATGGGTCATCTGCATGCTTTTTCTTTTATTTCCCATAAAAAGTTTAAATCATTCAAATCTGATGGAGAAGGGAAGAGAAGTTAAAAGTGACGCTATCTGGAGAAATTAAATTGCAAAACCAGGCAACAGTATTTGAAAAAACTATCAGTATGACTTGACAGCCCAAGACTGGATTACAGACACTGATGCACTATGTTAACTACCCGGATATTTCAAATTATGAGATATGAAGTTATGAAAGGTTATAAATCACTATTCTCATGGGCAGTTTTCCACTGATTGGGAGCAACATCTATTAATCCACCAGACGGGAAAATACAACAGAAAGGCAGCGGGACCCTCACAACGTGTCAACTTCACATTCTCTATTGAGAGAGTTGTATTAGTTGTATTATCTATTACAGCTCAGCCCACTCAGCCCTTTGGCAAATTTCGAAAGGATTCATGATGCTGCACTCATTTGTATGTTACAATACTGTGTAAAGTGTGCAAGTTACAAACCTTGTTTTAATGTAAATACCCTTCTCTGACACATGCTCTGTCAATTTCATTGTGTCTTAGGTGACTTTTTTACACTTTGACACCCCCCACCCCCCCCACCCCCCACCCCCCCGTGCTTTCTCCTTCCAGTATCGAGCCTGGTGGAAGGACCGATACGGGAAGAACTCCTTCAATGATGATGAGGAGATCGAAGCCCTTTTACTTCCGAAATCCAACAGCAGCAACACGGCGACAGCCAGCATTACTCCTGCACTATCAACGAGGGGCACCTGAATAAAAAAAAAAAAAGGTCTTCTGCGAATCCTGTCTTGTTTAAACTCAAACAGCAGAGGACTGTGGGCTTCTGCTGGGACCATTAAACCCATAAAAACCTGCAGCTGTTTGAAGAAACTTTGAGGATCAGCACATTTAATCACTGATGTTGAAGAGGAAAACGGCCACTGAAGCTTTTGTCCCCTAGAAAATTCTCTATCGGTACAATATGTTGAAAAGCTAAGCATTCATGTGATGGGGGATTTTTTTCATGTCAATATCACGAGTCCCTTTCGTCATGTCAGCCTCTAACTGTCAAAACAACATGCAAGGGCAGTCAAGCGCAACATGAAGGAAATATGTACATACAGTCCACAGTGTGAACACACATTTAGCCGTGTGCACTCCCCTTGTCAGTTATGTTATGCTGTGTCTTGCACTTGAAGTGTGAGTATGATTTTCTACAGATGCAGCTGAAAACTACTGCATCTTCCACAAGTATTTGTTTATATATTGCAGTATTATTCCTAAATTAAATTAAACTTACTGATTTTGTTTGTACTGCTTGACATGTAAACTCTCAATTGATGCAATAACAACAAGAATACTCAAAAAGTATATGTATACGTTTTGATGCCAATAGTTATTGGAGTTCACGCCTACATTTCTGCTCCAGGAGAGGTCATTTTCACAAGTACATTAGCATCTTTGTCAAACTTTAATTGATATAATATGAATATATCAATACTGCTGTACCTTTTTAGAGCAGCGCTAAGTACAAGTACCTCAAAACCAGTGGTGGAAAGTACATTTACTTAAGGACAGTTTTGAAATATTTCTACTTTTTTGCTTGAATATTTCCATTTTCGGCTACTTTGTACTCACTGCATTACAGAGGCAAATACAGACTCTGATTATTAATACATTAAATATTAAAATGATGAACATGATAATGCATCAATAATTATAATCCATTAATATCATAACACTAATATGAAAGCAGCCATTTTACATAATGAGTACTTTTACATTTGGCACTTGATTTGTTTGAGCTAATATTTTTCTACTTTAACTTAAGTAACATATTGAATGCAGGACTTTTATTTCCACACTGTGTTATCACTACCTTTACTTAAGTACTATGCAGTGTTTTTTTTGCATATTTGTCACAACGTTTAAACGTCAAATTTTAATATTGCACAAAGTTAACGAGAGTAAATACAAAAGGCAGTTTTCAAATGATGATTCCATTTATCAAGAAAAAAAAGCTGTCCAAACCTGTGAGAAACTAATTGCTTGCAAAAAGTAAATTTTTTTGAGTCATTCAGAGGTGGACTTCTTGGTGTGTTACAGATCATTGTCCTGCGGCATGACACAAGTGCTCTTGAGTTTGAAGTCGCCGAACATTCTCCTTCAGGATTTTCTAGTAGAGCGCAGAATTCATGGCTCCATCAATCACAGCAAGTCGTCCAGGTCCTGAAGCTGCAAAGCAGCTCCAGACCATCACACTACCACCACCATGTTTGACTGTTGGTTTGATTGTTCTTTTTAGGAAATACTGTGTTAGTTTTATGCCAGATGTAACAGGACACACACCTTCCAAAAAGTTCATCATAATCATCAACACTGACCTTAACTGAGACAAGTGAGGCCTGCAGTTCTTTAGATGTTGTTCTGGGTTCTTTTATAACCTCCTGGATGAGTCGTCTTTGTGCTCTTGGGAGTAATTTTGGTAGGCCGCTCACTCCTGGGAAGGAACAGGTCTGGCAGTAATCAGGCCTGGGTGTTGAAAGTGAAATTGAACTTCTAAATCTAAATTCTAAATCATGAATGCAGTTTGTCCATCATTTAAAAACTGCATTTTGTGTTTACTTGGGTTATCTTTGTGTAATATTCAAACTTGTTTGATGATCTGAATCATTTATGTGTTACAAATATGGAAAGAAAATACTTTTTCACAGCACTGACCTGAGTAGAAATGTACTTACAATTACACCCCACAGATCATAATTAATCTAATTCTTTACATTCACCTACAATGTTGCATCATGTGTAAACTAGAGAACAGAATATAAAGCTGTAAACATTAGCTCCATCAGTTAAAGTACAGTTTACACATTCAAATCAAATCGATCAAATCAAATAGCCTTTTACTGTCAATTCACTATATGTGCAGAACATACAGGAGAATCGAAATGCTGTTTCTCTCTCATCTTCGTAGTATAAACATATAAGATAAATAACATTAGAACTCGGAAAATAAAATAAACCTAACCTATATTATCACGCAGTAATAATATAACACTGACTGGTCTCATTCTGCTCCATTACTGACTTCACACTTTAAGTACTTTACTTTTAATGTTTAGTTATCACACATGTTCACTATCTCAATGTACAGTAGTTCAGTTTCACTACTTTTAGTGTAAGGAAATGTATTCTGTATTCCACTACATTAATGTAACAACTAGTTACTAATTACTTTTCACATTACCTTTTTATAATACAGGCATATGCTGATCATATAAAATAAAATAATTCTTGTAGAATGTATTACAGTCTATAATATTAATAATAATAAAGTACATTTTGCTTATTTATTTTTTTGTGACTTATCGATATTTTTACATAAACACACAGTTTGTGTTGAATGGAAATAGGTGTGTGGAGTGTGTTATTTATTTCTCCGTAATATTCCTACTACAGCTCTTCTATAAAAACATGACACACAGTTTATAATAATCTTATCTGCTCGGCTGTTACTCTATTTTCTAAAGTTGTTCTATTTAATCTTCCAGTTGGAACAAACTTGTGCTGATGCTGTTGTTCATCGCTTCTGCTGCAGGACCACTGTATAGTTACTTTTCGTAAGGCTTTATCATTTCAAAGAATTGTTTTTGTCTCAGTCCCATGATTTTCCACGTGTGCGGGTGTGTGACACTTCAGATTGACGCCGGCAGGGTTTCCCCCAGTGTCTTACTGGAGATCGGCCGCTGTGTGCGCGCTGATAAGCTTCGCAGGAGGGAGAGAGAGTGAAGCAGCAGGTGCGTCCTCCTCAGCATCCTCAGCTCTGTGTCTCCGCCCTCCCGCTGCTCACTATAGGCTGGTAGGATTTAAGCGGGCCCGCCGTAATGATGAGGGCTTTCTGTGACTGATTGATTTCCAAACTTGACGGGTTTCGACTTTCACAGGTAAGAACCACTCCGATCCGATACCGGGCGCACACAGCGTGCGTGGGAGACCTGGGGGGGAGGGGGAGGGGGGGGGGGGTTAACCTTCAGCGAGTTTTACGCAACTCGGATAGACTCGCTTTTCTCTGCTAAACTTGCACCACTTTGAATACACATCATATTACATTACAGCGCACAGCAGTGGAGTTGTTACACGTGTCTGTCCGGGCAGAGATGAACCCTGAGGTGGATTACGGAGGCTCCGGGAGCAGCGGGAACGGAAAGCTGCGCCAGTGGCTCATAGACCAGGTGGACTGCGGGAAATATCCCGGACTGGTGTGGGAGAACGACGAGAAAAGCATCTTCAGGATACCGTGGAAACACGCCGGGAAACAGGACTACAACCGGGATGAGGATGCCGCGCTTTTTAAGGTAAGAGACCTGCATCCTCCGGTGTTGAGTGAGGCGTAAAAATGTGACTTTCAGAATAAAAGTAGCGAACAAAGTGAGCAAAGATTCGCATTGATAGAAAGGTAGAATATTAGATATAGTACCGTCATATATTTTCCATTATCATTATAATCACGCATTTATAGCCCTGTTTGTGCAGACGTCATAACGCAATCAACGCATCTAACAGTTTGCGTCCTATTTAACGCTTTAACAAACATGTGTGAAACACTTTGCGGGGTTTTTGTGCAGAATATTTCTTTTAATCAATTTGATCATTTGGTTGATGAAATTAAAAAATAAATTGCCGGAAAGAGTCAAATGATTTATTGGAAATGATCGTTTCATCCAAGCCACAGCTCTCAACCTCTGATCTGAGCGGCTGAAATCTGCAAACATTTTTTAATAAAATACTTTACTACTGTTATAAAAATACAGCTAGATGAATGGAATGATTCAAGCTCTCTATGTAGGTTTACTAGACGTTTTCTGTCCCGTAGAGGTGTCAGAAATGTGCCTCTGCAGGCTGTGTAGTGAGCGTTAGAGCAGACCTGGGTTTCCTCCTCTCTGGGGAGGCTGTAGACACACTCATAACGTTTTACCGGCGACTTGTCTTCAGGCCTGGGCGCTGTTTAAGGGCAAGTTCCGGGAGGGCATCGACAAACCAGACCCGCCGACCTGGAAGACGCGGCTCCGCTGCGCCCTCAACAAGAGCAACGACTTTGAGGAACTGGTGGATAGAAGCCAGCTGGACATCTCAGATCCGTACAAAGTCTACCGCATCATCCCCGAGGGCGCCAAGAAAAGTCAGTAGCACCTCAAACGTGTCATATACACACACAACGTTACAGCCTTTTAAACCTTTGATTTGGCGCAGCAGGAGTTAAAACTGAGTTGTGACCTATGTGTATATATAGATATTTAACTTTTTGTTACAGTAAACTGGTTCTATCTGACAAAGTTGGAAATTCTCTGAATCTGCACCAGACTGTGACTAATAAAGGTCACTGACTTCTCAGTAAGACGCTTTTGAACAGTCAAACAACCAAACCACTGGTGAAGGTTGTGTGCTTTTTTCTGTGCAGAGCTCAGTTTGTTGTTGTTTTAAAGTGAACTTTTCTTTCTTGTGTTCAGGACCCCGACAGGAGGACAGTCCTCTGAGTCCGGTGAGCTATCAGGTGCACCCCTCCTACCCTGCCCTGCAGACTCAGGTGATTTTCATACACATGAAAATAAGTGGGGCGGGGGGTGGACTTAGCAAAGAGAGGGAGGGAGGGAGAAACTGAGAGGGGCCGGGGGTTAAACGTGGAGGAGAAGGCAAACTGTGCATGCACGACTTACCTCAGATACACTACAAGCCGAGTGACAGCTACAGATTCATGGGCTGCATCCCAAACTTTCACTGGTGCTCACTTCAGAAATGACATGAACATGATTGGATCTTGTTCATCTTTGATAACTGAGCTGTAAAGACGTGAAACATGTGAAACCACGTTAGAAACTGATGCACCTGCATTATGGTGCTGTTTTTATTCTGTGATCACGGTGAACTGACTTCTTCACTAGTTGCCAAAAGAGGCTGCACAATTTTTTAAATGTTCACTTACTTGCACATTGGATTTATACATCTTTGTTACTTCTATTTTATATCGGTATCAAAGAGCTGATAACAGGGATATAACTAGACTATAATTACCACAGTGCATACACACTAAACTTCACTTTTGTTCTGAATATTGTCCGTCTTTATGTAGATTGTAAACTATTCCTCAGGACATTAAGATCTCATCAACATCTCCAGGCACAGTACTGAGAGCAGCTACACAGCTGGTTATTAGAGGTGGCATCTATAACACAGCTATTTCATTATTGATTTATCTGTAATAAAAAAAGCCTCTGAAGAGAAAAAGCTACAGTCACAGTTTTGATGACAGGGTCAGTTTTCTGGATGTCACTAACAAACACTATGTCATATTTACAACTTCACACCCGGAGGTTGGCATTAACAAGCAGCATGTGAATGCAACACGGTAGCATTTCTCATACGGAGAAGTGCAGTCTGCTAATGCTGACCTGACTTTTTTGTAGATGCCACAGTACATGGCCACACCAGAATGCAGTTGGAGAGATTACTGTCAGGAGCAGGCGTCTCTGCCTGAGCTGCCCTTCACTCAGTGTCCCTGTCCCCCCCGCAGCTTGCCCTGGCAGGGCCCACCCATGGAGAATGGTATGATCCTCAGTATTCATATATGCATTACTACTCTTTGCAGTTTTAGTACATAGTGTATATTTTCTGTGCTTGTGCTGAGCTCTGTCTGTTCTGCTCCCGTGTGCGTACAGGATACCAGCTCAGAGCCTCAATTTACTCGTACGGTCCTGCTGACAGCCAGCCTTCACCCTTCACGCTGGACGCCAGCATCAGATCAGCGGAAGCGCTCTCAGGTACAAAAAAAACACTTTCATTTCACTTTTTTCTCTGCACACTATAAAAAGAGTAGGAGGGGGATCATGGGCCCAGACGACATCCTCAACCGAGCATTAGATGGCTTCAGTTTCACCTGAGATCCTTTTACACAAAGCCATAGATCAAGACCAAACAGTTCATACATGTTTACATAATGTATAAAGACCTGGAAATGTCATAAAATGCTACATTTAAGTCAATATGGTCGCATTAAATCACACATGTAGACGTCTAATTGGCTTAAAACTTGGGAACAACAGGAACACAATTGTGAAATCTTTTGCAAAGCTTGAAAAATATACTAACTCACTTAATGGGGGAAGCTAATATCAAACTCGTCACTATTTGTACTCTTACATTTACTGTATGGTTCATTCTCCCCTTTTGCATCAACCCCTGTAGGCTGGTGTTTCAATATACCCACTGTATCCAACCTGCTCAGCACCAAATACAAGACAGGCAGAGTAAGAGATAAGAATATAAGATAAGCTGGATTTGATGGAGCTTCATCAGGTGTACTGCCCCTACTGGCCAGGAATGGTATACTGTACAGTGGTAAGCCTGGTGGAGGCACTAGGGCTACCTCACTTCAACTAAATTTAAGTTTGAAGCTACATTGGTGCGCTTCCACTGAACTAGAGATACAGTAACAAGAGTAAACCCTGTTTTGAACAAATCCTTAGGAGCAGCGTGAAGCAGGAAATGCTTGTCATTTTCCATTCATCACACTACACCATCCTAAACTGTGGACTAAACACTACACTGCACATAGTTTGAAGATATGAATGCATCAAAAATGGGAGAAAACATGAATATTGACCTCTTACCTCTCTCCTTTTTCTCCTCCATCCAGATTTCCGCCTGCATGTGTCTGTATATTTCCAGGACATTTTGGTAAGGGAGGTGACCACTTCCACTTCAGAGGGCTGCCACATCACTCCGTGCTCCCCAGAGGAGAAGCACTACCTGCAGCCTGGACGGCCTGAGGTGATCCCCCTGCCTGTGGACAGCCTCTCAGCCCAGAGGAGGGCAGACGAGTGTCCCCCGAGTCCCACGTCCACCCTGGACAGGGGGGTGTTAGTGTGGATGCGCGCGGATGGGCTCTACGCTCGGCGGCAGTGTCAAAGCAGAGTGTACTGGCAGGGAGCGCTGTCTCCCTACGGAGACAAGCTCAACAAGCTGGAGAGAGAGATCCCCACTAAACTCCTCCACACACAGGACTACCTCACAGGTGAGACAGGAAAACAGCGTCAAGCTTCCTCACACAAACTACAACAAACAAAATCACAGAACATAGCGCGACTGGACACTAGGCTTTGTTCAGCATGTCTTCGTGACCACGGTGTCTACAAAAAAAAAAGCTGCGTGATGCATTTGAGTGTTGCTGGACTTATACTCAAGCTTACACAATAATTAGAAACAGGACTTGAAATGTTCAGATAAGACACAGAAGTTTTGACACAGATGCCAGAAACGATACTTCCTGTGTTCTCACCTGGACTGAGTATATTCACTGATACTTTCTGTGATACCATCATTTTGAATAACATGATGCAACACCTACAAAACCTTTTGGCACAAGTAGCTGTAGAAGAACCTTCTGAGCAAACATTTGATGGCAGCTTGAGGTCCTTGACTATTTTCAATATTACACTACAACTGAGTTACTGATGAGTCAACCAGTTGTCCCAGCACTGCAGATAACAAGAAAACATTGGAAAATAGTTTAGCTGAAAGTTAAAGCTGAACTAGTCCCCGGTTTGTGCCTCTTATGTATTGTCCAAAGTTTCAGAAAGATAAATACCCAGTGATCTTTGAAAAAACTGAGCTGCTTTTAGACTCTGAAAGCCAGGATCAAGACAAAATATTTCACATAAATGCTTCACAATAGACACCAAAGTTGCAGATCAAATATTTGTCATGTAGATGGGCGTAAGAGATTCTGGAAACACCTTCAGAACAGCAGAAAGTGTTGGTTTTGGAAAAGTTTATGCTCAACTCTGTCACTTAAATGCAGCGCTACTCTATAAGCACAAACTGAGGCTATTAAAATCTTTAAGAAAACTACAAGTAATTTACTGTAAGTCTCTCTACATGAATGCCTTCTAAGAACCAAACTGAGGTAAAACAAAAGCCCCCGAACATCAACATAACTGTGACAGTTTAAGTAATATTTCATGATAAGGTGACAATCACATGACTACACAGCCACATCATCCCTGCCCACATGCTAAGACAGCCCCAGCTGTGTAAAAGTGACAGCTAATTGCATTTGCATACATTGTGTGACCAGGACTTTCCATTCGAATCACCCCAAATGTCATGCCATTTCAGGTGAAATTCTTCTGAATTCATTTGAATGTGCCCATTCAGTTGTACTGTGATATCCAAGCTAATAATGATGCATTGTTTTTCCATTTCCTGAACAGAGATCCAGAGTTACGGGCTCCACGGTCGGCCACTGCCTCGTTTCCAGGTCCTGCTGAATTTCGGGGACGAGTGTCTGGACCCACAGAGGCAAAGACGGACCCTCACTGTCCAGGTGACTGAACATGCTGTAGTACTATTATTTGCATACTGTTTAATTAGCCATACAGTAGTTTCCCAGTACTTCACATAGTACTTCCTGGAATCCAAAATGTAATCCACAAAATCAAAAGTAAAATTTTAAGTTGTTTTGAAACTTCAAAAGTAAAAAAATAGGATTGAAAAAGCTAAAGACTGAGATTTGAACCTTCATAATGTTCCACTTCCACTTCCACTTCCAGACCTCTGAATCAACACCCACATGTGGGATTTTTTTTTTTATAACGGTTCAGATTGAAAATGAAGTGGGACGTCTGATTGTCAGGCTAATTTAACACTGAATGAATCAAAACTGCTATATTAGATTCACATGTTGAGATTTCTGATGGCGTTTCAAACCTAGACCAAGGACAATCTGATACAAACTGAAACAACTCTATCAGTGCTGGTATAAGATGTATAAGTGATTTTTTAAAACAAAAAGACTGAACTTACTTCCAGCTTCTACACTGTGACGTTTTACAGTTTTTCTGTCTTCATTGATAGTAAATATAATACTTTAACACAAGCAATTTGAGGAGGCAGTAGCTCAGTTGGTAGAGCAGTTGTCTGTGAACCCCAAGGTCGGTGGCTGAATTCCTGGTTCCTACATGTTGACGTGTCCTTGGACAAGAAACTCATTCCCCTTTACCAGAAAAAAGGTTTTTAACCACAGAAACAATTTTGTCAAATTTCCACAACTTTGAATTCACAATAAGGAAAAAATCATAATCCTAAGGTGTACTGGCTAATACTTTTTCCCTATCCCACTGCCATTGTCATTGGTTGATTGGTTGTTATATGCTCACAAAAGATACATGTTATGTCATGTGTCTATAACAATTATTTAATGCCCATGACAACTCGGCAAACTCTACCTGGGAGGAATATCATGAGTTGAAAGTTCTGAAAATGGCCACTGACAATGAAGTTTTTGGAAAATCTCTAAAATCTGAATGTAATACTGTTAAAAGTTCAGCAGATTTTCATTATTCCTTGTTTTAAATCCTATTTTTTCACTTTTCACACCACAGTTTACATCAGTTTTTATGTTTTATTCTGAGTTGAGCTCATAGAAACTATCTGCAGAGGAAAATGTTGACAAGGCTTTGCTGACTGTGCCTTTGCTGTATTGCAGGTGGAGCCGCTGTTTGCCAGGCAGCTCCTGTACTACGCGCAGCAGCCGGGCGGCCACTTCTACCGCAGCTACGAGCACCCGGGGGTCACAGACCACATAAACGCCTCTGAGGACTACCAGAGAGCCATCACACACCATCACAGCAGCAGCCTGCAGGAGTGAACGGTTTGGGATCAAGTGACTGTTGAAAACCTTACGATGCAGCAGCGAGCTTTCACACAGGAGACCAGGAAACTCTGAAACCAAAGGACAAACCTGAACAGTGTTAAAATGAAATGATGGACATTTAGTTATTACTGTTTGCCTGATATTGTTCTGTGTATGTGGCTGAGAACAAATTTGCTGTATTATTTTTTCCTTTACTACTACTTTACTTTTAGGGGAATATTTCCATACTTACTATGCAAACAAAACTGACAGCTTAGGTGATTGTACTGTAGAAAATTGTAAGTAACATTTCTGTGCCTTGAAATAGTTTGATGTTTTGGTGAATAGGCTTACTCACTTAAATGAAAAGATTGATACCACTGTCTTATCTGTCCAGCCAGCATGTGGTTAGTTTAGCTTAGCAAAAAGACTGAAAACAGAGACAATCAAAACTATTTTTTACGTAGCACATAAAATGTGTTTAATTTGTACAAAACCCTACAAGACATGTAATGCATGCATGCTAATGCATGACCTTCATAAGTGCTGGAAGACTGTCTAGTAGGCTTTATGCTAAGCTAGGCTAATCGGCTGCTGTTGGAAGCTTCTATGCAAGAGTGGTGTCAACTTTTTTCTCCAGTGCACGAAAGCAAACTTTGTTAGTTTTACTTTTCCCAAAATATCAAATTATTCTTTTTTTCATTTTATACTTGTATATAATTTAGATTTTTCTGTTGCTAGGAGACACTATCACCACCACTTAGTAAATTATGAATGATGTCTTGTGCCTGGCTGTGAGAAAAACTCTCAGGGAACTGATTTTAGATAAGCTTTTTCAACTCAATTTAGCATGAAATCGTTCGGTCTCATTAAGTATTTTTTTAATTTTAAAGTGCCATACATGACATCTGAGAAGGAATGAATGTTTTGAGCTTTTTTATGTCTTTAAAGTGCACAAAAAAACAATAAATGGCCTAAGTGTAAAGTGTGACAACCTGTGTTCGTAACTGTGCAAGCTCTACGAGCAACGTCAGTACTATGTGTGTGCGTCTGAACAGGAAGTGTGGTTCAGATGCAGGATGAGGCTGGTTAATCAAAGGCCTTGTTATCACAAACAATGTGATGACATCACGAGGGGAGGAGAGAGAGAGAGGAAGAGGTTGGCGGCGTTTTCCACACCGCGCTGGAGAGAAAGCTTTCCTGGCTTCTACTCACAGATTACACTCTTGTTTCCACTTTCATGGAAAACAATCACAAAGAAAAGCCACAAATACATTTGTCACGGGTGTCAAATTTACAAGAAGAGCAAGGAAGATGTCATCCCCCGATAAGGCTGCTTTTGAAAAACAACTCACACTTACTTTGAAAACCACTACCTACAACGTTTTCACCAGGAAGAGGGCTTGAAAGTTTAATATTGTCCCTAACAAAGTTAACAGGCTGTGTAACTGTGCATCAGAACTGCAACTAGTGATTACTTTCAGTATTGATTAATAATGTTTCTTCATAGCCTGATAATGAAAAGATATTACACACTGTGTTTTGGTATAAACACACAGAAGGTCTGACTTGAACATTTGTTGCACACTGTTGCATTTGTCTTTGCTATGACTAAACAACAATTATTACTAAAATGTACCTTTTAATGAATGAATCAGCTGCCAATTTTAGCATTTTAACGACTCCCAACAACTCAGCAGGTATTAAATACCGGTAATCAGACTAACCAGTTGGTTAGAACTGAAGCGAAATGTCTTCAAGAACTTCAAGCAAGTTGAGTAGTCTCTTTGCGATAACTATGACCTGGACGACTGAGAATCACACACAGTAAATTATATCACATCTTCAGTAGGGACCAGAGGGCTTAGAGTGCCACACACGAGGTAGGAAAGCAGAAAGGACTGAGAGGTGATCTGAAATATTGTTGGTTTTGGACTTTTCATGATTTTGTTCACAGGTTTTCATTACAAAATAACTCCAACACATTGAAACATCTGCCCGTGACTAACTATTTCCAGGGCCATTCAACTGATACAGATAGTTTTTCCATTTTGTGTTGTGTGTGTGCCGTAGCCTTGGCAGATGTCTGAATAAAACCACATCAGTAATTCAAACAGTGTGCCTCACTGGAGACTCATTTTACTTTAACACAGAACCTCACAAAACATCTTGCTGTTTTTTTATAGCAGGTCAATGGAGCTCACCTGCTACCTGTTTAGCAAAAACTAGAATTAATCACATTGCGGTTGTCTGCCTCTGCCAACCAGCGAAGTTGCAATTTACACTCCTGTCTGTCCAGACTCGGATTCTAATAAATGTGTGCATGAGTCCAAGTGGACGTTTGTGCCAGATGTAATTAAATTCCCTCCAGTTGTTTGAGATATAGTGTTTACAAGAAGGTAGTAATGAACTTCACTTTTGACTTCTAAAGTCTCATAAGTCCATACTTGAGTCCAAGTGGACATTTGTGCTAAATTTGAAGAAATTTGACAGTGTGCTATAAAACACTTAGTGCTAGGGCGGTTGAAACGATACCCAAAAAAGGGAGGAGTAGGGCAAACCCTCAAATGCCACACATTTCCAGTTTGAAATCTGTTTACCTTTCTTACCAATCTTCTTCCTGTTTTTTTGTTAGTTTTGTTATAAGTCCAGCTGCACAACATCTGTCTCAAAAGCAGTGACGCTTACTCTGCCTCTAAATTCAAGGTAAGCACAGTCGAATTTTCTCTGATGTATCATATTTCTCCAACCTTTTATTTACCCACTCACGGTGATTAAAAGTCATATCAAAGCCTTTTTTTTTTTTTTTTTACTGTTTTGGCAAGTCTCGTCATCTTGTCTCCTGAATGGAACAGAATACTGGTGAATAAAAAAATAAAAAAACTCCCCCTCTTCACCTCTGTTACTGTAAACACAGAGCTGGTGGAGAACGGATAAGGCTTTGGGCTTTGATCTTATTTTGTGAATGAATCCGTGGGAGGACAGAGCTAAGTTTAGAACACAGAATCAAAACATCTCCTGCCTGCCATGCACGGCTTTCCCCTACATGTAGATGGGAAACCGAGAGAGAAAAAAAAACAGTCTGATGTGCATGAATGAGACATGAGAAGATAACTGACATATACAGGTGTAGCCTGTACATCGAAACGTTGAGTTTTAATGGGTCAACTGCTGCTACAAAGCATCAGCATCTTCACGTTGTCCTCAGTTAACCCTCATGTCTTGTCAAACTTTCTCATGTGAGGTGTTGACGTGTCGTTCTCTGCCTCTGCCTGAGTGACTACCTACCACAATCATATCGCTCACTTTGTGAAGCCCTACACCCACGGCCGTAATCACACTTTCTGTTGTCACCATCCATCTTTTGCCTTGTGCAGCTTGCTGCCCTGAATAACGGCCTACACCCGTCCCCACCCTGCATACGCCCTGTGATTACTCTCTTCCCTAACAGCTAGACGCTGACACACCAGACAGCATGAGTGAACTGGTAAACTGGAGCTCACCAGTTCACTCATCAGATGAATGGATAAACCCGCTGCTTCAAACCATGGCGCAAACTGCAAATATGCACAAACACAAATTGGGCTGACTTGAGTGTGATGCATACACATGCAGATAAGACTAGATGGGGACATTCATAAACAAGCATTCCAAAAGAACAAAGACAAAATCTCTGTTAAGACATTTTACTGATGTGCTGAATTGAAACAAGAGAAAACTAAAATGACAAGGCCAAAATGATTACCCCCCCCATGGGATTTTGTTTTTTTCGGCCTGAGCAATCAATCAGTGGGACTCCTGTGAAAAGGGTCAGTGGCACTTAAAACACTTGATTGAGAGGGACTACTCTTAAATTCTTGGTAAGAAGTAATTTCATCCTGCCACAAAGTAAAGAAATTAGTCTGGAACTCAAAAAGAAAACAATGGATGCTCATCTTAAAGGGGAAGGCTGTACTGCCATTTCCAGGTGTTTCACAGTGTCTAGAACAGATGTATGTTGCATCATTGCAAAACATAAGGGGACAAACCTGGGCGTGGTCGCAAGTGCAAGATTTTAAAAACTCTGGAGAGGAAAATGGTCAGAGATGTCAACAAGAATCCCCAGATCTCTGCCAAGATGATTGTTGCTGAACTGGCCTCTTCTGGACTTGATGTTTCGAGGGAGACTGTTGTGAGGGCTCTTCATCATGTTGGGCTTCAAGGTCATTGTCCAAGAAAAACTCCATTGCTCACACAGTGGCACTTCAAAGCCAGACTGACGTTTGCCCGTCAACTTAATTCCTTTGAGAATCTGTGGTGGGAGCTCAATGTTCATACTCAAAAACCACACAATTTGAATAGGCTAGAACAATTTGCCAAGTCAACAATTTTCAGTCATCCATGTGAGGTTGTCTGGAAGTTGAGTCGTGACAGCTGCACTTGTTTCTTGTCAGGTTGGAATGTTTCAATACAAATCCAAGTAGCTTCTTCAGTCTGAGGAAAATTGGTAGGAGACATCAAATTTATCCTGCAGGGTGGTTTCACTTCTAACCTGAACTGAATATGATCATTAGGTGGTCAACAGAGGGGTAACCTGTTGCCTTCCTGGTGGATGTGATCTTGCTTTTTCTAGAGATGGATGTGCAAAATGTGTAGACCATTGTCCTCAAATGAGTGTTGTCCTGATTTTGGTCCTGAGGTGTTGCTCCCTCTGTGCTAGAGCATCTTCCTGTTTAGTGGCTGTTTGGTTTCTCCAAAGTAGAGCTCTGGACACTCTTCACTGCATTGAACTGTTGAAACTATATTGCTTGTCTTGTGTTTTGGTCTCCAGTTTTTTGGTCCTGAGTGTTTTGTAAATGTCAATAGTAACATGCAGTTCCCACATTCCTTGCAAATGAATAATAACGCATTAAAACGCTTTGCATCCCTACCTGAAATGCTACTGTAACTGAAGTAGACATTTGAAGTAACTTAAATTCTTTTTTGTACAGCGCAAATAAGTCCCAGATAATCAGCAAACAGAATGAACTATCAGGTTAAATCTTTAGCCAAAACGGATAAGACACCCTAGAAATGCTCAGAAAAATTGGAAGTTTAAATATTTACAGTTTAATCAGTTCAACTCACCTGCTGATGAGGACTACGTGATGTAGTTAAAAGCTAAGAAACAAGCTCGACCTTGGGTGTGGGATTGTTCTATCAAATGCCAAATCTGAGATTTGACGAAAACAACCTTAACCAAACATATGACTCTTAAAAGTACATTTTAGCACTTTATTCTGCAACTGAAGTGGCACAGTACAAAGCATGAACAATAACTTTAAATCTTTAACACATTCTCCAAGTCATGGGGACACTTTAAGTGAGTGCAGAAATGGTGCTGACCCCGAACTTTCCTGAAACAAGCAAGTTAGCCATTTGCACAAAGTCTGTTAGATACATGAGTGGCCATGCTTGATTAGCATAACCAACATAACTGGGACTGTCCTACACAGTAACAATGAAATCAACTCATTTAGTGTCAAGATTAGATGAATAGACATTTAGGTTAATTTAGTGAAGCAGAAATTGAAAGTGACACTGAAAAAAGCAATGAGTAAACAATAAAGTGATAACTGACAAGATACATACAGTTAAAGTTCATTAGATGATTCCACATAGATAAGAAATGAAGACACAGCAGTATCGTGTTAGTCAGAGCTGTTTATCTCTTGACAGGCTGGACGGAGGAGGGCTGGAAGCAGGTGAGCTGGAGCTGCATCCTGCTCTTAAACTTGTTCAACAGTTCTTCCAGTAACCTGATGGAAATGATAACAAACACAGATGAATCATGCAAAATTAATCATTAAATCATCAAAGAAATACCAAAATGTCACAGTCCCATTTATTAGTAATGGACCAGTGTGATACTCACTTCTTATCAGCTCCGCTCTTTAACTGAGGCAGAGCATCCAAAGCCAGTTTGAAGCTGGCACTAGAACAAAACAGTTAAGGTTTGTTTAAAACACGACATTTATTGACAGCAAAAAACAGAAAATACAGTTCAGAGTGAGTCTATGTGCGTATCCAGGCATGCACACTGACCTACCCACATGAACACATACCTGTATGCACACACACATACACACACACCGCAGTGCGTGCACACAGCAGAACCAGATTACTTTCACTTCCTTTCTACAACCCACCAAGTAACATAAATAGGGATTGTAGGGAGGGATGTGCGACTGCTAAGATTTATGTCTGACATTCACTACCATAAATCACTGGGCACATATACGAGTTCCCATCTGTGCCACTGTGTGAATGTGCGTGTGCTGCACTTACTTGCTTTCAGCGTTTAGGTATGTGGCTATGGCGTCTCTTAGAGCACAGAGTTCAAGTCGAGCCTGAGGACAGGGTGGGGTGTGGGTTTACAAAAAAGGGGACAGAGAGAACAGAGCCGAAGATATGACATGAGCACCTTCAACTGTCAGCAGTCGGTAGCTTGAACTGAAATATGGCATTATCAAAAACGACAGGAAAATCCCCTCCAAGCGTAGGGGTCGACTTATGAGTCAGGATCTGATTATGAGTGAGAAAATGCCCTATAACTGTGTGTATGTGCTCATGTGAACGTACCTGCAGAGCTCCATTTTTGCTGAAAGAGGACACACATTGCATAAGGCGACACATTTCGTCTGCAACTGACTCCACAATTTTTGATAAAATCCGCGGCACCAGATCCTTAGAGACTGTGAAGACCTGAGACAGAAAAGTTGACAATGAAGAGAAGGGCAGAAAGGACACGAGAAGTGTGTGGAAGAGGTGTGGAGGTTGTTTGTACCTCAGCGTGAACTGTGATAATGTTGACCAGAGCTTCCTTTAGGTAGTTCCTTACACCTGTAGGAGAAAAATGCACAATATTCATCAAAACACTACATAAACACAAACTAGTAGCTGGAAATTTCAAACCCCGTGCAGCTCCGTGTCAGGTTCAAGCAACAGTGCTTGAGAGAAACAGATATGCAACAAAATGAGAAGGCTGACAGTTCTGATCAGCTGCATTGTAAAGTGTCCTTAGATGTGTGTCACTTGATTGTGTGATGATGATGTGTAATACAGGCCAACCTTGAATATGAATGTGAAAAAAAATGTTGCATTTGTCCAGGTCAGTGCAGGAATGCAGGGCAGCAGTGAATCCTGAATGGTTTGCATATGTGTTTTTATGGACAATGAACCAGTTGTTGTGGTGCATGAGAGAAAGCTCCTGTTTAAGGTAAATTTATAGGGTTTACCATCAACATTATCCATGATTAACAAGATCCAGAGAGAAGAAATGAGCAAACTGTGCACACAGAAAGCAAACAATACACTATATTACTAGGTGTAACAGGTCTTAATGAGAACAGCTCTGACCACACCAGCATCATGTCATCATGTTTTATTAAAGGATCAAGGTAGGTGGCTGTTCAGTGAAATGTCCATAGTCTTGATGACTGATGCACATGAACAATTTATCTGAACCAGCGTCATTTGTGCTGAAATGTGACTAAGTGAGAAGACTTCATTACTCATTTTACTTAAATATGAATGTTTCTTTAATCCTATAAAGAGTAAGAAACTTTACCCAGAAGCAGAAAACAATTTAACGGAATTAGCTGCTATGTAAGGCTTTCATTGTAAACATTACAACATAATTCTGTGCAGCGAGGAGGATGCGAGGCAGTAGAGACCATAGCTAATGCTCTTCCTGGAAGTTTAAATATAACATTTAGTAAAACCCTGACAGTGAGACAACCAAAAGCAACAACAGACTGAAAGTACTGAAACTGGAATTTTAATGTCTTGTAGCACCCACAAACTAACATGAGTCCCACACAGAAAGTGCAACAAGTGAAAGTATCATATCCTAGAACTGTGGTTTAGTGTCCATACAGTTCCTCTTTCTCATGCAGCCCAAGCACACAAACTCTCACCGGCGTTGACAAACCAACTTTCGTTCAGTGGTGCCTTCTTAAAACTGTGTAATAAGCCGCTGGCCATCTGAAAACTCACATCTCTCACACACACACACACACAGTGACAAGTTGCTTCACATCCTGTGCTAAGGTAAACCACATATACGCATTTAAGTTTCACCTGGGTTTGGGGTGCATCTGATGAGAGAAAAGACAAACTAAACTCATTTACAAACATTGCTGCACACCCACAGTTAAACACAAAGGCCACGAGACCTGTCAGGGGGACCAGTAGACTGATCTCAGTGGTGTTTACAGTAATCCATCAAAGAGTCGTACTTTACTCATGACACATGACACATGGAAACCACAACACAGATGAGAACAGATATCACCCGTTCTAATTTCGTGACATTACTGGGGTCAGTTAGTGGCTGCTGCGGGTGATTCCCCCCCCCCCAGCCTGACATATCAGCTTTAAGCGCTGTGACATAGAAGGACAGCGTGCAGAGCTAAAACCTTCGGAGCGCAACTCTTCTATTTAATACCTGTAGGTGTTTGGCAGTCTCTCCAGTCAAAGTATCCAGCATAGATGCCGGGTTCCAGAGAACCTGCAATCGGATCAGCCCGTCTCTCGATATAGGCTTCAAATAGTTTTCTGTCCAGCTCCCGTACAGCGTCTACACTGGCCTGGCAGGACAAGGACACACAATTTCACAACTAAAAATAGACAAATACATACTACAGTGCTATACACAGTACCTTTTTGCAGGCTACACATTTGAATCTATCCATCTGTAGACATGCATAATCCACCACAGTACACAGACAAACATTTTCTATTATTTCTCAGCCTCAATTCTGCATAAGTATGACCTAAAACATTATCTGATTTTCACATAAGTACTAAAACTAGATAAAGGGAACCTAATTAAACAAATATGTGAGTGCAGATACAGTATGTGAACCTGTGACTCTTTTGCAGCGATAACTTCAACTGAACATTTCCAGTAACTGTTCATCAGTACTGCACATCAGCCTGGAGGGATTTTAGCTCCATCATCTTTAAAGAACAGTTTCAACTCAAGGTGGTTGGTTGGTCTCCTTGCAGGAACCGCCTGCTTCAGGTCCACAGCATTTTGTTCAGCCTTTCCAAAACATTACACATCTTCTGCTTTCACCATTCTTTGTTAAAACCACTTGTTTGTTTAGATTCGTCTCCTTGCTGCTTGATTCATGCACAATCTGCCTGACAGTCAATTAGTGTTGAGTCCAAACTCTTTAGAAATACTCTTATATCCCTTTCCACTCTTATGCCATCATTGCATGTTATTAACTTTGTTTCTTCTCTCTCTCCTCGTTGTGCTTCGTCCTCTCTCCCTCTCTCTATATCTTTCTGCAGGTATCCTCGACCTTGGAGCTGTAGTTACTGGTCCTACCAACCTGCCCAGTGCCTCGTCTGCTGC
>JAUMHL010000021.1:23955896-23970050 GCA_032362345.1 Sandelia bainsii | reverse complement strand
GGTCCTAAACCTTACACTGTAAAGTGCCTTGGGATGACTTATGTTGTGATTTGGCGCTATACAAATAAAGTTGAATTTAATTGAAATTGAATTCTATCCTGGTGATCATCAACGACTCGACTCACACCTGATTTCCATCACATTGACTGAAAAACCCGACTCTAATTCAGATTTAAAATGAATTAATAATCCTAGAGTTTCACATACATTTGACACACACACAGAGAAATATTTAAAATTTGATTAGATTTCCACAATAAATATGTCACATTTATACAGGAATAAATACAATTCTACAAGTGTTCACAAACTTTCAAGCACCACTGTATTTTCATAATTTTTGTCTGTATATGTCAGCTATATGTTTATTGTGTTTGATTAGTTAGGGTTAGTAATAGTAGGTTCATATTTGAGTCTTGAAAGCTATTGACAATCTGAGTCAGTTCTTTTTAGGTTTAACATCACAGGAAAATTCTAATTTTGAAATCCACTAATGCACCTTTGTTTGCAGGATTTGGTGATAAAATATCAATAATATATAATATTTTACAGTATTGATATTTAACATGATTAGGACTACAACTATTGATTATTTTTAGCTACACTTGTACACGGTGTCTCTGTTGGACTTAATTTGGTCCTATCTGAAATCTCAGCAAGAGGATGAATGTTACTGTGTTGCTACAGGTGACCACTATTCCTCAGTTCAGCCTCACAGAGCTGCAGATTATTAGTCTTGTTTTGCTTTATCTTCCAGTTTATAGTAGTTTGCAAATAGCTGGGACAGGTAGGGCAGTTGGCAATTGCTAACTAAGAACTGAGAAGTCCAAGAACCCCAGTTTTGGCGGTTTGCGTCCCGGTCTCTCCTTAGTGCTGATCCCAAGCCCAGTGGGGAGGGTTGTGTCAAGAAGCCGGCGTAAAATCCTTGCCAAATCAAATATGCGGAGCGATCCGCTGTGGCGACCCCGAAATGTAACAGCTGAAAGAAACGTGCTATAGTAGTTTGTAAAATGGCTTTTATGCCAACATCTAAAGATACTCGATTAACAATAATATGAAAAAGCATAAAAACCAAAGTAATGAAAACAAATTAGTTTTAGTATTCATCCTTTAAATGTTTCATTTAATAATGTTGAATAATTTGGTCCTAACTGAGGAGTCTTTTGAACATTTAAAATGTTTTATATAATGACTAATGTATAAAAAAATGTTCAATGTAATGATAAAGAAATCACAATATGCTTCCACGCAACATAAGCAAATGATTAGATTAAATTATTTATGCTTTTCATGTACTTATGCATTAACATTTAACTGCCTATCCAGATTCTAACATGTTGTTTTTTCAGTGCTGTTTCACAAGTAAAGTTGTGGAAACAATTTACAGTACTTAGAACATTTGACAGTGGTAAGAGTCATGTTCATGGCTTTGTTAATATATGAAGATTAAAATCTAGAAAAACAGTCACCCACTACTGCTTTCTAAATATTAATGAGACAACAGAAGTAGTCTAAATCAATCTTTCAAAGAAAACGTTCACCTGTTTTTACTGGAAAACCAACCGAACACTTCTTTGCTTTGTGATTCAGCCATTAGTCATTGTGTGCAGCTCTGTGTGTGTGTGTGTATGTGTGTGTGAGGAAGAGAAAGGATTTCAATATGGGACTGAGCTTTCAAGAAGATGACCTTTACTGTATTTTTTTAAAGAGAGGAGTCATATCTCTGCTCAGAAAAATGTAAGGGACATTCAGCATCTCTGATCAGCTTTGTTGTTGGTGACAATACAACACGCCACACTTCTCATCAACAGTCGGAGACAGAGCTGAGTGTCGCTTCCTTTATCTCCTTACGATTAGATGTGCAGCTGTAAAGAAATGGTAAGAGAGTCCAGTACTAACTCTTATGATCTTCTCTGTCCCCGTGAAGCCATGTTTTTCAAAGTGATCGGCCAGGTTCAGGAAGGTGCGTCTCTCCAGGTAATGGCAGTTACTGAGGATGATCAGCAGACGCTGCTCCTACATAAACAGAAAGACGATTATATTTTAAAGGACTCTCAGACAAATACCGCTCCGCTGGCCTCTAATTTTCCCCAATTATGTCTAACCTTGAAGAGAAGATTGGTGATATTTGACTGTTGCTTTGAAGGAGTGAGGATCAGAGAAGAACAATAAAAATACAAAAATGTGCTTGCTTCTCAAAAATAACCTACAATTCAAAAACTGTCTGACTAAAGTCTCCCGTTACCTAAATATCTTGTCCTCATGTTTTAAATAGCCTTATTTTTCCAAATGTCTAAAATATTCCCACTTTGCAAAACCTTCTTCACATGCCCTCATTTTCTAAAAGGTAAAACACAAACAGTGCGTAGAGTAATGACAGAATGGTTAACCTACATTGTGACAACCACAGCTGATGATGTCATTGGCATTTGTTTCTCACACACTACTTAACCAACACTGCAGACCTACAGACAAGATAAGATACTTCACTGGGCAGATGTAATGCAAGCTGACAGCTTTCTAGCAGTATCAGTCAGGTACCATCGCAGTCTATATTTGGTGGTTTTTAGCTTGCTAACTGACCAAACAATTTAAATCATGAATGACACCAGTCTTAACTCTGGTCAGCTGCACTCAGTCGAATCTGGCTGCCTCACCCCTGTTTCTCATATTTGGGTCTGGGGAAACCCCATCTGCACCTTGCTCCATTTCCCTTTACCAGAAGCACTCTACACCCTGCTCTTCTTCCTCCTCATCCTCCTCCTCCCCTACGCTTAACCCCCCTCACCAACATCTCAAACAAGTTACAGGAAATGAGGACATATATGCTTCTTGTCCACAACCAGGAAACAGCCCGATAACATTTCGTGGTTTGAATGAATGAGACACATGTTTGTCTAGTTGGGCGAAGTGGAGAGCCCACGCTTCTGTGACAGTCACCAGATGTAAGACTTCAGCTGTATTAACCCTAAACAGTTTAAAGGAAATAAAAAAACAAAAAAACCAACACATCATGCTTACAGATGTTGGACTGAAGCTCTCTTGAACACTGGCAAACCGATCTGGAGAGGACAGGTCCACTGCGATGTTGCTGCACACACAGGAGGTTTTAATATGCATTTAAAATCACAAACACAATAATGAAAGATACTAGTCTGCAGAAATCACTCAGAAACGTACGGAGTTTTGTCAGTGTGTCCATCTGTCTTAGTGCTCAGCTGCTCCAAGCAGTTGATGAAAACCTGGGTTGAACACATGTCAGACATGTTGTAAAAAAGACAGTATGATGAGCTTGTCATTATTTGGCGTTTGCTTTTGGGATGATGTGCTCTCTATACACAACACTGGGCTGTCCATCCCGGAAGAGGGTCCCTCTATTGTTCTTCCTGAACTTCAGAGTTTTTTCTCATTCTAATCAAGGTTGAATGACAAAGGCTGTCGTTGTGTTGTAGATCGGTAGGTGTTTTGGTTTGATATGATTTTATAATGTTGTTCAGCTTGATTTTATTCCGATGTAAAGCACCTTGAGTGACCTGACTTGAGCGAAGTGTTATTCATATCCTTCTCCACATTATAAACTTGCTCAATTCACCTTAGATGTCAGGCACACTGACACAAAGTGAGTCAGTGCTGCAGGTGACAGTGTATATACTGTAAGGGATCAAACTGGTGCAAGTTGCACACAATGCAACAACAACAGTCGGGGTGAATAAAATCTTGGTGAGAATCTATCAGACTGATGAACTATGGCCTTTTGAGACTGGCCTTCAGTGTTCTTGCTATAGTACAATCATCCTTCTTCTGTGTAGCATCAAATAACAATAAAAGTCAATCTATGACAACTATTTGTAATTTTTGACAGAATTAATAATGTGACAATGACATGACTGTGTAAACGATCCTTTAAACAGTAGATTTACAACTAAAAGTGTGTGTCACCTGTACAATATGTTGAATGGGTTCAGTTGTCTAGATTTCATGAGGACGAGGGATCTTACCTTCATGATGCTCACACTCAGCTCTGCAGCCTGATCCTGGACCTGCTCAAACTGTAACACCTGATGAAAACCACACAAGATCACACATCAGAAAAATACTACATGGGACTGCTCTACTCTGTGAGCTTTTTTTAAGATGCCTCTTCATCCGTAGAAACTCCAAATTTGTTTTCTGCACGTTAAGACCACATAAAATGCAGTTACAAAATACTCCCTAGGTTCCTATGGAATGAAAATGTTCACAACTGCAGCTGCAACTATTTTGTTGCGAAATTAAGAGAAATTAAGATGATCTGATTTGATTACATTTGTTTTGTTTTATACAAATTATTCCATTAAGGGAATTCATACTCTGTATATGTCCCACACTAAATATGTGCAATGTGTAATTATAGTGCAATAAACTAGGACAGTTTGAAGTATGATATTTTCTCAAACTTGTGATTGGGTAGTTTGCCTACAACAGCGAATCTATAAATACAGGGGCACCTGACTGTCAATATCAGTCACTTGTGTAACATTTGCATTGCTATGACTGCAATGATTCTCCTACATTATTCTCTCCTGGTTTGATTTCCAGAGGCTCTTTGAGGGACTGCAACATCTGGGCCATACACTGTTCAAACTGTGAAGGCTGCAAATACAGACAAATGTCAGAAACACAAAATAAATTGACACAAATCACAAACATGGGCTGCAAAAAGAACAGTTTTAAAAAAGGGAGAAAAAAAAACACACACTATTTTGTACTTTGCATTTAGGGAGGGAATTCTCAACAAGGCAGATTCATTGCAATAAGAACAAGGACTGTGCATTTACACTGCCTGCTAGAATGTGAAAAATTATTACGCAAAATGCAATACTGGTATTGATATGTTGAGAAAAATAGCTGAAGTATGTCTGTCACT
This sequence comes from Sandelia bainsii, assembly GCA_032362345.1. Taxonomy (NCBI): domain Eukaryota; kingdom Metazoa; phylum Chordata; class Actinopteri; order Anabantiformes; family Anabantidae; genus Sandelia; species Sandelia bainsii. The sequence continues at coordinate 23,965,144 of JAUMHL010000021.1, read as the reverse complement.
TTTGATTCTGAACCATGAAATACTGCTTGATACAATAGCCCGTCCTTACCAGGCTGGTGATTCCCTCATTATCTACAACCCAGTCCTCCTTCTCAGCAAGCCTCTTGACATCTGAGAGCATAATAAGAAATATGAATTAATAGAAAGGACAATTACTTGAAACCTCTCTACAGACTAAACTCCAAACTCCGTGAGATCAGTTTCATACAAGGTTATTATAAAGAAAACATAAACAGAATTAATAGTTTCTGAGGGTAAACCACAATGTGATAAAAAATCTAACTCTTTCTGCCCAGACCACAATATGAGTGTGAATGTTGGGGAAAGATAAGCGAAAACCAGTCACTCTTCTCAAAGTGACCATATCCAACCACAAGTGAAACCGAGCATGTCTGGTTTTAGTCTCATAACACTTTCTCCATTACTACCTTATATAAGTTATATGAGTGAAAAGTGACCGTTGAGGACACTGACCACTGATTATTCATTGAACTGATGACTGTCTTCATTGTCTATCTTGGATCTGTGCAAATAAATAACATTTATAAACCCTGTGTGTCGATGAGACTGATTAGCTCAAGTGTAATCAGGAAAAATAAAAATGATCCCTCCTATTGTTGTTTGTATTCACAGCAGAAAGAATAATAATCCTAGGAATTTATAGAAAAAGCTATACCGTAGATTGTGCACTTTGTCCAGTCATCCCTACAAGTTATTTTCAGTTTTAGTAAAAAAAGAAAAAAATCTCTTGCTTTTTTCCCCCAATTCCATCCTACATACAATGTGTATATAGTATGTGCTATGTAATAATTATTATAGTGTAGTGTTTCAGCAGTTGGTATGTAAGAAATATTGTACTTTTCACTAACAGGAAATGATACACTACAAGCACCAACGGACGCCGATCAAACTGTGATTTCAGAATGACGGTGACAATCAAACTTGCATGAGACAGAAAAATGTGTTTGCTTTGATAACTATGCTATTGTTCTGCAAAAGTTTCCTATTGTTCCTTCATCCCCTTGTGCAGTTTCGATTATACATAGTGTTAACACAGACTCTACATGCAGTATTTAAAATCATTTTTTTACTAATTAAAAACCAGATGGAATGCATAGAAACACTTTTCAAATTAAGGGAATAACTCTGAATCATATATACACCCATCATTATTCCATCCATTACTAACTGCTTCTGCACACAGAGTCCTCTCTCACCTTCTGTAGTGTGCAGCAGAGTTATCATGAGGCAGTGAACTCTCAACTCCAGCAACAGATCCTGGATGACCTGCAGCAAATCATTTGGGATCTCCAGAGCTGACAGAGCCTCATAACAACCGCTGGATGAGAGAGAGAGAGAGAGAGAGAGAGAGAGAGAGAGAGAGAGAGAGAGATCACTATAATGTATCACCAGCATGAAGTCAAGACGTCTAGCATATTATTGAAGAGCCACAAATTCAAACAATAAGCCGAACCGGACAGTGTGGATGATTTGCGTATGCCAGGCTCCAGAGAGCTCCGCCTTGTTCTCCCAGCCTCCATAAAAACTCTGCTCCTGCTGTGGCAGGGTAGTGGGGAGGATAGCCCCCCGAATAAGCTTCACAAGGCGATTGGTCAACTCCTCAATCATTTTCTATAAAACATGCAGCATATGCACAAGCAACAGTTAAAAAGCATCCATTTAAAAAATGTTAGGTAAAAAAATCTAAATATAACAAATTTAATGTTTTTAAATATTATGTTAAAAGGACAGTGAAAAGCTTCTTACTTTAAAGTCATTCTGTCTCTGTCTGGCATTCTTCTTGGATTTCTCCACCTGCCCAGATTTCTCACCAGTCTGCAAGTGAAAAAGGGAATACTTAATATAATCTAAAAACAAGCGGATCGAGCTGCAGCTGGATCGAGAGCTTAAATGATTATACCATAAATCAAGTCAACTGAACAGAGAAACTGTGAGGTGTTTTGTGATTTCTCAGATTTCATTAACTAGTGGAAAAACAACATTTTTGGCTTAGTCCTAAAAATTGTGTTTTGATGGTTGGTCCCGGTGCATTTTATTATATGACTAAATTAACTGTTTAAAAACTACAGGTGTATAGACAATGTTTTGTTAAAAATAAATCTGCAGTGTCATTAGGCCCCAAAAGCAAAAACTTAAAAAAACTGATTTATCGCATTGCAGTAACATAACTCTGACACCCAGTGCAGTTGCAGTTTACATGCATGTCTGCCCAGTATCATATTTATTCTGTGCATGAGCACAAGTGGATGTTTGTGTCAGATGTAATGAAATTCCCTCCAGGTGTTTCTGAGACAAAGCATCGTCAAGAATGGGACACAGAGTAACCTTGAAATTTCAGCACCAAAGCACCAAAATCTAATCAGTTCATTAAGTCCAAGTGGATAAAGGTGTCAAATTTGAAGAAATTTCATCAAGGCGTTCCTGTGATTTTACGTTCAGAATGTGATGAACAAATGGACAACCTCAAAAAATAATCCCTACATGACAAGTCAGTGGGACTATTTCTGTGGATCATCCGTACTAAGAGGAATACTGTTTCTAGAAGGATGTGTTGCTGTTAAAATCTGCCTTGTTTCACTTTCCCTGTTCACTTTGAGAACCACAAGTGAAAATCCATTCACTTTCATTTTATTGGGATGGAAACATGAATCCAAGAGTCTTGACAAAGGAACCAAAACATTTTATAAATGCTTGAAGATCTGAGTAACATGACTATTTGAGTATATTGTAAAGTATTCTGCTTTTGACTGATACGGCAGCTCAGGTATTTACCTCACTAAAGAGACTTCCATTAACATAAGAGATCCAAAGCTTCCAGAAGTTGGGCAGCTGACCAATCACCATATCTGACAGCTTCTCCACAAACTGCACCTGCTGTGGGGTTTCAAAGTGCCAAGCTGGAACAAAGATACACACATATTACAACAAGTGACTGACACTTAATACTCATCTACAGCTGTAGTGAAAAACTCATGGTGTGTTATAGCACGAGCCACTGAGTTTAAAATGTCACAATGCTTTTGTAATTCAGAGAATCACAGAATAAAGTACTGCACTTCCTGGAACCGTAGGCTCCAGTTGTTTGTTTTTTGTTTGTGCCGTTACCGCACAAACTGATGTACAGAGAGTGACCACAATTCCCTTTTACTCTTATACTGTGATTCCCCTAAACACCGTACATGGCAAAAGTGTCTCACACACACTAACAAATAAATGCACATTCAGAGTTCAGACAGGGAAGCCCCTCTCGAGCACAAGTTGTGTGGGAGAGTCTGTGAAGTGGTGTGGTACTCACTGCTCGATCGTGGTGTTCGCAGACTGCCCCCTCTCTTCAAAGACGCATTGTGACTGAGCCTGCCAAGGGCCGACGGGCGGGTATCCCCCTCCAGGTCTAAAGCTCCGACACCCACTGTCAGATATAATGAAAGAAGAAGAGGGAAGGGGGGATAGAGATGAGAAATGAATTGCAGGGAAAAAGAAACATGCACTTAACATATCAAATAATCAAATAAGTAATTTCATAATTCCACATTCCTCAATAAGCTCAGCAGGCTTTCACACCAAACAATCCTTCCTCGGTTCTCTCCGCCTTTCTTTGTTTGTGTTCTGATCCATCTTTGCCCTGGGCCACAGCTGAGAGAATGTGCTGTTGCTTCCAGGGTGAGGAAACAGAGCGGTGGGCTTTGTGAGCGCTGGGGTGAAGTGGGTTTACATGAGCCACACTGGCCTTCAGTTCCATTTGAAATCTAGGAAAGCGCCAGGATTCCACTAGATGGCAACAGGGAGCTGTGCTGCAACAGGGAGCTGTGCTTCAGCCACAGATGAGAAAGTCCTCCAATCTCAGATAGTGAGATAACTTTGGTGTAATGAGTCTGTGAGATAACTTAAGGATAACACAACAAGGGGTGAAAGTTAACAAATAGGAATGAAAGTGAAACACGGCAGTGATGAGAGGGGATTGAACTTACTACAATGAAAACGAAACAGGTTTGTGCAACGCTGCAATACGCCTACATGTCGTTTGTCTAAACGAAGGGAGACGAATGGCCACATTTCCAAAACATATGTCTGACACACATACAGAGAAAAGTATACTGGTGAGTCACAGGCTGAATGTAGTGTGTAATCAAGTATTGAGAAATCCCCAAGCAGAGGAGCAAATGCGGTCACGATGGTCGTGTACACAACACAAATATCCAGTCTAGAAAATGCAAGGAAATTCTCAATTGAGTCAGATTATCTGTAAACAGACGAAAGTTTCTCACATCATGGATACAAACGCACACATACTCACAGGCCCACATAGGCATAGAGCCCATATGTAGCTGTGAAGAGTCTTGTGCTGGGGTTGTTTTCCTCTCTTCATACAGAGAAGAGAGCTGCTGTTGATACAGGTGTCGGACGAGCCCCCGGACCCCACACACAAGTGCACAACGCACAAGTATATGTGTGTGTTCAAGTTGCAGTGTGCATGTATGCACTGCAGTTTTGTGTGTTCAAACTATTCATTACGCAGCTGTCTTTTTATGCAGGTATTGTTTCGCTTGCTTTTTCTACTTAAAGTTTGAAGGTTAAAATATAGGAACGCTTGTGTATGTGTGTTACACACACTGAGACAATGTCTGTCACTTCTGCTCACTTCCTCATCTCGTCTGAGGCTTTTCTGCAGGTCGGATGAGTTCCTGTTCCCCAAGGGGTCACTAACCCTGACGACACACACACACACACACACACACACACACACACCTTACAAATTCCTGTTTAAATATAGTACAATGCTCAGGCGAAACAACACAAGGCTATTTGTTTTTCAGATTTTCACTCATTTGTGAGTTGCCGTTATCTGCAACAATATACTAATCATCATATTTTTGTAATAAACAAGGTGTCAAAAGCTGAGAAGAAACACCTGTTTACCAGACAAAAATAAAAACATAGATTACCAATAAACTGAGCGCCACAATTCCTCCAAAAAAGTTTTTAAAAAAAGCAATAATTGGTAAAACAAATAATGTTCCCTGTCTTTTTACATTTTCAGGCTTTTCTAACTTGTACTTCTTCCTTTTTAATCAGACTCTCACCTGCTTTGTTAAACCAAACCCAATATAAATAATAAAAACTATTAATGTAATTTCCTGGACTTGAAAAAAATTACCCTCCGGCACTGATACTAAACAGATATTTGATTAACATACTAACTGAAGTGTGTAATTATGAACATGTTGCTCATAGAGTGGTACCGACTGAGCCTAAAATCACATCCAAATGTTTCCCAGTCAAATGCATGAACACCAGAATCCCTGTAATTGTTCATTGACGAACTTATTTTCCTGTGAACAAAATTTGCTGCTAATTGTATTGACATTGGCAGATGAAGGGCTGTTCAGAAAATAAGAGTACTGCAGTTTATAATTGAATTGGGCAGAGCCAAAATTGCAGCACCAGAGCATGATGGGAGTGTTTAGACATACGGAAGCAACTTGCACTGCTATGCACTGCTATGCTTCCTAACAAGGAAAAACATGAAAACCAGATTCAGGCTTTTGTTCCAACAGAGATGGATGGATCGATTTCATATTTGAGGCAATTTCTAGGGTAATTAATGGAACCAGAACTACACCAGAACGACCTATGGCCTCATGTTCTGAACTGGGAAACACATAAGACAGAGAAAATTACATCAGTTACTGCAGACATGGCCAATCCATCACAGCGGAATAATCCCTGCCACGTGTGATGCTGACAATAGCATAAAAGATGGCTTATGAATACACAGAGACTGTAAATGTGATACGTGGAGGAAGAGGAGGCTGCCAGCAAAGGGGCTGGCTGTGAGGTACCAGCAAGGGGGATCCTGGCTACATGAGAGGAGGGGTAAGGGTGGGAGGAAGACTGGGGTCGGGGGAACGTAGTGGATGTGGTTTTATGATGGTGGCTGTTCAAGGTCTGCCTGGGTGGAGGGATGTTTCAGTGGGCACAGGGTTTCGTACTTGGGTGAGAGGTGAGCCGTGAAGACTGGGGATGGTAAATAACTACCAGGTGTGTGTGTGTGTGTGTGTGTGTGTGAGGGAAGGGCAAATAGTGTGGAAGCAGAGGGGACAGGAGGACTGCCGTCTGTGGGAAACAACAAGAGCAGAAATGACAGAAAAAATAAAAAGATCTGTGTATGCTTTCCTTCATGTATATGAAGACTCTCCTCATCAGGAAAAACTCCAGCGTCGATCATTTGTTTAAAAATTTGAATCGCACCCTGCGGAGTTTTTGAGCAATAGCTGTGCTACTTTGATGAGGTCCCTGTTTTATTTGTACTGTGTGCACTACAAAGCTCCCCAAAACAACACAGGGCTTTTAGTGTAGCAGTCACAGTCAGTATTGCAGGCCAAATGATAACCACTGGTCCAATTACACTTTTCCTATACACAATTATGATGAAAGATTTTTGTTATTTTGTGTTGATATCTTAGGCCCAATAAAACTTATTTAGGAGTCATGTAAATAAATTAGAAGTTGTTCATTGTTTAAGTGTAACTTTGATAAAACCTTTGCCATATTTCTGACGGTAAATGTTAATCCAAGCACATAGGTTACATATGCATTTCTGCCTCTGTAATTTTGTTTTTCCACTGTCTGTTGTTGGCAATAATAAACTAATAAGCTAGCAATACGCCAGCAGAAGCAGGTAAGAAAAGAACAACTAACATGGATGTTAACAATGCATGTTTCTAAAATTTTTTAAAGTGAGCTTCGCAAATGTTTGATGAAGAAGGAAATGCACTAAAACGGGCTGGTTATGCCCGACAGGATTTGATGGGAAACGCAGAATGTAAACAGAATTGTGTTTATGACCAAAACTTCACAGGGTAACTTCAAAACAACCTACGTTTACGTTTTCCTTGCAAGTGAACTTGTGTGGTTGTGCAAATAATGGCTGTCCTGTCTCTGTGACAGAGGCAGTGAGACATTATTCATATCGCCACAGAAAAGTCTTAGTTAGTTACAAATCAACATGATGTGGAGTGTGGAGACATCGACTCATGTCCTGCCTGTCGGAAACAGTCGAGTTTGCCTTCTTTTAAACATGAACTACATCCTTATCTAACCTTAACTAAGCAGATGTAGTTGCTTAACATCAAACAGAGCGCAAACATAAACGTGGAAAAACTCTAATCATATTTGAGAAAGCCGTGTGGGTGAATTTTGGAAGACACTGACAAATGATCTGTTGTGTTAGGACATGAGGTTGTGCCCAATAAATGAGTTGTATTTTACATAGATTATACTTTGGATTTAATGTTTCTCTTGAATCAATTTAAGTTGCATTTTATAAATTTTACAGTTTTATATTCAAGTAAATAAACTGTGTATTTCTGTGTATGTGTTTCTCTGCATTTTTGCAAACCACCAATTTTCAGAATAGCTGGGCTGCATGTGATTTGCATATAATTTCACATTCACGCTCTTGTACATGTTGCTCTGCTGATGAATGGATGTGTGGACTTAATAGGGGCCATCCCTGACATGATAACCAAGATGATATTTAACTGTGGAAAGCCAGGGAGCTAACCAACCCCCACATCCATCAAGCCTGAGCCCCGGAAACCACTGTTACCCTCAGCATTAGACATGTTTATGTTCCAGCTGCACTATGTGAAACAGCCACGCACTCAATGTATTTGTGTGGGTGCCTTTGTGTAAGTATGGGTGTAGGAGTGAATGTGTATATGTGTCTGTCTAAGTGTGGTTGGTGAATTGCTGTTCTTCCTGAGCGGACGGTTTCACATCCACATTTTTCTCCTGGCTGATTTAACAGAGGAACAGCTTAATTGGGGTTAACTGTTCCAATCCAGCTGTGAAGCTGTGTGTGAGTGAGAAAGAGTGTGTGTGTGTGTGTGCGCAGTAACATGTCAAGCCCTGAAACCCAAAGCCAATGCTCCCTCACTTTCATCTTATTCATACATTCATGAAAAATAAACATGTGGGCCTCGAACAGGCAGGGGAGGGTGGTGACGGAGAGGGGAATGCAGAGAGCTGGTATGACAGAGAGGCAGCTGGCTCTCTCTTCCCTCAGCTACCTTTATACTCGTATGACATCCACCAGCGGTCTGATTGGAAATGCTAAATAGGGGCTTTTCACTCTGTGTGCATAGCAAGTCAGCTCAGGCATGTGTGTGCTTGTGTGTTATTCACCTCTCTGGCCACTGATGAACTCATCTCTGCAGTTAATCATCAGCTGCAGGATCCATTTGTGCTGAGCATCGATGCACTGCCATGCTGGGTCACCTGGAGCATGCAGGTCAGACAGGTATCTACATGTGCACACAAACACAGGTGTGAAAAATGTATATTAAGACATGAACAAAAGGGAAACCCACACCTAATGTTGTGAGGTGTTGTGAGGTGAAGTGTGAATCAAAATTTTTTGCACAGATTTCCAGAATAAAAGTCAAAACAAACACTTCAACAAATAGCTGGCAATTGTAAATAAAAAAAACAAAACAACATAAAGCATCTCAGTGAGGTGAGTCTGAATGTATAAGTAAAAATGATACAGTAATAAATCTCCAAAATAATATAAATATGAATCAAAGACGCATCATATTTCAAATTAACAAAATAAAAAAAAGATCTGACTTTGGTGCCCTCCAGTGGAATCAGCAAATCCTTTAAAAAGGATTAAGAAAGTATCAACAATGATGGCCTGATGATCAAGATTTTCAACTCTCACATATTGGTATGGGCTTTGAAAATTCAGTATCTCATTCTAATCTTTAATAACTCAATTTGTTGTAATTACAAATAAAATCCACACATGGTGGCTTTAAGTACATTTGAAAATATGATCAATCAAAATAAATCAATCCTTCTGAAAAAAATAATCCAACATCTTTTGATAACGTAACAAAGGGACAAAAGAACTTAATGTCAGACAGGGAAATGCAGAAAATATATCCACATTTATGTAATAACCACAAATAAATGAACTCTCTGCCCTTACTGATCCTTTATGTCCTGGACAACACTCAGTGATCAGTGGAATCTCAGATGACTGACTCACTGGACATTTGTGCATTTGTCTGGCTCCCTCTACTGTCATCCTATGACCCAGCTGCTCATTTGTTTTTCATTAGGTGGCATCTTTCAGAGGTCTCACATACACACACACACACACACACACACACACACACACACACACACACACACACACACACACACACACACACACACAC
>JAUMHL010000021.1:23943471-23955796 GCA_032362345.1 Sandelia bainsii | reverse complement strand
CACACACACACACACACACACACACACACACACACACACACACACACACACACACACACACACACACACACTTACAGCAAGAGTAAACAGGAGCTGAGTGGGCGTTCAGAGCTGTGCCTAATGCAGCAGGATGAAAGATGTTGCCATGTGGTTGAGAGCTGGTCTCTGTGATCCTGACAGGTTGGTCTTAACAATAATAAATCGGGAAAGACCACAAGTATGAATGAACAGATGGATGAAGGGAAAAAAACGGGGAAAGAAAGTCAAGGGAGAGAGAAAAACAGAAAGAGGAACAAGTGAGTGGGACAACAGAAAGTTGAGAGGCTTTGTGAACGTTCAGAGAAAAGTGAGAGGAAGACAGAAGAAAGTAGAAGGAGGATGAAGTTCTGGTAAAGAATGACAGAGACTGACATCAAAGACGAAGAGATATGTCATGTCTTTGTATTTGCTGATTACAGACTGTACACAACATGTAGACCATATGACGTGTAAAGGCAAAACAAAAGAAAAAAAAGAAAAAACTAATTAAAAGCATAGGAGACCTACAGCATGATGACTGGGTGGAATACAAACATGAAAAAGGCATTGCAGAATTATAAAAATGTGACGAGACCTGATGTATCTCTTCTGGTCATGAAGCGTTGAAGGCGTTTGCAGCAGTTTCTCCAATAAGAGACTCCTCAGAGCTGCGATCCTCGTCTCTACCTCAGCGTACACTACACAGAAAACAGAAACATCAAAATAATGGTATTCACAATGGCAATCATATTTTTTTTCAAAGCTTTCAAGGTTATTATTCATTAATTTGCTGATGTAAAAACCAAAAAAGCAGAAAAATAAAATCTCTTCACCTTTTTTGAAAACAGGGACCTCAGTATTGCCAAAAAGAGATTTGGCTTTCTCATAGTCGTTGATCACCACATCATAATCGCCCTGGAAAGAAAACCCAGTTCAGATAACTATTTGGGGCAAACTGTTTTTTTTCACTTATCAATCATGACACATTTTGTGTATTTAAGCTTCTCTAGCTCCACCCTGTGGATGACATCCATCAAAGCCTTAAAACAAATACACTGTACATAGCGGGGAATGAAAAAGTGTTTCAACTTTGAAGTAATAATCAGTGATTACAGAGCAATGTGCTGAGTGCCTTTTATTTTGTAGACCACTCTGAGTTCTGAAAGCAGTATAAGGCAACTTAAATGTTCCAAACATGTGAAACATTACATTTATAACATGTTTTAAAAGTGTTGTTCGGATGCTTTGAATATGTATGTCTCAAAATCACAAACTGTTTTTCTGAACTGGACAAAAAATATATTATAAATAATAAATCAAAAATATTTTTGAAAGTCAGTCCACAGCCTTTTGAACACTCATTCATAGCGATCATATATGACAATATATAACTCACGCTATTGTAACTCCTGATCTATTTGGATTATGTTTACACATACAGTGTACATGAAAATGTATTAATGTATTCATTGTTCTGATGTACTTTTTAATGGTTTCTATATGACCAGTTTAAAGGAAAGGGACTACACATGGTGTCATCACGGTTTTAGAATTGCTCTTCTGGGTTTTATAATAACCAAGAAATACTGACTCATAGTAAAAACATAATTCTCCCATTTTTTTAAACATAACAATGTTTTGTAAAAAAAAAAAAAAAGAGCAATTAAAATGTTCCCCTATTGATAAATAATCTAATCCCTCATTTCACAGCTCAGGGGTCATAGGACAGATTTAGAAGTAGGACAAAAGTTGGACTAAACAACAGCTTAACAACTTATTTTGTATTACATAGGTGGTTGATATTTACATTTTGTACAAGCTAGCATTTCTGTTTTGTATGCTGCATGTATGGACTTATGTGTGAATAATACCTTTTGGATATTGCGTTCAATGTTGAGTGGCAGGTTAAAGAGAAACTTGAAACGCTGCAGGACGTTGAGCGCATTGCGTGTTGAGTCAGCTTTGTCTTTCCGCCCCAGTACCTCCTGGAAAAGAGTATCTGCTGTCTCACTCGCTCCTATGAGAAAGACAGATACAGAGAGAGGGAGTGAAAGAGAACGAAGCAGGAGAAAATGAGAAACTGGGATACTATATAAACAAATTTTGGTACCACATTTCCCTTTTATTGCTGGCTGTGGTTTTATTCCTGCTCTGTATGAGAGGAGCAGAAGTAGAGCATGAGCTGCTAAGGAGAAAGTGACAGTTATCTCTGTCATATAACTTGGTGAAGCCTTTGCTCGGCTAAATGGCTTCGTGGGTGGCCTCGGATGTGCCTTCAAAGAGGAAAAACCCAAGTTCTTCTAATCAAAACAAAACCCCACCCCCAAAATAAAATCCCTGAAGGACCGAACAAAGGAATATTTCACATTTTGCAGTCACCAATCTGAATTGTCATGAATTTAACATTTCTATTTTGTGATTGGATGACTGCTGCTGCATACGTTTTTGGGGGTGAACAGTGCACTGAGCACATGAAGGCGTGGGCCCCCCAAGACTGAAGCTGTGGGGATGAAAGCTACGTCCGGTTGGGAGGTTTATTTACTCTAGACTGCGGGAAAAGGACCTACTCATTGACCCTCCATTAGAGCAGTCACATTATCATGTATGAGATGAGAGAGTGGGAACACAGTATCTGCTGAGGGGTCTGCTCGCTAAAAAGAGGAAGACACACAAAGGTGACTGGACTTCCAGTTTACATGTCTGTTCCACTGATCATTTATAAGTGTGTGTGGTAACCACTGGATGCTGAAAGTGGGTCTCATGTTTACTCAGACCCCTTTTCTCTTTGATTTGCCCAAGTTAAAATCAAAGAACGTGCAAAATAACAAGGAAGAGAACATAGAAAACACCCCAAAAAGGGGTAATTTATGTCTTACATAGTACAAAACAACAATCTATTTTATACTCTCCAACACAAGTTTTCATGTATGATAAGTGAGCTGTACTCATTCATGCTCACTCATGATTCATGCATGAAGTAACAGTAACACCCGAAAAAGGGGCTTAAGTGCTTAGGAATATATTTTGGGGGAAATGTCCCCCAAACTGAACCTATAAAACACCATGGATTCTATTTTTTTGCTGTATGAATAAAGACTTCAAAGACCACAAAGTCTTCCTTCATACAGCAAGATGACAATACAAGTTCTTGGAAAACTCTACAAGAAAAGATGCTTACGGTTGAGGATGTTTTCTAGTCGCTGGGTCATTGATCCCTCCACTCTTTCTGTGCCATCAGACTCCAGCTTCTGGTGGATCGCTGCAACACAAACCTCACTGTTATTATTATTAGTATTAAATAATACATTCCAGCATGATTGTAGACCTTGAAAACCACAAAATAAATGAAGTATCTCTACTAATAGGGTCACCAATGTGCAATCCCCAGAGATAGGAACATTATCAACTTCAAGTAAAACTAAAAGAATAAACAGGCCCTACTGCAGTGGTAGATGGGAGATAACCTCTCCTGTTCTCTACCTTCAGATGCTGCTATTGAAACCACACACCCTTGTGCCTGTTCCCACGAAACAAGGACCTGACCTTGTCCCAGTGATGATTGTACCGGATAAATTCACCTAACCAAAGCCATTACCAGCACAGCTTTGCGGTCTTGGGACATTTGGAGCCCTTTGACCTGTAGGTAATGTGAATCTAAAATGTTTCGACTGTCTGAAAAATAACATTTCTGTCAGAGAGAGAGCAGAGCCAGAGTCTTGATGCCAGAAATGACTGCTACGGGGACACACACACACACACACACACACACACACTCTGATGGCTTGTATCCATCACTTAGCATGAAGACCTTTACACGGGAGGGGGAATTTAAAAAGAGGGAATGAGAGGAGAAACCAGTGAAAAAGAAAAAGAGCCAAAGCGAGTGGTGTGGCTACCCCAGTGAATAAATAAATGGTGTGCAGTAGAGGGCAGCTGGGCGCTGAGAGCTGCAGTGTGGGTTTATTGACAGAGTGGAAGAGAGATGGAGAAGATTTAGGGGACCTTCTCATACATACTTGTGGAGTGATTCAAATATGCAACAAGCAAACATCTCAAGAATGAAGGTAAGAGACAAAAACATGACAAAAAAAGAAAAACATCCTCTCATTTCTCTTCCTTCTCTGCCTTCGTTTTTCTATTACAGTTGTTCCATTACAAATGCTGGCTGTTAGCAGAGCTTGGAGACAGCCGAGGGAGCGGGAGGCAAAGGGAAGGGGGAAAGCTCTGTAAATAAATATGTGGGTCCATTCTGACAGACAGAAGCCTCAAGGCAGAGACCGAGGTATTGCTAAAACACACTGTTCAAACATGCTGGTGCTTAATCAGTACAGACGTCGCTGGCCCCTTTTTGGACCTCTTCACGTGCCGAAAATACGTCCAGATGCAGGATAGAACAAAAGCACATAGATGTGGACGTGGATGTGTATGTGGGAGAGCACAGGATTGATAGGCCTGAACACGCAGCAAGACCAAGACACACACACAGACTGCAGGTCTGCTTCACATCTCCACACTCCCTATGCCCTGTTGCCAGCTGTGGTCCTCTGCATCTGTCACACACTGAAGGGCTGATGACGTCACAGCTAACCTAAACATCAGGCCAGGTTCCGGATAACACACACAGCCAGGACCTGAGGAAGAGCTGCTGCTCCCGCTTAACTTCCTGGAACCGTTGAGGGAAAAAAATAGAATAAGAATAAAAATACAGTGTCCCTGGATTCTAAAGCTGGAGATGTTTTGACTCCTGTCGGGGCTGGGGGCTCAGGGAATAGACCCTGGGAATCTGGCATTTTTGGAACACGGTAGCCATTCCGTTTCCTGCATCACTGGGAGACTTCCTTTTCACAAAACAATGAAAAACCTCAAATTTCAACATTTTAGTAGAAACAACTCTGGACTCCCTGACAGACTGTCAGTCAGTCAATCAGCTGGCGTGTCTCTGTCTCAGAGGCAGGGCTCATTTTGTCACCCAGTCGCCATTCCCAAAACCTTCCATTTCTTTCACCAGTCTGAGTTGGTTTGCATGGAATGTTTACAGACTGCAAAAAAATCCCTTCTGCAAACAAGTAACATCTTATACCAAACAAGAACTCTGACAATGGCGTAAACTCTGACAGAAATGACTGCTCTTGAACAAGCGTAAAAATCTGACCACTACAAAACACTGTTTGACGTCAGAACTAGTGAGAAAGAAAAAAAATGACGCTAAACTACATTAACTGATTAAATGCCCACTTTGGCCCTGCAATGTAACTTTCTACAACCTGTAACTACAGGATCACCTGACAAAGTTATAAAGACATTACATCTAGAGGATCTAAACAGTGACTTTACGCGAACCATGTCACCTGTTACCAGAGACCATGTGTGATTGGGTCACACTAAGTAAAAAACTCACATACAATAGTATAGTTAAAGCACCAGTCTAACCAGAATTCAAGTTAGATTCCCACTGTGAACCAAAAGTACTTAAGGTTAAAAATATCTTAATAGCTCTTTTTCTAATTTTTTTTTTTTGCTGTTAAGTTGGTCTCATATTTTTTTTACTTTGCAGTTGCTATACTGTGATGTGCGCTATGTCCTTGTACTGAACTTAAACTTATTTTCCTTGTCATTAGGGATGCATTCATTCTACATTTGAGAGGTGGACTTCCTGGTGTGTTTCGGATCACTGTCCTGCTGAATAACCCAAGTGCGCTTGAGTTTGAGGTCATGAACTGATGGCCGGACATTGTCCTTCAGCATTTTTTGGAGGAGCGCATAATTCATGGTTCCATCCATTATGGCAAGTCGTCCATGTCCTGAAGCTGCAAAGCAGCCCCAGACCATCACACTACCACCACCATATTTGACTGTTGTTTGAACGGTCCTTTTATGAAATGTTGTTAGTTTTACTGCAGATTTAACAGGACACACACCTTCCACTTTCCAAAAAGTGGAAAGTATTAGGGCTAATCAAGATGTTTTTGGGCAAATGTGAGACAAGCCTTTGTGTTCTTTTTGGTCAGCAGTGGCTTTGGCCTTGAACCTCTCCAATGGATATCATTCTTGCCCAGTTTCTTTCTTATTGTTGAATCATGAACACTGACCTTAACTGAGGTAAGTGAGGCCTGCAGTTTATGACCTCCTGGATAAGTCGTAATTGTGCTTTTTAAAAGTAATTTTGGTAGGCTGGTCACTCCTGTAAAGGTCCACCACTGTTCCGAGTTTTCTCCATTTGTGGATAACGGCTCTCACTGTGGTTTGCTGGAGTCCCAAAGCCTTAGAAAGGCCTGAGTGCAGCAAGTGAAATTGAACTCACCTTTCTACAAAATTTGGTTAATCACAGTTTATGCATGATTTAACAACGGGGGTGCAATTACTTTTTCACATAGGGTCAGGCAGGTTTGGAAAGCTTTTATTATTAATAAATAATAATAACAATGATGATCTGAATCATTTAAAACACTAAACCCTAACCCCAATATAAAAAAATCAGGAAATGGCAAATACTTTTTCAAAGCACTGTAAAGTGGTCAATCAAGTTGATTACAGACTTATTTAATAAGGTCATTATTAGCCCCCAGTGGTTCTAATGGGATTCTGATCACTAACCTCAGGATAAATGCTTCTGCAGAAAGGAAATTACTACCATAAAAGAATGGATGCTGATCTGGGTCCATCTTATTCCTTATATCATGAAAATCTTATGAGGCCATGCAGCTTAATCACACATTACCAATTTGAAGCTCTAAGAAGAATACACCTCAAGTCTAAAATTCTGCCTGAAGCTTATAGTCTTATTTCTCCATTTGCCAAAAGCTGACGTTAGTTAACCAACCAAAACAGCTCCGTAATTAAGACGATTTGTGGTTTGCAGATGCAAAAGTCTAAACTGTGCTTAAGCACTGATTTCATAGTTCATTAAAAAGAGACAAGGGATTTTGTTTTCCTATTTCTGTTGGAGATGATTAGCTATAGGGGAGAGCAATTAAGAGTCAATTAATAGGGACAAGAAACCCCACAGATATTTAAGTCGGATTCCTGCTGTTTGCTCTAAATATTTTATTTCACTCATTTCTTTTCCCAGAATGCCTTCTCTTCCTTGTCTCCACCTTGCCGGCAGCAATATGATGCATTAAAAACTCCATACTTCTATTAAAGCCATCAGTAAAATTCTCGCATGCAAGGAGAACTGAAAATAAACATAGGAGGAGACAAAAATGTCTTGATGGTGATTGAGAGGGCTGGAAGCAATACAGCAACTTATAACACTGCAAATACTCAACAAGGAGAACACACAAGCACCCTGTTCATTTCTTTTTTCACAGCTAATTTCTTTTTAATTGTCACAGCTAGACCCCAGGTAAGGTTCATTTGGACTAACTCAGAACAACAGGGACCTGCCAAATTCTGGTGAGAAACAAAGAAAGGATTCACAATTGCTCAGACAGCTGTGCTAACTAGGTCTGGCAGTGAACTACTGCAGAGCTAT
Organism: Sandelia bainsii; assembly: GCA_032362345.1. NCBI lineage: Eukaryota > Metazoa > Chordata > Actinopteri > Anabantiformes > Anabantidae > Sandelia > Sandelia bainsii. The sequence goes on along the minus strand of JAUMHL010000021.1, from coordinate 23,948,304 downwards.
CTCAAGCTCTCTGGCTGCTAGAAGCGTGCTGACTGGTATGTTGGTTTGGCTGACCACACCTAGTATAAAGAATATCTCCACTTGAACTATCCATTCTGGGCTACCACTTCATTCTTTATGACTGAGAGCCAAGTCTTGGCTGAGAAAGGAAGTTACAGTGCTGTAATGACTCATGGTGAGAAGACATTTAAAAAAATTAACATTGAAGTCATGATGGTGAAGTACCACAGGGATCTCTGTATGAGACATAATGAAATGTCATTATATACAGAGACGTAGATATGAGATTTTGTAAAAAGAACATTTGACATTTGAAAAGTAGGATCATTACACGTACAAGTTTAAATCTTACGGTTAGCCTTAATGTTAGAAGTTTATTCATGTCAGTTCATAGTGTGATTGGAGTTACTCAGCCCTAAAAAGAAACTCAGGACCCCTACAAAAAATCGTGATCATGGAGAAATGTCTGCTAGCCACATTTAAAACACAACTGGACAAGCTGAACAGATTTTTAGAAATGTACAGCATGTCATAAGAGGTCACACAAACTATATTATTATCACTTACAAATCTTTTACAGCAAACATGTTGTGAAGAAACCGTTATCTTTTAAACACATTGAACAAAGTGCAATGTTACCCTTTAGTTGGAGTAGTGTGTCTTTCAGTTTACACCAACTTTTGAGCTAAATAAATGCTCGACTACATTCACCAGCCTGTAGCTAACTTTGTCTGTTGTTGTCTGACTCTTTGAGGGTTCATCACCAGAAGCAACAGCTTTTACATACAATTATATGAGATATTGTTAGTATAAAATATTGATCGGTGCATATTTAGTGCAAGTAATGCATGTTCCACTTTAACAAGAGAAAGGAATCAAAGATGTGGATTAAATGATGAGTTTAGCAAATGTATTTTGCACAAAATTCCCCCAACTTAATTATCAAAAGAGTAAAGGGTTATTATGAAGATAAAACATTTGAAAATCTCTAGGAAAATGCTTCTACTGTTCATGTTGTTCTAATGTTGGTTCTTCTTAAAATGTAAGTCAAAATTTTCACTTAATTTTTATTTGTCAAGTTTGTTGGTTATTTTATTTTAAATAATTTACTCTATTTTTATGTTAATTTGACAATATGTATAATATGTGTAAAGTATCCAATATCTGCCTAACTTGTTAAATTCAAACGCTCTCTTTTCTTCAAAAAGAAATAATAATAATAAAAAATAGGTGTTTTACAGTAAACGGAGCATCTTGTAATCAGGGACATCTTATATTCAGGCCAATTCAATTTATGTACACATAATGTCAGGCAACTCATGAAGCACAAGTATGCCCTCTAGGTTCACAGGTCACTTGAGTCCATCCATGGTGCACTGCTTCCTCCATCTCTGGAGACTGTACATTTCCCATTGGGGCAGTGGGCACACAGTAGGCACGCTCAGTCTGAACGTGAGAATGACTGCGCATTGTTCCCATTGGTCATATTGGGTCTGTTATCAGCACTATCAGTCCTAATACTCTGGCCTGCATTGTGTTGGGCTGCTCCGTTTATTTAGATTCAGCCACTAACAATGAAAACATTGCTTCTCTCCCAACCAGCGCACAAATATACGGAAAGCAATAATAATAATGATGGAGGCAGAAAAGTGTACGTATAAATAGTAAGGGGAAGTAACTGAGCGGCTATGGTGGGAGCAGAGAGTAAACAGACAAAAGTATGAATGATGAAGCAAACAATTGATTTGAGGTACCTGGCAGAGCGACAGGAGTCAATCTTTGCTACCTTGAAATATTATTGGCATCTTTAGTTCAGTGAGTGTGTATGTCCATTTCCAGGCTCTAGAGAGACTGTGTGTGACAGGTGAGAGCTGATCTCATTTTGATGAAGGTGAATTTGCCGTGTTGTGGTTGGCTGGCGTAACTGTAGTATAAAATGGAGTGCTTTCACACAGCGTCCAAATGAGAGGCTTTAATCAACCGCTGCAAAACCGCATGTGGGTGGAAAAAATGTTCGAGACACACACACTTTCCAAAAAAAATCAAGAGTTCTACTCAGCGGACATGAAGAGTGATGATTTGAAGGTTTGCGTATTAACTGCAGACAGTTTGGTGCAATTACATAGCACACAAAAATGTGTTAATCCCTCTCACCTGCTAGAGCGTCCTGGGCCTCAAAGAACGTACTAAGGCCTCCTTTCACATAGGCCAGACTCCCCTCATTCTTCTTAGTAGCTTGCTTCTTCAGATTAGTGGCTGCAATCCTCAACTGCTCAAAGCTGTGAAAAAATTATGCTATTACATTAAGGCTGCAAATAATGATTACATTCTGTAAATTATACATGTAACAGATTAATCATTTAGACAGTAAAATGTAAGAAAATGAGGTCTCAGAATTTACTGTGAATAAAAATACAAAAGAACCAAACCTACACGTTTAAAAAGCCAAAAGCAACAAATGTCAATCAAATGTTAAAACTGTGTTTTGTTATGCACTTTCCTAATCAATTAATTAATCAAGGAATCATTTCAGTGCTACATTACATTATTATTATTTTACTGTTTTGTTGTCAAATGTCTAACTAGTCAACTATGCAGCTTATCTGCATGCAGCACACACAAGCACGTGTGTTTAGGCAGAGAAACTTTCTAGACACACACATCTGTGAGCCAGAGTGAGTACGTGTGTCTGTGTGTCAGTGTCCTGAGTGAGGTTTCCTCAGCAGGAAGAAACAGTCACCCAGTGAGCTCCAAACATAGGCCCCTGCTCATGCTAGATCCTGGGGTCTAGGTTACTGGAAGGCTAACCAGGGGGAGAGAAAGCCAGGAGAGTCCAAAATAACTCTCCACTGCCCTGACATGACAGTTAACTGCACTCAGCCCTTTTGGCTCAGCAGGCTGCCTCCTCTACATACCTTTGAAGAACCAACTAATTATTGGAGATGCAATCATGAATATTAAAAAAATTAATGTCATAAAACCAAGCATAATAAATTATTATTTATTAAATAAGTTATTTTCTTTTCAATTGAGTCATTGACATTATAGATTAATCCCTTGAGTAGTTTCTTGGTAACTGTTTAGTCTGTGTGTGTAGTCTGGGCGAGGGAGTAAAAGGTAATATCTCCTTAACACATGGATTTACCAGCTATTGATCTTTACTGTCAGTAGAGAGTGTTACTTTAAATATGCAAGCCCTGCTGCCAAAGCACCCCAAACAAACAAGTGGCAGTTGAGAGCACAGTAAGCAGGACATGCCAGACTCCCATTCATGTTTGCTGGAGTGCCAGGCCAAGTCAGGGAGTAAACCCCACAGCCTTGCCTCCATATTACCTTGTAAGTCTCTTGCACCTCTTGTCTAGTTATTTCATTTGGGGATAAAAATATGATGCAAACCAACTTACGTTGGTTCTTCAAGTAGTTAGTTAGGAATCTTAGCATCATTGATAACAAAAGGACCTACCTGGAGCCTGCATGGTTTTCTATGAGGTACCAGGTGGCAGAGAAGTTTTCGCTGGTAAAGTCTCCACTCATTCCTGGAAATATCTGCTCTATGTCTTTCTGTGGGACTTTGGCTCTGGGGGAAGACAGATATACAAAAATAAACACAAAAAAGGCAAGACAAAGAAGAACTCTGCTGTATTAAAAACTGCTCAGGATGTAAAGAGTAGAAAAATAACAAGGATCCAAATGTGATGAACATAAAACAAAAAAAAGTAATGTGATCTAGATCAAATTTGATAACGTGAAATTTAAAATATATTAATTACAAACTAAACGAGTCAGACTTGGCAAAATAATTGTGTATACTGTATTGTGAGATGTGATGTTGGGGTAATGTTTTCCATCAGGGGGCAGTGTGCAGCTAAGAAGTACCCAGGCAGTGAGCGTTCGGCGTGGGAAGTGCAGTGTGTGACGCCTTGATGCCCCTGGAGGACCCAGTACTCATTAGGAATGCTTGATCTTTACTAATGACCCATGGCCTACACAAACCAAACCCCACCACCACCACCCATTCGGCAGTTACACACACATATGGAGAAAAAGCAACACATGGACAGATTGAAGTCTGTACAACAGGATATGCATGAACACAGATATGCACAGAAAACAGAAGCACTTAGTAGTAGGTACTATACAACCACATACACACTCATTCATATATATAACATAATATAATTTCTGCACAGTTGTTGTGATGATTTAATGAAGCTCTGTCACAAAGTGCAAGTTCCTTCATTATAAAAGTAGATAAAAACAAGTTGAAACACACATTCAGTCTATATGTACATACAATATTTAGGGCACTAGATATTACTGTAGAAATACTGAGTAAAATTGTGGTCAGAGTTAATAATTTGTTGTGTTTTAAATCCTTTAATTTCTTGTTTGTGGTGGAATTCATGACCAAAAACTTGAACAAATATGAAAGTAATGAGTGTATTTGAGAAATATACAGGATGCTACAATATGCTACTGGTCTGAATCCTTTTGTAGTCTTTACTGTTCACACTCTGAGCCAGAGAATACCAAACTAAGGATATTAAAGAGCAGAATGTTTTGCAGCCAATTATACATAATCCTATATATATATATATATATATATATATATATATATTATAATTACTGCAGACCTTTTCAGATTGTTCAACTACTGTGTTTGACAGGTGAGGGTGCTTTCCTGCCTCCTAATATACTTAACTCACCTCTATATCTGACACATATACACATTACTCCATTTGCAGAAGATGGATAGTCGACATACACTACCAGTCAAAAGTTTGGACACACATAGAAATGACCATGTTTGTGAAAGAAAAGCAGATTTCATAA
>JAUMHL010000021.1:23883071-23918641 GCA_032362345.1 Sandelia bainsii | reverse complement strand
GGAGCCAATGGAGAGAAGCTAATGTAGGAGAAATATGATCTCTCTTGTTAATTCCAGTCAGAACTCTGGCTGCAGCAGCTGCTGATGTCAATTTCTGATTCGGTCTCTTCATTTTTATGCTGTGTAATGATGCACGTGCATGTGGGCAGCGCTTTAGTTTCTCTGTTTACTCACAGCACACGTGACGTCACTGATGAACAATGAACATTGAATGTGAAATGGAACTGCATGCAGCAGTCAGTAGGAGTGGGTTGGGTCATTTAAAGCACATGCTTTGAAAAGTTAGGCTTTTATTCATAAAAATACATCCAGGCTGCAGCTCCTGCACCACCCACTGACCCCCGCTATTACTAAACCTAACCAAGTAGTTTTTGTGCCTTACTGTAACCAAAAAGTGACTGCTCCATAAGCGTGTTTTTGATTATTTTTATGACAGCAAAATTCCAAAATGCCACCTGTGTTTATCTTAAGAGCCGTCTGCTGCCATAGGGACGCCGAGTTGCAATAAACTGTCCAGCTCTTACTGCGACTTGGTAATGCAGTCATTCCTCATTTTGAATTCTTTGTCTTGCGTCTCACTTCTCTGTCTGAGCTGAAATACTTCAAAGTGTCTTTACAGTGTGAAAAAAAGGAACAGACAAAAATGGAACATAAATGACAGGATGGAAGTTTAAGTTCAAATACAATAGCACTAAAGAACAAAGAGGATCAATAGAGGTCCACTTTCCTGCATTTGACACTAGACCAGCAGGCACATACCTGTCTTCTGATCAGATAGTGTTTGTAAACGTGAAGAGAAAGAAAACAGTCACCTTTTAAGTGAGTTTGGACATTTAAGTTTCAGTATTTCGTTCAAGTTAATTCATCACGGGTGGTAAAAAATAATACATACAGTTAAATGGGACAATAAGGGAGGTGTGCGTGCTAGCTTGGAGGTCTATTAGAGAAGTGGGAGGATGCAAATGACATCTGAGAAATAAAATGAAGCTACAAACAAATCTTCAGAGATAATCTGCCCTGATGTGACATAATGGCAATAACTGAGCGGAGTTGGCACCCATTCAGCGCAAGTCCGTCCACACTGTGTGCGGGACCGCAGACCATCTGCACATCAGTAAACACTACATCAATAACAGAGGCGCTGTTAGATTGCCAGGTGATACAACAATACAAATCTGCAAAGTAATGATGACTCGCATACGGCGTGGACACATGCACACAAGGAATGCAATTTTGAAATACTTTCCATCACAATGCGTTAGCATAAACAATACAATTATGTCAACCAAAAGCATATATGATTTATTGCTCTGAGCTGTTTACCAAGTTGCTCATTTAACACTTATCCTTGAGTGATTGTCAGGTTGATGTGTCACACCCAGATACTAACATAACCTGTGGAGAAACACAACATCAACTGACAAATGACCCTTTTTCGTTCAGCCACCTTGCTTCTTAGAATCGGGACGGAGTCACTTGCTGTATTGCATAATGGACAAGTCCAAACAGCTGGGAATCTCTCTCTGGCTCTCTAAACTAATCTGCTCTGACAACTCCTCTGCAGCCAGGAAAACACCTTATTCGATGAACTAAAAAACAGGCTCCTCTATAATGGATCAAGCTAAGCCTGAAATCAGTGACAAATGCAGTGGGTTGTTAACAGGTGTTTGTCATACTGTACATACGTGTTGCCAGTTATTCTTTGAGGTAAAGACAATTAAGATCCTTTACTATTGTATAAAAAGATGCAAAAAGAATCTACAATGTCTCACCTGTAAAAAATAAGTGACAGTAGTAAAAGCACAGGTGTCAATAATCAATTGAATAATGACTGGATTAACATTTAGTTGCTTTACTTTGAGTATTATTTTTATAGTCTCAAAATTGGTGTAGTGGTGTTAAAGTAATAATATTTCTTTTGGAAATAGATGTATAACATAGCAAAAACTGAAGTACTCAAGTAAAGTACAAGAATATTAACTGAATAAAAGGACGTAGGTACTTGAAGTCTTGTCTCCTCAACTTTGATGACCTGAAATGTTCAACAACAGTGTCCAACAAGAGATCTTAGAATCTGTGTTACGTGTACAGGAAAAAGTACCAGGAATCTCCAAAATCAATCTCCCACTCCGCATTTAATTACTTTCAGCTCCCACACAACAGGCTCTCAAACCGCTTTTGTGCAGCAGGAAATGGAATGTGACCCATTTGCATTGGTTAATACATTTCATAAGTGTAATAATCAGAGTATCATTATAGATTAACGATTTCCTCAATGCACATCCATCATGAGTCCACAGCCAGCAGACAGTGCACGCACGCACGCACACAAACACACCAAGCACAGAGTGAGTCGCTAGATTTGTGTAGGTGTAACGGTAAGTGTTTGGTTTACACAAACACATGCATACACACACGGTGACGCAGAGGCAGAGGTGTGTTGAGATCTTTCAACACCCACAGGCTGCCCATCGCGTGTGACTGCTGTGCAGAAAGCGAGTGCACTGGGAGGTTCCTTGGATGTTTAACATGTCATCTAACCTGTTTCAGCTCATAATGAGGTGACAGTTGGATTGTTATCAGGAAGCCAAACAAAGGCAGGATTGAGACAGACTGACACCTCAGTGGGCTGCTTTTTGACCTGGGATCCACCTGGATTTAGGTACAGCATCAAAGAGGCGCATCAAACCCAAATTGTCTGCAAAATAATCAGAGGACGATAGACTTTTATTTTCAAGATAAAGCCATAAAACAAATTAGCTGAACAATGCAGCAAGTGTCTAAATGTTGTTGATGTGTATGGGCCAATCTCCAAAATGATTTAGATACAGTACACAACATTACAGTGCTATTTTAACTAAAATAACATAACTTTAGTTGTTATTAAAAGATACGTAGTTTAACAAAGAAAACTGTGTAGGCAGTTTCAACAAACCCATTCGACATTCCTGTTATTTCTGTTTCTAATACTTTTCACTGTGACCACTGAACAATACCTTCTCATCACCTGCAATGATAAAACATAGAATCTTTAATTCTCGAATGGTGCTGAGTCCAACAAAAAACGTGTGGCATACAAGCAGCTCCAACATGGGCTTGAAGGTTATATTATTATACAGCCAATTAATGTGTCGTATAATTGTTGTCAATGGCAACGACAAGTGATGTTGCTGGTGTTTGATGTTGGTTTAAAACACTAGTAAGATGTTATTAATGTAATGTAGTTGCTGATGATTTTACCAGTGTCATTTGAAAATAAGCTTTTAGCTGCTTTAGTTGTAGCTAATGACCTTTAAACACTTGAGCATAATCAAACATGAACAACGCATAAATACATAAATACTTTGAGCGACCCCGGCTCACATTCATTCTTTTCTGAATTGGAGAATGTGTCATTTCAAGCCACAGCTACAATCTTAACATAGCAAACAGGAATTCTAGTAAAAAGACAAAGTTGACCTCTTCTGTTTGGCTTAATCCTCCAGTAACAACACAATTTTGGCATAGCAGCCACAGTCAGACGTGATGAACCAAAACGCTTTTTCCGCAAACACAATCTTTGCAAAATAATTTGCCATAAAATTATAAACATGTTTTTCTCTGGCTCCAACTTTGTGTATCACAATTTGAGCTAGTAGGACCATTAAACACTTAAAAGTTTCAAAGAGCTGTATCAGTAAATTATTTTTATTCTCTTCATGATGTGTGCCAGCAGAAAGTCAGCCAGCTCAGGCAGTAGATTAGACACTCGTGCTCAAGCTCTACGGGTCAAGAAGGCCTCAAAAACCTTTTTGGGTAAGCAGTCAATTAACCGCTTTCATTGGAATGACTGGGATGTACTCTTGGAAAACGATCAAATTCTCTAAATACATGCTTAGTTTGGGTTTATTTTAGCTCATAACAACCATGTTTGACACGGTTTTCTCTGATTTTCTCTCTACTGACCTCATGAGGATGTCATCACCTTCACAGATCAATAAGAATGTAGGCTACTGGGTCATGCAATTGCATGAACTATACCAAGCAAATTTGTGTTTGCATACTGGTATAGAGTACATGTGTTGAGGCTCTAGGAATCGACACGTTGTTTAAAGTACTTTGTGTCAAACAAAGACAGAGTGAAATGTTGCAGGAAACATAAAACAGTGTGTGGATTCTTTAGTGTACAGAGGAAGGACATTACATTATTATAATAAATATTGACATGAGGTATATATAGTACTTAACGCCAGTACTCAAGGCCTCCTTCAGTAATGTAAATCAGTTAAAACACCAGTCTTTGCTCTGCTACTCTGTTGTCTGCAGCAGCAGCAGCAGTGTGGGACTGAAGGCTGCAGTTAGTGTTTCACCAGAGAGACTGTGTGGTCCTGCAGCCTCCTGCTATTAGTTTGTTTACAGAAGTTAAAGCTGTGAGCTGCTGAGTGCCCGGGGCCAGCATTCCAATACAGTGGCTCATACAAGCACGCACAGGCACACTGCAATGCTCTTGTCCCTCAATACAATATGCGTATGCAGACCTGCGGCGCTGAACAGCACTCCTAACTTTCAGCTCTTCTTTTTCGGTTTCTCTTCTGCAAGAATCCACCCCGCCTCTTCGTGCACATTGTTCCTCTTTGGCTGTTTTTCTTGTTATTTATCCATATTTCAGAAATCCTTTGTCCCTCCCTTTGAATATATTCCACAGAATCCTGATGCCAAACATAAACACACAACAGCCTCGCTAGGCATGGATGGAAAGAGGTGGTCTGGTCCATATGGTCTTGTGAGCAGCAGGTGATGGCTGTTGCATGTTTACATGAGCCGTTACACATATATTTGAATTTGTACAGGTGAGATCACGCTGATAGTACGCATCTGACATTAACAGTGGGCTTGTGTGCATCGTATACAAATGAGGAGTCACCCGTTCCCTGCGACCAACTGTCATGTAAGAGTTCAGGTTGAAATGAACGAACTTGCAGAGTCAGTATTAACAGTTTACTGATGAGGTGACACATGGGTGTAATTGAGATGGGTTTGACAGCTACTTAAAACTCTTTCGGCCTTGTGGGAAACAGACATAGACAGCCGTCACATAAAGAAAATGACTGTACCACACTGGAAGAAGGTGAATTATAGTAAGACTGTATCAAGTGCCTCTGGAATAAAATGGCTGCCATTTCACATGCTGATAAGAACACCATTATCATCTTTGTGTCTTTGTCTGAGGAGATTAGTAAGTAAACTTTTGAGGTTTGCATGTTGTTTACATATGTTGACTCAAAAGCCTTGATTTTGAATGGTTACACACCTGGGTTGGTAATGGACTCAATTTATCTTGTTTAAACAGTTCTGATTCTCGATAGGCAGGTATGTTCACACCTAGAGACAAGAAACAAAACTGCCCCAAAGCTTCTGCTGTTGTTCTCTCACACTATGGTCACATGTAAACTATTTTCTACATTGTGCTGTAAAGGATTGGTGGAAACCTGAATAATCCTTACCTCAACAGTACACAGTACATGTGTATTTTAAGTATTAGACTCTTGTGCAATACAACTCTTTATCATATTTCAAACTTTGTTCAGTTATTCATGACAGCACACAAAAAAAGTGATCTTTGAAACATCTCCTCACAATCACTTCATGTAAGTCGCTCCACACGAGAGCTTTTAGCCACATTGCATCAATATTTTAATCTCCATTTAACAACCATAAAGCTGTCGTCTCATTTAAAGTTAATGTGAACGCTTAGTCATTCACACAAAGCAGAAAAATTGGACAGTGTGCAAACACACCCAACACTAATGGCTCCAAACGCCGTTGGCCACAGGTATTGCCGAATTGGCGAAAAACCAGGTGCTTGAACACAGAGGGTGACCTCAGTTTACAGCCAGAAGCTCCTGTAGTCTGAAATCATGCTGCAGAGAAACATGCTGAATCAAATCCTTCTGTAACTGGTGGTTTTTCAGTTTCAACTGGGTTTCAGTTTGTGTTTGCATTTTTAAACTTATAAAAAAAACAACAACATTTCAATTAAATTAGTGCTTAAGTCCAATAAATGAAATTTGGAATAAATTACAGTGTTAATTATGGTAATGTCAAATAATTACAGCTGGGAATATTGGAGATTCAGCTGGGAGATTTATTAGGATAGGATGACATTATTAAAACACTGGAATAGTACAATTATGCTCAAGTTTATTTTCTGAAAGTAGGTAAGTAGGTAACTTTTACATATTCAAGTTAGTCTGATTTTTTTATTAGAGGAACACCACACTACAGAGTACTAAACTTGTAAAGTGCAGTTGAGATATCCCTGAATATATCTGAATTACAATTTCTGGTTTGGTTTACTTTTGGCTTTGTGCAATCAAAGCTGAAAATATTGTTATAGTTTACTGTATATGTATGAACATAAAGTGCACACATGGACTGAAGAATAGCCTGGTCAGATATTGGCTCCTGGCATACGCATACATAAATAACTGATGGACATGAGGAATTTTAAAGGCATCTGTATATTGTGAGTAGAATTTTTAACTGAAAAATACAATTACAAAATACAAAAGAGACGTAGACACGGTATCAATCTTAATTCCACTTGAAAAGTTGAAACATGCTAAATCACGATTAGAAAGGTACTTACATATCGTATGTATAGTAGTGTACAGCTCCAAAAAGTCTGTGCTTTATAAATACATTATTCTACGCTTACTGACTCCCAAAATAAAGCTTACAAACACAAAAGCATGTAAAAAAGGTGTAAAATATACTTTACAGTGTTACAATTATATTGTTTTTGAAAAATTAACCATTCTGCCTGCAGTATTTACTGTACATAACTGTATCATTGTATCTGCATCAACAGAGGATAGGTTTGCGTTCCGTGTTACTTACCATCAGATAATGACACTTGTATACACATTTCCATTTAGGTGGGGATAACCTACACAGAAACAGCTTAGCGTCTTTCATAGCGTTCACCACCTAACCCTAAGGCTACACACCAATTATGAAAGATTTCTGCTGAAGACATGTCCCATTTCCTGACTGATGCCGGTAGTGTACACACGCAGAAAGAGGAGTTAAGGACACAGGGGTAACATGCTGTACACGTATTATCATGCAAGACAAGTGGTTGTAGGTAGTAAGACCAAGAATTTTATCATGCTGCTGTGTTTTCATGTTGTTTCATTCAAAAAAGAACTTGAAGCTTCAGCAAAGCTAAGCAATTTATTGAAAGGATAGCTTGATAGCTGTGGAGTGAATTGCTGACTTCATATGTTATACTGTACTAAAATTTGCCTACAATACAATATGGTTGGATGATAGTCACAGTTTGTACATATTTCATCCTCAATTTGGTTAAACAGTCTAAAAATTCAACAGTCCTCCATTGCTGCACACAAAAATTTCATATGGCTGTAACTGTTTCTGTTTGCTGCTGCTAATTTTTATTTTGGCCAAACACCAGCTGGTTGGGAAATCACCGATCTCCAGGACCTGCAGCTCTGGAAAGAAAGGTTTTCTAGTTACATTTGCATTTAGTCGTTAGGCAGATGTTTGGTTAACTGTAAATTGCAAAGGCTTGTTGATGCACATGCCTCCTAATTCTCAACGTCTCGTCAATCAATCTGATTGACTGATCTGACTGATCGAACTCAAGTAGCAGGTTTGAAAATAAAAAAGTTAAACCTGGAATCCATGCAAGCATAAAAGAAACAGCAAGGAGAAGCCCTGAATATTCACCATAGTGAAGCGTGATGCAACCTTAATTTAACTTTCAATTTAACAGTTTTGTAAGGTGAGTGTGAATTTATACTGAAGTTTTGCACAATTAATCCACTGAATGTTTAAATGACTCTAGCAAAAAGAAATTACTCTAGAAAGGGAAAGTACAGGTGCTACTGAAACTGCAGGATTATTTATAGATCCACTGCCTGATCCATCTATAGATCATGTTAGTACAATACTGAAACTGCTGGAAGGTCACAAATTCAATAGAAAAACACTAATTATGACTCAGTTGATCCACAGAGAAAGAGACAAATGCACATTCAAAGCTTAAATTTGTGTTTCTGTGGGGAAACATTATCTTACAACAACTCTTTTTATGCATTTCGATTGTTAAACTATAGCAATGAAAAATAATGGACCAGTGTGCAAAGGCTTGACGTCAATGTGATGTGTACGTCACAGTTAGTGCTGTTAAAAATCCAATGTGAAATCTGACATATGACACCTAAACCACATAGTGCAGTGTTTATTGTGATAATGTGAACATGATACCGACTGATACCAAATGACCACTTTGATGACGCCTTACTACTTCCCCCAGGAGTCTATTTGAGCTGGGAGCTCATTGCTAGTCAGTGATACGGCAATATGGATAACACGGCCCCATCTCGGATGTAGTGTGTAGTTTATATAACTGCATGCGCAATATGACACGTAACAACACCTCCGAAATCTATCAGAAGCTGGATTGTGTGACTGTCAGGTTCCCAGAACCTGTCTTTGTTACCTATGTCCCCAAGAGTCTCTGTGTCTTTATATTGTGTAACTGCCACATGCCCTGAGGCCTCCACCTGAAATAAACGTTTCTATTTTTAACGCTTTCTCACTAAACCCAACAGGCATCATGTAACAAAAAAAGGAAACGTTATATGATGTCTGAGTGTACAGTACATCGCAGAGTGTATTTGGATTGGACATTTATTCAATCAATAAATATGTTAATCAGGAAATGATTATATATATATATATGATGGTGGAGAAGCACAGAAACAACACAGGCTTCAGCCTACATGACCAAACTGAAGCAGCCTGTGGTTCAGGTGGTAGAGTGGCTTGTTTGCTAATCACAGGGTTGGTGGTTTGATCCTCAGTCCCTCTGGTCCACAGGTTGAAGCGTCCTGGGGTAAGACACTGATCGCCCCTGTTTAGTGTTCCATACTTGTAAGCATCTACCAAATGAGAGCATCTAAATGTGGTTATTTGTCCTCACCCTGTCATATGAGCCATAGGGGTGTCTCATCTCAGCCCTTTGTCATCATGGAAACAATCATAAACAGTAAATAAGTTACAGTAAGGGACAAAGACAACTTGGTTAGGTTTAGTAAAAAGTTTAGTCATAATTTAGCTTAAAAGAAGTAATTTTTAATATTACAGGACGTTTGTCACCATGGTTACAATGATAAACAAACAGTTAATTACGCAGAATGGCCATGTTAAAAAAATCACAACATTTAACGTTCATTCATTTGTCATTTTCCTGTGGGAAAGTCCTCCGTCCACCCAACGTGGACTTTCTTGCTCTATATGCTGCATTGCCTAACTTTTACTACTTAATACAGAGACTGTCTTCTGTGATAACTGCTGGCACAAATGACATGTCTGACAGGAGGTCACACTGTAGAGAGAAGACAGTACAAAACATTACAGAAGGTTTTTAGAAACATGGTTTTGTTAAGTGAATTTCCTGCAGTATGAACCTTGTGACTGTACAGCACACGTGACAGTATTACATGGTAAAGACTGACTATATATGTGTGCGTTTGTGTTTTTGGTCTCTGGCTGGGTAACCACAGGGCAGGTGAAGTAATGCTTGTCAGTGAACCCACGCACAATGGCGTGACTGGCAAAGCCAGCTGCTATAGAGGTGTCGAAAACCTCTCTCTGCTCGTTTCTTACTCCATCCCTGCCCTCCAGGTTTTCAGCTTCTCTGTTTACCTCCCTGGTTCAATTTTCAATCTTCATCAGAGAGAGTGAGGGAGAGAGATCTTTGACAAGATTACACGCCTGCTCTTCTCAAGTATAGTCAAATGTAACATTTATGGACTACTTAACTCGTTACACTTTCCGTTTTTTCTGCACAACATATCTGAATGGTATTTTTAATCAGCTAGATTTATCTAATCACTTATCAAAGTAGGCTTCTGGTTTCATATTTAGCATTAAATAAGCTTATAACAGACTTCTTTCTTATTTCCTTCATGATTTACAAACTGTGATTGCATGTTTTGTATCTGAAATCTTATTCTGCTACTATAAGCTACTACAGCAGTCAAAAGACTATAGTGGAGTCAAATAGAAATTCTCAAGAAAACTTCAGTACAGGCACCACTGGCAGTACATTTCCACTGTAATGCTACAACTTTTACTTGAAAAACGTCTCTTTCTACTACTGATTAGGTTCACATATTAGGACAAACAACAAAAAATGGAGAATGCTTCATGTGTTTTCTTTTTCATTCCTGCCCTGTCTCTCTCGTTCCTTTTCTGCTCCCTTGACTTCCATCTTCAAACTCTGGGCCCGAGGGTAAAGTGTGAAACCTTCTGAACTAACAAGCTAAATAAGGCTAGGACTACATGTTCTCTTATTCTGTCTTTCTCTGTCTGTCAGTCTGAGGTTTTCACACTCCAGATGCTCTGAGACACACCTAATATCTCGACAATGTAAAACACCCACATACAAGAACAACTGTCATGGTTCACCTGTAGGACAGAGGAGCTGTGAACTTATGGTCTAGGGTCGATCGGTCAAGAAGGTGGGAACATCACAGCACCAAAACCAACATGAATTTCGACTTAACCAGCGTGTGTTTGAGTGACTGGGCAAACAAAGGCTCGAGGTAACACCCACAGCTTATATGAAGAGTATGTGCAGTCATTACTCAGGCCTATCTGCTGCAGCTAACACAAGAGGGCTGACCTCAGCTGTTGTTAGCAGGACAACGTGCATGTGTTCATGCATTATATCACTGAATCCAGTCACGAAAGGATTGTTCGCACAGATAAACAGACTTCTCATTTGACGTCTCACTCTCAGCAGTCCAGAAAGCACCTGAGCAGCTGTAAATGAATAAGAGGCATACAAACACCTGCTGGTCCTGGGAATGCATGACAAGCTACATGCCACTCAAAAACATGGCTCTTATTGTGAGAACTAATAATGCCGTGCATATGCAGAACAGGGATGTCTAGCACCTGCATTGTGTGAGCCGCTGAAGAACAGACCTGCCGTAGATTAGACACCGTTACAGCGACCCTTGCGGCTAATCCTTGCACGCACGCCACCAGGAATGTTCCACTCCCCAAGACACAGGCTTGGATTAAAGCAGGGAGTTATCGGCATGTGCAGCACGCACACACAATGAGAGCACCATTAACATAGAGAACGACACGAGCTGCTCTCCTTTGTGAGGGGCAGATGAAGCCGAGCTGCTGCCTCTGCATAAACAGAAGTCAGCGGCGACGGAGCAGCGAGAGGGGAAACAAACTCCAAACCCCAACACACGGCAGAGTCATATTAAAATGACAAAGGCTGGGAACTTGCGCTTTATGTTGTTGCCGTAATGCACCCTTATAAACTCGGAAAAACATCCTTTCAGATTTACAATATAAATCTCCCAATTTCCCCACGGAGATCATTAAACTTTCATCCTTTCTTACAATGACTGAGGGGGCTCCTACAACAAAACAACTTTTTTCAGTTGTGTATTCTTCAAATATACACAAAATATTAGTCTTGTTGATACTAATTTGAACCTTTTTTTTTTTTCCTGTGTACCATCCAAATATCTTGTGTGAAAGCTTGAAAAGCTTGTTTCTATTTTTGTCTGCATTGGTGGAAATTAATAAGATTTCAAAACAGTGTATTTCAGTGACAGACTGCGACTTGTTCAGACCGGAAAAATAAAACCAAACTATTTGCATTCTGTGTTTTGAGTGTGTTTCACCCCAAACATTTTACTTCAACAGTAGCTTGAGTCAAACTGCAGCCTGTCACAGGCAGCGCCAGGTCGACAGATGGAGTGTACATTGTGAGTATGTGCAGCCACTCCAAACTCCAACCAATTAATCAACCGCCCATGTTTGTGTCGAGCTCCTGAGGCTCAGAAAAGTTTGGTGACTCATAAAGCTTGGCTGCATCTGGATGGTAACAATGTGTTTTCTTCTTTTGCTGAGATTTTTCGTATTTATTATGTAGCCAGGCATTGTGAAACCTGGGAGTATCCCAGCTTCATTAATCCACCTCCCAGACGACAGCACGGAGAGACACAAGTTTCAAGTGCTTGTGTTAGTCAACTAACTGACTGAAGTAAATGGCTGACTCATTGTTTTGAGCAGTATCATAACAGCTTGACCAGAGGTTAAAGAAGAGCTTGAGGCCCCTTAAATGCCAGCGCATCGTCATTACTACAACCCAATATAAAATCTAAAAGAAATATTTATATAACCGTATAGAAAGAAATGAGCACCGAAGGCTCAGAACAACCATCACTTTTTACACCACAAGCATGTCAGCTTTTTTTTTTGAGACGGATGTCATGCAGTGGATTTTCTCCTATTTTTATCAGTTATCTAGTTGTCTACACACCCTGCTTGTCGGCACGCTTCATTCATGTTATACATGTATAAATGCAGGCTGACGTGTATTTTTAGGCTTCAATTCTATTTTCCTGCATTTGCACGCATAACCAATAATGTATTGGTAGCGCAGATAAAAGCAGACGACCTACACTGTGTATTGGACCCAAAGGCCACACACGCAGAACCAAAGCTGCTGTTGTGTTTTTATTTTCACATTTTCATTTCAACAAATTAAGAAACAACAACGTTTGAGGAATTAAATGAAAGATTCCCTGAAACACACCAAGACAGAAAGGAATAAAAAATGTTGTGTTTGTGTCATGGTTCCTACCAACAGTTAAATTTCAGTTTTCTTTTAAAGAAACTTTTTCTAACCTTAGTCACATAATTTTACATAAAAAAACGTAATTCAAAGCCCACATATCAGCACTTTCTTAAGCTTTTATCCAAAATTCACTTTCATAAAAGTTGTTGGAAACAGTGACTGTGGTCATGTGTCAGTAATTCAGTAAAGAAAGCTCCGTTCTTTTTTTAGTGCATAAGGACGTCGTACCACTGGACGAGGGACATTGTGGAATCCAGTAGTTTACAGTAGGTTCTCGCACGTAATGTAACAGAAAACTCCACCTGGCACTACCAAACCTATTTAAGCAGGTGCTGAGGTTACACCAAAATCCACAGAGCTCAGCTCGCGTGAATCATCCTCCAAATGTTTGTCTTGTTAATCTCTGGACGCTGAGGTTGTCAATGAATTTTGCAACCTCGCTGTTGCTTAAGTTGTTTGTTTACATTAATAATAATAATAATAATAATAATAATAACATTTTGTTTTAGTTTTGCAAAGACAGAACACACTAAAATATGCTATGTTTGCAACTGTTATAAGGACAACACCTGAGCCACCATATCTTGTTCTTAACATTCTCATCGGTGCATGATAATACAAAACAAGTGTTGGCAAAGAATATTACATATTCTGTCATTAATAAATGACAGTTGTTTGATTAATTATAAACAAAACAGCACTTTCCATTGATGAATCGTGTGATAATGATCTATCCCTGAGTTGAGTCACACTCAGTTAAGTCCAATTTGTATTAGAGCTCAACCGCACCCTGATTAATGGCAGTTGTTTAAGTTGCTCTAACTTAATCATTAGCCAGATTTTTAATGTTACAAAACATGTCGAAATGCTATGTCCGTTTTCACCCATTATCCCAAGTTAGACCAAATTGTGGTTTTAGCATAAATGTTGGCTCATCAAGCACCTGATCTGTGTTTAAGAGTTTGTGCCGATTCCACAAAAAGGAATAAAACTGACTTCTACTGAGAATTCGTAAAATTACTATGAATGAACTGTTTCTATTGTTTCAGCCATGATTAAGTCCATTCACAGATCCATCAGTTAGCCATAACACATCTCTATCAAAATGAGTTTTCTGATCATTGGTATATATAGAATTTATATTTACTAGACTATATTATCAGAGCAGAAACTGAAATATTTACATTTGCTGAATCGTGTGAGAAATTATGTAATATTCCTGAGCCTGACGTGGTTTTTGGTGTTTTGTTGGACTTTTAGCTGCACAGACTATAAGAGCGTTTGTTGTAAAGTAATATCACATATTTTGATAAAGCTGTGAACTTTGTCATGTGTGGCAACAAGCAAATTTCTTTACAGACAGTCGTTAAAGCCATTTATCATCCATAGTTGATAATGCTGACACATATCACTAGTCTATATACAACACATTTTTTTTACTGTGAAACATTTTACAAATGATATCTTTGGCCTCTTTTTTCCATAAAAACATATCATCTACAGTGAAATTGAGAAGCATAAACACATTGTCTTATTTATGTTAAACTGTTTTTGACCTTTCGAGTCAACGGAAGAAAATGAAATTTACAAATCAGTTTGTTTCTGCTGTATTTTACTCTCAGCACTACTATAACGTAGCCAGTAAAGCTAAACGTAAATCGATAGCAGCTTCACTGTGAGCTTATCAGACCCTGTAGCTGTGCTGTGCTGTGCTGCGCGTGTGTGTCTGTGCTATGGCTCTACAGTTTCAATCCTCTGCCACCTGGCTCCTATCATGGATTATGGCTAACAAGCAGAGGGGAGCTTTCGGCCTTGTGACGCTCCTATCAGCATTGACAAAGAAACAGATGACCTGCAGCCTCAGGCCAACACAGTGGCAAAACATACAACGAGCGAAAGAATTGCTCAATCTTCTGATAATACAGGCTCATGCTATCACTAGCCGATTGCTTTATAGCTGTGCAATCCAGGGACAGTTTGTTTTAGAGCTTAGGCGATCAAATATGGCTGAATGTCACAGCAGTGATTGATTTTATCATTTTCACAAGAGCATGAATTGTTTGTTGATCTTGTTATCTGTGCAAATAGAAATGATAGTAGCTGTTAATGAATTATAAAGATTGTTAAAGATTGTCTGTACTGTATCCGCTCCTGGAAGAGGACATCTGCATCAAAGCAGCAATAAAGGATTCACAGTTTCTAAGTAGCAGTTTAAACAGATGCATGTACTGTAAATGTCCTGGACCCTCAGAAAAGATGCTGCATTATAAACCACAGTATGTTAGAATAGCTAATAGGCCTCATCCTGGTCTTTGTGTTGCCGTGTGAAGTGGGTCATGCCTACCAGTGTGTCACATATCCAGTAAACGCTGTCCCCAGAGAGCTTTACAGTAAGTCTTATTATGTTGGAGCTGAGTATAGAAATCAAAGCAGACGTGAGAACACAGTAGGTACTATGGGTTTCTGAGAAAAGGCCTGAACACACGGGATTTAAAAGGGCAACATGTAACTGCCATTGTCAGCAGATCCACTTCAGAAGGTAAAATGAATCCACGCCAGTGTTCTTTGTGAAGTTTAGTCAAGCTTGGTAAACTGTGTGAATGTTTGCTGTTTACTAGCAAGACGTTGTTAAAACAAAAGGAAGCAAAATAGGGCAGCTTATTATAGTTTTTCTCAATTGCTTAGACACGCTTGATGGAACTAGGATCCACTTGATTTTCATCATCAGCTTCTTAGCACAGCAGAAGTCTCTCATTCCAGCTGTCATTGGGTAAGAGGTGGGTAGACCCTGGACAGGTCGCCAACCTATCACAGGGCTGATAACCATTTACACACAATTTAGAGTCACCAATTAGAGTACTGGGAGGAAACCCATGCAGGCACGGGGAGAACATACAAAGTCCACACAGAAAGGCACCTGGCCAACCTGTGGATTTGAACACAGGTCTTTCTAGCTGTGAAGCAGCAGCACTAACCACTACATCACTGTGCCCTGATGCAGTGTAATACAGTAAAACAGGACATCTCCAAACAGTGCAGGTGCAGAGGGCAACTGGGTTTGTTGAGAGAAAAAAAATGTGCAAAAAATCTGTGCAGTGCTGTGTTTGCTGGCCTTTTTGCCTGCATGTATAAGCAAACTTGTGCCCTAACCAATGAATGTAATGAAACGACTGGCTGAAAATGTGCTTTTGTTGCATGTTTTTGATGTTTTGCTAGTGTTAGAACATTTGTGTCACTTTGTCCAGTCACCTTCAGTTTCAGAGGTTTCATCCATTTTTTTTTATGTTTAACGGTGTAACATCTGTCCTATAAAAAATGAATCCTTACAGTACGTCATTTGTGCCATCAGGTTAATATAACCAACAGTAAGATGTTATCTGTTTGGCGACCTGCAGTGGCCACGTGACACAAGCCGAAAATAAAGAAAGTGAGGTGAAAGTCCACATGAGGAGAAGATTGGTGTGGAAAGATGTGTCGGACCTTCCCACAAGAAACACATTTTTTATTCATCACCGTTCCACAACATTAACGCAGTGTTCAACCCATTTGAACTGCATAAATCATCCCTTACTAAACACTTATATTCTAACTACACTAAGACTGAACTTACAAAGAGCGTCTGTGACTGACTCTGGGAAGAAACAATATCCCTCCACAATTTGTGTTTCACCTCAGATGTAAAAGAAATACACTCATCACCAAAGAACTTTCTGCTTTCCAAAAGCAAACCTGACATGCCAAAAGAAAAAAGACAAAAAAAAAAAAACAACTCCTTTTTGTGAGTCTCTTCTTTTACTCTGGGACCTCCAGTAATGACCCACACAGCGTGGGACCATGTGCCAAATGGATGCCCTGGGGCAAGGAACACCAAGAAACCATCAAGTTTGGTGGTTTGAGCGTGAGCAGGGGAAGCGATTGGTTTGGTTTACATTGAAATTAAGGCAGAGAAATGAGAAACTGCTGTTTATATTTTAGGTGGACTGTTCTCTGTATTTCCATCCACACCCAGAGAAAACCTAAGTCCAGAAGTTATGAAAAATGCATCATGTAATTGAACATGTGAAACATGAAACAGAGCTTTGCCTCACTTTAGTTTACAATTCAAAATGCAGCCATTATAGAATTGCCCAGGGTTATTTTGTCTTTTAATCACAAAATGTGTAACAGACAGTATATATACAGTAAATAAGAATAAATGCTACACTGAAACATATTGTTGGGCTATGATTCACATAACAAGCAGCAAAACGTTGGTTCAGCATCATAATTTCACGGTGTTAAAGCAGGATGAATATTAATATAACTGTTATTTAAAGCCTTATACCTCTTCATTTACACGTTTTTATTAGTAAACAGCTGAATACTGATGTAAAAATATTTCTGTAAAATCATAAAATCTGCTGTTTTTTAAATGAGGTTTCACATTTCTAAATTATTTTCTCTCCTTCCATCAGAGCCGATCTATTATCAACTTAGAAACACTCCTGCCTCCAAATACACCACCAATGAAAATCAACAAATCTTGTGATTTATTTTTTATTTTTGCAAGAGAGTCTACTCTAATGATTTTTGGTACTTAGAGGAAATTCATGTACTGTACCAAAACCCTTGTCAATTGATTTACGATTTTCATTGAACTGTTTTTCTGATCTTTCACCCCTGTGGTTAAAGTTGCTTATTATTATATATTATTATATTAGTTTGTGTAAAAGAACTACTTGGGTTGGAAAAGACTGAAAAAAACAATGTTGACTATTGTCAGGAAACAGGAAAAGAACAGCAGTCTCCCATCTCAAAGTCACAGTCTTCCATCCACCCCATACCTTGCTGTACTAATAATATCATTTGAATAAAATACAATAGCTGCAGTTCGTCTTGTGAGGGTCTCTGATATATACATGAATAGTTTAAAACATTAATCTTTAGAAAATGTAGTCATCATGTCGGTAAGAATATCAATGTAATACAGTATATATGTAGAATCAGTGCTCTTAAGCATAGTCATTTGGATACTATTGAAACAAATGTTTATATGTGTATTTGACTGGTTTTAATCTAGACACCCTGTCATCGAATCTGCTAGTAACTAAATCTATTTTGTGTTTATTTATTTGTGTTTAACTAGCTCAGTTTTAATGAATAAATCACCCTGAGCACACATTAAGTTATGCTATATTGTCATTTGACCACAAACAAGGACATAGACGTCGACCTACACAAGGCTGTTTTGGGTATCTCAAGGGACATTATTATGCAATGACACAGCAGTCAAATTGTGGGGGAGTGGTCAAAACTCCCCTGGTGAAACCCTGGACACAGGACTAAGAGAGAAGTGACTGGACTCATGTGACCTGTTGTTTGCTAATGTTTTCTGTACGTCAGTCTGGGTGTAAAACTCAGTCGCGTCCTCAGACACAATGAAAAAAGCAGGTTAAAAGAAATGGAGGGTGGGGGGACAATAGTGTTTGTCACTAAATCAGTTTGGTGGCTGACAACAGACCAGATCAAGCTTAAAAATAAACATTAGCAAGTTCTTATTGTCCTTTTGGAAAATATTCTATTATCTGTGGCAACTTTCAGGCGTCGACACTAAGGAACTCTACAATTACAGACAGACATCAGACAACACAGCCGTCACGAGTGTCTGACGGCCTAGTTCCTGCTGTGTTGGACCCCATCTGCTTCATTTCAGCTGATTCAGCACGTTGAATCGGATGTGTCAATGGGAAAGACCACTCTGATTGGCTGCTCAGCTTAGCGTATCACTGCACGAGAAGAGAAATGGTCCCCAGTGCCATTTACAACGGCTGATCAGACATGTTCAAGTAGCTATAAACCATCTGTGGTGAGCGCGAGTGGTGTGAAAATATGCTGTAATGAAACGTTGCCAAGTGCTGCTTTGTTTACAGTTTGCATATCTGCAGTCATAAGCCTTCTTCTGCTTTATGTTTTTTGAATGATGAACACAGACTACAGCCACCTGCTGGTACTGAGATTAATATCCGACTGTCACTTTTTGGCGACTTGAGGCGACGTAAAGGTCGTTTTCAGTCACCTCTAGTTCTTTGTGTCGGCTCGGTCTATTACTGGCTCTACAGTACACCAGTGACTGACCCTAAACATTTACATTCATTTACAACTTCAATACAGTCACCATTGATTGTTACTTGTTGATGTATATTTGTTCTTTTTCTTGTTCTGAAATAAAAAAGGATTTGTTTTCAACTTAACTGCAATATTCCACTTCATCCTCAGTGATAAAACCAACCACCGACGTGTCATCAGAAGGAAGACTGAGTGGAAGCTGAGGAAAGGCGTAAACACTGCAACATGTTTTTGTCAGCACTAGAGTAGAGCAGGCACTGTTTGCTGTAAATAGGCCTGAAAATCCAAAAGTGAATAAAAAAAAAAAGACTTCGAGCACAGTGTAGTGAGACTAAATAACTCATTAATCTGATTAATTGGCACCTGTCCAGCAACCAACACATTACACAGTACACAACATACAACCGAAAATTGAGTATAAAATTGTCAGGTTTTCTTAACAAAAACTAAAATAAAGAAACTAGCAGTGTTATCCTGCCCTTCCTCCGATTATATTTGGAACACCCTGCTGCTTACATATGCAAATAATTGTCTTGCTACAACAACTTCTTAATGCTTCACACCAACACTGAGTCGGTGTTAACAGAAACCACTGTAAGGACTGTGTTAACATCACAGTGTTTGCTCAATAAATCATAGATTATCTTGACTTTTTAGGTATTTCTATTTATTACACAGCATCATATGGCGGCACAATAAATAGTTGCTTTGTTTCTCAGAATGACAGAGCTTTAACGAGAAATGTGTCCGAATGAGAAGTCACGGGGCTTTCCTAGGAAACAGTGACAGCCAGGCATGCAGCACGGATGACAGTGTCATCCAGTCAGTGTCAACTCTATCAAGGTGTTGAGTGTAGACCAATGGATGGCACGCAAGTTTATTTATATATATAATTTGTCTACCTCTCTGTAATTTTCTGTGTTGCACGTGGTTGTGTATGTGGTTGTGTACGTGTGTGTGTGTGTGTGTGTGTTTGTTAAAACCCAGGTATGCTCTGCCACCTCTAATTAACTTGGTGGAGATGTGTATGACTCAGCAGCAGTTGACAGCCTAATCACCCTGTGGCTCACCTGTTTATATGTGCACACAGACACACACACACACACACGCGCATGCTTACACACATATAGTTGTAGGCTGGCGAACCCTTTGTGAACCCCTGGGAGAGTTCTCAGTCAGCATCAGGGTGAAACTCAGAGCCTTCTGTGGCTAATAAATGGAACTATAAAACACAGGCATGCCATAACCCATCACTGAATGCCAGCCGAGGTGCACTCTTGCCAGCGTGAGTGTGAGTGTGTTTGTGTTTGTCTGACTGTCTGATGTAACCTGGCAGTTCAGGTGCACATAGAGGGCAACGTGCCATTTAGAGGTAAGTGAGGAAATTAACGTTCAGGGAAATAATCAGCAGCTATTTAAATGAAATCAAATATAAACACACATAAACAATGTTTCACAATGTAGGAAGTTTGTTTTAATTTCCGCTCCTGTGCCACTTTCAATTAATCTTAAATGTTCAGTGTATTAGTGCACATTAATGATTTTCTACAGCAGTAAGAAACAAGAGATGAAACAATGACACATAATCTACGGTGTTTTCAAGTGAACTTCACAGGTCGGCTCCGGTCCAGGATCCAAGTTAGTGCAAGTTCAAAGTAAGGTGGGGTCTCTATAGTCTGGGTTCCAGTAGGTTTTCCACAAATCCTAAATTCTGGCTCAGTGATTTCTAACTCAAAATATCTACTATAACCTCACTGTAAAATTGTAAAATGTTCAGAGTTATATAACTGAACTGAAAATAGCTCTACTACATTCACTTTTGCTTTTGTTTCCAAATAAATGGTTTAATATTAAAAATACAGTCAACTATAGTCAACAAACCCGTCTGACTACTTGTATTGTTTGTTCTAACGGCATCTGTGCTTTTTATACTGTACGTACTCATATCCTTACAGTAGATAAGTTTCATAATCATTGTCATAATCATCAAAAATGCCCCAAACTGTAAAATTTAAGTCCTAACAACTGCAATTTCATTTCATTATGAAAACATATCTGCATCAGTTTTGCAGTACTGTATATCTATATGCAATCAGTGTTTTCAAAGTTTTTGACTAGAGAGCTGCTCAAACCTTCTGCGGATCTCTGTTGTCACGTCTTTTCCTTTGTAAGAGAAAACGTAACCATAACACCTACAATATACAGTATCCGTCTCATTCTTTAAAGATCCTCACTGACTACTTGTTGGTGTGGATGGTCCTTTTTCGACCAACATTACCTTGAATCTGTAAGCTCCATAAAGTAAAAGTAAGGGACACTGGGAGCCATATTTTCATGACGGGGCAAAAAAACATCAACATAGTTAGTTTTATCTGTCTGTGTGGTGTTTTCATGTCTGGAGCCTGTTCAAGTGTCTAAATGGTTAAATAGTGTTTAAAGCAGGGACTCTGGTAAATCTGCAGTTATCTATAAATTAGTATGAGTGATTTTTACAGTATCTGTTTTCTGCATCTGTCCTGCTTTACACTCGATGAAAAGTTCCTCCTTCAGTGTCTTCATACAATGTCTGCAGTCATCTGAAGACAGTGAGACACTGATAAATCTGTAACTATTAACAGTGTCTACCAGGGAGATAATGACTGATATATCTAGGTTATTTGTATTAATACATATATACATAAAAACTGTAATTCTGGAAAATAGTTCATATTCAGTTCAATTCAGATTTGCTCCCCCTTTTTTACATTTGAACCCCTGCCCTTGTGAAACTCTGCACATCCCTGTCACTGTGGCTAAGAGTCATTAATATATTAATCACCACAGCCTCCTTTACATTCCACCCCAGACAACCCTTGTGCACTTTGCGCTGCTGCACCCACATGAACCAAAACAGTGCCTGTGCTCAGTCACGCCCACACAGTCTGTGTGCCCGAGACCTACACTTAAACGTTACATTTGAAACTCCTGTAAATATCTAACAATAGCAAATCGGACAAATCACTGATTACTTCTTGTAAGCAACAGAAAAACAATAAACAGGGTCTTTTGGGAAACAGGAACCATGGCCTGAGAACATAAATTTGACCCAGGGACCTCAGGTTGGAAAAGTTCAAAAGTTCTTTTCGTTTCAGGCTGCTGATTGACAAGCAGAAAAAACACACAGCGACACTGACATAACAACAGACAGGTGAAGCAGAATAAATGTGGTTCATGACCTCCACCGGCATGCTGCAACAGTCACAGCCTCATCCGACTTCACTCTGCATCCTTTAGCCTGACCTCTGAAGAATAACAAGTGCCAGGAAGCACCATCAGCTCTGCCAAGCTCTGGTGAAAACTGTGAATTTAAAGAGATGCAGGTGGTGGCAAACAAGATCTTAAAAGCTGAGTGTGGAGATATGCAACTGAAGTGTTTGCCACTGTCATTTGTTCAACTCTTCCACTAATCCTATCAAAAGAAGAAAAAATGAAAGCTTCTGGTGTAATCTTTAAATATATAATCAGACCTTGTTTACCAAAAAGTTGATTAGAGGATGAAGCACTGCCAAAACCATTAAAAAGAGGGAAGATTAGCAAAGACAGAGACGACTTCTAAAGAGAAAAGCAGGAAGAGTTTCTAGTAAACAATTTCACTTTTGAGTTTTGGTTGAAAAGTTTCTTAGACAAACTAATCTGTTGACTATTTCAACAGAATTGAACTTCCGATAGGCTGCAGGTCCTAACGTGAGATGATAAGGGTAGCATTATTCTATTTTCTGTCAGCAAACAACATTAGTCGTCCTACAGCATCAGCACTTTCTGACCTCCCTACCCTGTCTTCCACTGGTTACTACTGAAGATATAAACTGACAACACCAGGTCACCAATACAAAGCCGTATTTTTGGCAATTCAGTAATTGTTGCAAATGATCCTCAAACAGAAAGAAATTATCCATTTGTCGGGGACAGTTTTCTGGCTGCAGATGAATACAGATTCGCTGTACTAGTTAGTATTTGGGGCAGCAAGACAGTGTGTGTTGAACTGAGTCAAAATGAACTACAGTCTGCTTGTTCACACACTTGTATTGAAGGAAGGAGCAAGGAACTTCAAAAGTGTGGCTCGCCATTGTGTTTTAATACCTTTTTGAACAACAAGGAAGCTCTTTGGCACAGAGGAATAATAGATATTAGACTTTGGATTTTTTTGGTACTTGCCTAAAAAATTATTGCACTACAAGTAGAAAATTCTTTATTCAAACTGAATTGCTAACAGGCTCAGAAACGTACTTAATGTACAAAAGTACTCCACAGAGAAAACAGTATTGGATTTGATGCCGCTGAAAACATAACTGTACAGCTTTGGTCCAGATTTGATCGACAAACGTTCAAAGGTGAAAAAGGTGAAAATTATGGCAACAAAACCATCTATAATCACTAAAAAAATAAGAGTCAAAGACTGAGGTGAGGTGAGGTGTGGAACAAAAACAGCAGTTGGTGGAGCTGATTTTGTACTGACAGCTGCTTCATCCGTAATAATACATCATAATGTCTTAGCTGATTATAGTATGGTAGTAAAGTTACTTACCACCTCTTTTTTATTATCTTTTTGTGGGATTTGTTCATAATATAGCAAACAATGCCAAAGCTATACATTCAAATATAATAACTCAGAAGTTACAACAGTTTATTTTTACTATTGTCACACACCTTTCACATTCTTAATGCTTGGTCACATCAATATTTATTTTTTGGCCCAAAATCACACATTTGGATGGAATTACTGGCAGATTTGCGGAATTTGATGGAATTACCAGCAAAGTTTATGAGTTGGTTTCAACTTGAGTTCGGCACTGGTGAACTCATATGAAAGTCTAAAGGTGCAAACCATCTCTGCAGTGCTAACTAACACTGAAGAGTACATAATAAATTAGCTGTGTAGCATAACCACCAACCACCACATCACCACCTATTTTTGCAGGGTGCACATATGCCTTTCTCTCTTCTTCTTCCTGGTGAAATCAGTCAACATCAAAACCACTGTTGTGTGTGTGTGTGTGTGTCGTTTTGGTGCTTTAAGTGGAGCCATTTTAACTTGATAAATCATAATTTTCTGTGCACAGTAAAAAAAACAACACTCAGCATCATGTTTATCATGTACAAATATGAACAATAAGTCCATGACTCAAATAACCTCAACACTGACTAACACTGGTGATGGTGTTATGTGCTTTGCACAGGTGTGCTCTACAAACATCACAGTGGTTTAATCCTCCCACATGCTGAGACTGGGAGATTTCTGAAGATAAATGAACAAACAATCTACAGCGCAGGCAGTTATCAGATATGATCAGATGGAACCAATGTGTAATAATCTAAAATGAATAAAACTAAATCAAATTAACCACAGGGCTCGTACAGTTTGGGCTCCACAACAATGGAACCTGTTTGTTTAAGTGTAATGTGGGAGGTGATAACTCGAGGGCTGCTACCTTGGAAACAAAATAATTTAAACCCTGCGTTGTGCAATGTCTCCACTGTGCATCAAGGTCATTGATGACAAACTGAGGGATCACTTCTGCCAAAATCATCAAACATTTTTATGAGTAAAAATGGAGCAGGGATGAGGGGAGAACCTGCTTATGCACACAGAAACTCTGCATCTTGTACAAATACACCTGGAACACGCCCAGTATACATGGCAACTGGGCCCAACAACCACTTAAAACACAACCACAGAAAAGAGGTGTTTGCAAGCTGCTCAGATTCACTACACCCCGGTCAAGTCTGTCGACAATAACTGAACAGCAAAACATGAACCTACAGTGTTGTTCTGTTTGATGTTTCCCAGCTCCTTTTTCTTCTTGTTTTTAATCTTTCCTTGAATAGAGGGAAGTCTGAAAGGCAGAGTATAGAAGTTTAAGTACATGGTTTGTGGCGGTAAAACCCACGGATAACAATAAGCGTTATACACTAAAGGAATTCAAAGAACTTGAGGAGAGAAACACAGAGACAATACTTGGCTGTGAAAGAGTGACGATCACTCTAACATGCTAAATCTCTGCCTTTGTGCCCCAAAGCTTTGATCCCAGACTTCCAGCGAGCCTCTTGTTGAGTCTGTTTGCTCTTATTCAGATATATTAAGACTTCCCATTATGTGCAGACTTCAGAAACAGCCTGTGGTATTTGCTCAAAGATTAGTTTACTTAAAAGCCCAAAAAAAGGTCCCGAAATCAGAGGGAAAAACCTTCCATTGACAGAGATGAGAGGTAATCTGTGCACAGTGGAACCATTTCTAGGCT
The DNA here is from genome assembly GCA_032362345.1 of Sandelia bainsii. Taxonomy (NCBI): domain Eukaryota; kingdom Metazoa; phylum Chordata; class Actinopteri; order Anabantiformes; family Anabantidae; genus Sandelia; species Sandelia bainsii. Next base: position 23,893,576 of record JAUMHL010000021.1, on the reverse strand, counting down.
CTCCTCGTGTGTGTGTGTTTCTCAGTGTCTTTTGCTGTTAGATAAATATGTATTGAAAGTGTCAGGCTTTAAAAGAACAAGCGACAAGGGCATAAACTTCTTCTTTCATACTCAGCTCAAAACACTGTTTACTGACACACAGGTTAGAACCAAACAACCTCTGAGGAGATGATGCAGACCTGTCAAACTTCTCTGTGTGTACACATCTAAGGCCACGTATCTGAGGGCTTATTTAGGTGATTTGTGTGTTTGAACGTCACCTACCACTGATGGTGCTTGAGGTTAATTTAGGTCACTGACTGTGCCGACAGCCAGTCGGCCCAACAAACATCACTGACCTTCAACCTTTACCCTTGTTAGGGTGAAGGTAAAGGTCCTGCCAGGTGATTGACTATAGCCTGGGAGGCATCTGAGATGCACATGAGTTTCAGGAATGTCAAAAGATAACCTCAAAAAAATCAAAGTTGTCATACTGTGCTTGCAGGATAGTGACATGCTAGTAATTACATATCAAACTATTGTGCAGAATCACTCACAGGGGTGTACGTCAGGGTAATGCAGGGTCACGTAACTTGAGATTTGGGTCTCAACTCAGACCAGTCTTGTCAATATTTTTGCATAATGAATTAAATGACCATGTTCAGTGTAAATGGGTTGTGCACAGTGACCTGAATTTGACTGCAGCATTGCTCACTCTGCAATCCCTCTGTGCATTTTAGCCTCTTTTAGCTCCTTGTTTTGAAATTGTGCAATTTCTAAACACTGTATCTCCAGCAGCTGCCTTCAGCAAAGACGCTCTAATAAACCCACTGTACAATACTTGTCCAGCATTAAAAGACAGGCAAACATTAGTGACTAGATGGTGAAGAAACTGGAGTAGTTAAAGAAGCAGATCGATTAGTCGGTGAAGACTGAAACTGAGCTAAATAAAGAGTGAATAACGGACTATTGAACATTATACAATATTGGACAGGAAGATGATTCCTAATGAATCCTACTTCTGCACTGACTCTGTACACTACAATAAATCCCAATTTGATAAGACGACTGCTTGAACAAAAACAAAATCATAAAAGACCATAAGCACATGTCTCAATATTCTGAGAACACACTTGCCAATAAAGTGCTCAAAAGTACAGATTCAAGCTTCAACCTTAACATAATCATAGTTGCAATGGTGTATTGCCATAGAGATGAGCAACGGTATGGTATGAAAATCATTATGAAATTTAAGACAGGTGATGGGAATGTGTTGTGCAGTGAAGTGTTCATTACATGTTTAATGCCATCCCAACATGTCAGTGTGCAGTTGAGCAATATAGTTGATGTTCCTGTGTGACTGTTTAATGGTTTACATATGGACAGACACGTTCACACATACTGCAGTCATACTCGTGCATGTGAATAACCTCCCACTCCCATTAGAGGCTGCTTAGAAAGAATGTGAGGCTCTGATCGACGTCTCAGAAGTTTTCTGCCTCTCAGGGCCTGTCACACTGTGAATGCAGCCAGCAGGTTGAAGGGTTCAGGCCTCCTGCTACATCTAAATAAAAGGCTACTGCTACAGATCACATCACTACTGAAGGAGTGCAAGAGAGTATTTATCATGTACTATTAGATCTACTCTGGTGGTCTACATGTGGACAACTGCAACACTTAACTACATGCAAGCAAATAGAATCACAAACACTCAGACACACACGTACTGTATCTACAGCCTGACAGTCAAAACAGATATAACAAAGTGTGAAGTCACCAAACAACTACATGTGTATTCATTTGACCCAAATGCAGGTGGTGAGCATTTTTTTTATGTAAACACACTTTTTATTGATCAGTCATTTTAAAGATGATGAGAATTAGTTAGAGTGGTCTTAGCAATATTGTGGCCCTGACATATGATTACCTAATGAAGTGGTAATGGTGATCATGCTAGCAAATGCTAATATTGCTTGCAATGCATCAGCATTAATTTAAAGAGAGATTTCTGACTACTTATCACTGTCCTTTCAGTCTGGTTTTGGACTTCACCCAAGGGTGAATGTGTCTCTTTAGCAGTTTAAATATCTACTGCATTAACTATATTTTCTGATAATTCACGAGCGCAGTAGAAGAGTAACTAAGTATATAATTGCCCAATAAATTAAAGAAAATGGAAATGACAGGTCATCAAATGCTGCCAAACGCTTAACAAAATCTGTAAAATGCACTCCTTCATGTTGGTTTACATGTCAAACCAGCAACAGAGAACACAACAGTTGTCTATAGTTAAGCACGGCTCCACCCTCAGTGAGCCATGATCACTCACAGCTAAAAAAAAGAAATCATATCAAAATAAACCACTGTGTTTCTGCTGCTGCTGATAAGCATGTCAGGGATTTTTAACAGCCTGGAAGATTATCAGAACTTCACTTAGTTCACTCAGTAGCTTGTCTTTTGTAAACTGGGTCTGTAGTTGATTTGTCACTGGACTGTGTTGCAGTAAACCAACCAGGTTATCATTGTGTTGTTGGTCCAAACACACACAAGCTCACGGGTGGCACTTCTGTGCACCGAAGCATGCATTGTCTACAACAGTCCTTATCAGTCTGTGCATGTGAGGTCTGTGTTTTTGTGACTATCTAACATGCAGCTGCTGGTGAAGAAGGTGCTACTTAAAATACAGAGAAATATTGTTTTTATAAAGCAAAATGTGCTCATGTAAAGACTGTGTGTTGGATGTGTGAGCATTTGGATTCAAACAGAAGCTTGTACAGACCAGGCAGAAGTTGATCAAAGAAGCCGCCTCAACTTTAATTAATCCTCTGTGGGCGTAGCCACTATTACTGATATATCTTAGTAAAAATCTCTGTCTTGAAAAATGTCTTGGTATCTAAACATTTGGAAGTTTTGAATAATTTCCCACACAAACACCTGTATAAATATGTAATGTTTTCACATTTCTACCACCCTCAACTTGTGGTAGGGTCACATTATGGGTAGGTGCTATTTTCTGAGAACAAATTTTGCAGAAATAAAATGTCATGAGTCATTTGACCCATAATTTATATATGAAAACACTGATTAGCGCAGCTTTGATTCGGGGATGAATACATGTACCAGATTTCAATGCAATCTATATTTTATTTCAAATCATCTCATGACCTATGCAAATGTTATAAAAGTTATTATCAAAATATGACATACGGTGCACAAGGCTGCAGCACTCTACAGTGGTTAAGTGTTTAATTTTGCAGCCAGTTCTAATCATCCATAATCCAAATATAAAACCCACAATACACTAATCTGCTGCCACTGGTCAATTGATTTTAATCAGAGGACTAACAACATCTAGATTATGAACGTTTACTTATGCTATATAAGGTCTGTTTATATCAGTAACAGGCCCATATTTTGACTCACGAGTGAGTGAAAAACATACAAATCTCTATTAACAACAAATGCACACGTAATACGTTTCAGAAATGTAAAGATTGGTCCTGTGAACACCATCACTGGAGCAGTTTTGTGTTTCAGGGCACTGAGCGGTTACTCTCCAGCTCAGTGATTCCACCAGTCTCTACCAGCAGTCAGGTTTAAAGGTCACATTGATGCTAATCTTCTGTCATAATTACCTTGACAGTAACATTGCTCTTTTAACAGCCTCTCAGAATGGCTGCTGACCTCTGACCTGAAGATGACCTGTGATGACCCATGAATGATGGGCTCACAGACAAACTTAGCTCTGTAGGTTGTTCTGTCAACTGGTCATAGGCATTGAAGACAAAAGACATAGCAAGTTAGAAGAAAAGGGCAAAAACATGAGTATAAAACTGTATATTTAATGAACATAAACATTTCAATATGTCTAGAAATAGAATACAACAGGAAGCTTCAGACCCCTGTGCATATGTACATCGGGTTTGCATCAGAATTGTGTAAGTGCAGCTTACTCTTACCAACATCAGTCACCCACAAACAGGTCAGGTCCAAAAAACACTGTCAAACATAAAAACAAAGTACAGAAGTAAAGAAGTATTTGTTCAGGAAAAACAGCCAGAAATTTAACAGGTAAACAGGTGGACTACAGAACGTCTACATTACCAGGTTGTAGTTGATGAGATGTGATACAAAATAATAATACTAAATTTGCTTCAGCTAGAGTCACAGTTGTTAGCCACTCAAAGACCAGAGAGAGAGAGACCAGAGACCAGGGTTCGCTGTGACTCATGTGACTCCTGGTTGTAGAAATATCCATAGCTAATGGTAGCAAGGCAGTCCAGAGCACACAATGTGAATACAACAACTTTACCAGCAATGAGAGAATTTATGCTTTTTAGTAGAGGTTAGCCACCTTCCTACTCTACTCAAGCGCATCAAGCTGCAAATCAGCCTGTCCACCAAGTACAAAAAAACATCGTCCTCCGTTCATCTGATGCTGTTGTGATGATATGTGACCAGGTTACATTTAGACACCCCCCTTCTAGAAACTAGAGTCCAGGTGGTGATACGGGGCCAAGCAGGATTACTCAGCCAGGTAACTTCAAAAATAGAAATGCAACAACTTCTCTGGATGCTTCTCTATACATATGAATAACTGACACCTAATATATTTAGTATAGTATAGTATATATATATTATTATTAATATACGTTTATATTTTACAAATTCGGATTAAAAGAATTAACAAATATAACCAAATATTTTCTACAGGTGAGATGAGAGTGCAGCTTCCTGGAAAACACCTGTTTAACTACCAGCAAGCTACTGCAAAATGTTGTTAAACTGTTCAATACTTCCCAACAAGTATAATTCATACAAATACAAAGGCAGGTATCCAAAAATGAACCTGCAAGAAAGAATATGTTGTTGTAGATATACTCTTTCATGCACTCCAGAAGTTCTGCATTACTTTTTCCAGCAAGTGTAAACTCATCAACTAATCACAGACTCTGATATTTTTTGGGGTATGTGCATGGGCAGGTGTGTCCATGTGTGCAAAGTGCAAATGATAAGAGATTCAGTTCGAAGCCAGGCCAGGGCTCCAGCCTGTGATGTAAGAGCTAATGACATTAAATGAGTTCAGTTCTCTGCTCGGGCAGATCAGTGGCTCCCAGAGGAAAAGAGGCCGCGGTTCACTCTAAGTGCTGTGTTGTTATTTCTGAAGTGAATGGAGTTTGTTATCACAGCTTGCCCCCCCTCCCCTCACTGTGCAGAGCGACAAAGCAAGACCCCTGCTGTGTTTCTCAAGCTAGACACTACATGCCTGCAAACACACACATGTACACACACACTTATGTAAAGGATGCATGCATGCTACGGCATTTCTGTTGCAGCGTATGGATGCATGTAGAAAAATAACTGAAACCAACTAAAAGAGATGTGTTTAAGGTTGTGGGGATGGGGGGGACTCATGGCGTGCGACTTGCCTGTTACCGCCATGACGCTGCTTACTTATCTTATCTGCTTATCACATTGGCAGACAACAAAACACACACACACACACACACTGTTTTTGGTGTGTACCAAAGTAGCCAGTACTTTGGCAGGTGTTCCCCAGTTTCCTTAATCAGGATATGATAACACACACACACACACAAAGACACACACTAGAGACAAAAAGCAACATAATATGTTTACTAAAGTACTAACTTTAAGTAGTGCACAGTATTATAAGAGCAGAAACAGATATTGTGCTTTATTAGAATATTTACCCTCAGGCAACTCTTTATTTATCTGACACTTATGCTGTAGATACTTTACACATTCTAACTTTATATTTACAACTGGACTAATCTCACTCATCGTGTTTCTATGTTAATACACTGCAATAATTTAAACTACTTTTAATTTTGATATTCAATTGACGGATGCTGATTGACTCATGTCCAACTCTCCACACTTGGCTGGCAGTAAAACATACTCTGCCCTAAAAGAAAACAATAACCAATATCAGCAAGCACATCAGGTGAGTCTCTGTGTCGTGCGTCACCTCGCAGCTCTGCTTCACTCCCCAGAGCTCCGGCGTCATACGTGGGCCGACAGGAACGGAGGAATGTGTGGTTCTGCATACCAGTCTGAGCCGGCAAACGTTAGGAGAAGGAGCCTGGAGGAACGGCTGGAGTTAATAGTGATGTGCATGTGTGTTTGCTTGTTATCATGGCAACTGTAGTGTAGTGTAGTCACAGAAAGCAGAAGTAATGCTGGTTAGACCACAGATAAATGCTGATACATGGTTTTCCCCTTTGAAATTACCACAAAGTGAATTTCGTAGTTAGATGATCATTTAAATATTTGTTTCACTCATTAATGTGTTATTTTCCGCTACTGCTAGTTCTCCCTGAGCCTTCGATTATATTTCTCATAAACGTAGCAAAGGTGCTTTTTTTTATTGTCGGGAGAGGCAGTTTGCTTCCACTAAAGTATAAAATATTGTAGAACACTCTGTGATAAGTTCTGATGCTAGAAAAAGTCAATATACATTTTTCCAACCTAAATAACTCAAAGAAGCTTTTTCTGTGTATAAGCTTCCTGTTAAGCTGTAAACAGTTATGAATGAAATCGTAAAGGTCAGAGTTCAGCGGAGAAGAACCTAAATTGCAGAGGTGTGGCTTAAAAGGAAAGTGTCATACCCAAAGAAAATGCACTGAGAGATATGTCATCACTAGTAAAGCAGAACAACACTTTTCTGTGATATGGTGGTTGTTCTGAATGTTGGAGGAGGTGAGTATGAATCTGAACTGCACATGTTACAGTACATCCAAAATAACAAGACAACCTGCTGTGACACCCGAGGACCATTTGCTTCAAGCAGATAGAGAAACATGTTCCAGGCTTACACACACATATTAGTATAGTAAACTTAACAACTAATTCAAATGGAGACAATGTCGTCACACAGAAGTTCTTTTATCTGCTGAACATTCAGCTGTGATGAGAACGTTGATCTGCTGTGTTTTTGACTCAAATCTCTACACTTCCGTGCACAGCCAGAATGTTCTGTTGGGTCCATCTTCAGCTCTTGAGTGAAAACCTCAAGGAAATTTCTCCCTTTAGTGCAAATACCAGCAGGATTAGCGCATCGCACAGGGTACAACTATGTGGAGTATGCACCTGGCTTAGACCATGTGGATCAACTGAGTGTGATCACACCTGGGAGACAGGCTCAGGTGAGTTTGAAGACTCTGTCAATCACAGTTCTGGTTGCCCTGCAGCAGTCTGCAAGTTCAAATCTACTGCCCTGTTTAGGTTTAAACCTGAGCTCCTGTTCTCAGATCTGTCCTATATAAACATGCAACCACATATTCTACACACTTTGATGAGGATGAGTGTGTATGTGTGTGTGTGTGTGTGTGCGTGAGTGTGTGTGTGAGTGTGTGTGTGTGTGAGTGTGTATGACACACAGGCATGCAAACACACACACAGATTATCTTGAATGTTTATACAGAACGACTCGAGCACAGATCTGATAAGGCTTATCTGATCCGAGAGCACAGCTCATTAAATCAAGTGTAAGAAATTCTCACGCACCTGTGTGCTATGTGGAGGATGTCTGTGTTCTTTTACTGCAGCTAGAAAATGACTGTTAACATATTTATGTCTTTGTTTCGAAAATGACGTCACAAGTGTGTTTTTCTGTTCTTTCAGCAGCACATTCCGCAACTGGTCTTTCATCCTACGCAGGATTCCATTGGCTCTTACATGTTTGTCCGTGCCAAGTACACAAACCCAAACAGTAACATATTGTGTGGAACTACTGGTTGATTACAAAAAGAAAGTTAAAGCTGTTATATGTGGACAATCTGACATGCTTCGAGGTCCCAGCCCATCCTGTAACACCAGTTGGTTAATCTCGTGTCTTTATTTTGGGGATTAAACCGCAGCTATTTTGCACTTACACAAGTTACAGTATCCTCTTTGCAAAGGAGATACTGTATTGACAGGAAACACCAAAGTAAATTGCAGGATAAGGAAGCAGAGGAGCTTGTTTGACAAATAAAAACTGAACGTGTGTTAGATGGGAGTCGTACTGTTTTTAAATTCAAACTTTGCTGCACAAAGCTTCCTGGTTTGAGGTTGTGTCTAAAATCTCACTCACTGTTTATTCCCTATATGTAAAGTAGGATATTTGATATGAACACAATTTGTGCCACTTTTCATAAAAGGATTTACTGTGACCTCTTGGCCAATGAAGAGTTTTAGGTAATTTAATTCATTAATTTACATCTCACTTAGACAATTTGAAAAACTGAACACAAAGCCAATTTTAGAAATACGTTTGATAGTTTGTCTGTTCAAAGTTGTAGATGTAATCGATTGTAAACCTTTAAAAATGAACCCAAGGCGAATTGATTTCAGTTTGGGTTAAAGAAAAGTTTGTTGTGTTATGACGATGAATACAAGTGGGCAGCAGTGAACTAACGTGAACCTGTGACTGGAAGGTCGACACCACTGTGTTGCCCTTGTGGTGCAGGTCAGACTGTGGTTGCACTGATGCTTCTAAGTGTGAATGTGTGTAACTTTGTGAACTTAAAATAAAAAATGAAAGAAGGAATATTAAGAAAATACCCATAATATATTTGACTAGGCTCGTTACTATAAAATGAGAAATACCCATTGAAGAAGAATACAGATGTCTAAAAGATGCTGACAGACAGATGTTTATGAATCCATACCACGTGAACCCCCAGAAATGAGAGGTTCTGTTGTTTCAGTTTTTATCCTTAGTTCAAAAGATAAAACATGAAAAGGCGAAAAGAGCAGAATCTCCACTTGAAGTTTTCGTCATACTAAATTTCATTTGAAGATCAAATGAACAGAAATCTAGTTTTGTGTTTTCTTTGAAGTGTTCAAACCTCTCAGAAATTCTGATACACTCTTAACAGACATAAACACATTTTTGGAGAGGTAAAAATCAGCCTCTTTAAAGCTTAGTGACAGTATCTGATCGATTGGTTAGCGGACTTGGCTGTCATGCCACGCAGTGTACTGCACTTCAGACAGTCAGATCAGATCTAGAGCTATGCCACAGTGATGTCACACACCTCGCTGAGCGTGCCAGCACTCTGAACTGCCAGAAAATGCCCGCATATGCTGTCACGTTATTGTCGCATGTGAGATAAAGTGGCTGGAGTAGAAACAGAGCGGTGATGATGGGAGGACTGATAGGCTGCAGCCAGACGCTGGTGGTGCTGCTCCACCGAGTGTGCAGAGGAGGTGAGAAGGAGAAATGTGATACGATTGTTGTTACATCTCTGCTACCGATTGGTGGTAAAGCACAAGGCTCTGAGGAAAACATTTGAGCCAAAGCACCATTTTACACACAGCTTTATTTCTCTTTTGAGTTAAATGAGACATGTCACTAATGATGAATTTAAATTTTTTATTTTACACTTTTTTCATACGTATTTTATTAGGATTGAATATTTAGACTTCAAATCAAATTCTACTCCTGTCTCCAAGGAAATTATTTGAGGAAACCAGGATTTTACCATGTGTTTGCTTGTATTTCAAGCTATTATTACTCACCCCAACCGGTCAAGGCAGATGACCGCCCACCCCGACCCTGGTTCTGCTCGAGGTTTCTTCCGTTAAAGGGAGTTTTTCTTCTCCACTGTCTCCTAGTGCTGCTCAAGTGAGACTGTTTGGTGTTCTACATAATTCTGTATATAGTTAGATTCATTTATGTTATAACTTAACATTACTGTGCCTAAAGTCGCCAGAACAATGCACCAAAATGTAATGGATTTCCTTCCCCTGACGCAGCATTAGGTCAGCAGTGAAATGATGGTCAGACAGTGTATTACAGTAAAAACAAAGGACAAAGACATCCAAATCACAACTACTCACCTTGCTACATCAAGGACACATTGTTTTCTGCACTGGTAATATGTTTTGGCCCCTGACGTATATTGTGCGCTGCAGAACTGTCCAAACTTAACCTAATACCCAAAGCTACTGGGCTGAGAGTTCTTTGTATGAACTTTAAGAATCTAACTTGCTGTTGCCTCCAACGTTTACATTTAATAATTTGTTAACACCTTCATCCAACCTGATTTACAAGGTACACTTACACACACCAGGAGCAGCCTGGGGTTTAGTGTCATGAAGGATACTGACCAGCAAGCTGACCAGAGGAGCTGAGGATCAAACCTTGAAATTAGTGGTCATCCTGCTCTATCTCCTGAGTCACAGTGCTGCAGCATATAACCAAAACGTAACCTGTAACCATACACAGTGTTGATTTTGGATGAAGGTTGCATTGAATGATAACATTTTTTTGTATTATTTAGTTAGAGTATATGATATAAAAACATGAAAACTGCAGTATGATTACTTTATGGCAAATACGCTTTGGATAAGTTAGGTAACTATGACACTGGTTATTGTTAACAAATGGTAAAAATTTAAAAATGCTCACAACTGAAAATGTTTGCATGGAAAATATTTAGTCAAAGTAAACTTTATTGTCATCTCTGCTATATACTGTACAGGTACACAGAGAGACGAGACGACGTGGCTCCAGC
>JAUMHL010000021.1:23843160-23859476 GCA_032362345.1 Sandelia bainsii | reverse complement strand
CGCCCCCCGCCGCTCGTTTTTTAACTTGTGCGGCTGGCGTGTGGCTCTGTTGATTGGGATGTCTGGGGGAGGTTTGATAGATGACTTAATTGCGTGTAGTCCAAGCTTGGAGTGAGGGGGTGGGAGGAGAAGAAAGAAGACGAGGAGAGGAGAGAATGAGGGGCTTTGACGCTACTAAGAACGGTAAGTGGACTTGCGCCAGATTTGGAAAAAGAGGGTGGGGGTGGCTCCTATTGTCACTGATTTCAGGGAGATTTGCAGGCGCGGAGTGCGGATGAGGAGAAGGGGTGGGGGGCTATCGCAGAGGGAAGAAAGATTTATGAAATGATAGGTGGTCGAGCTTTGTTTGGCTGGACTGCTGCGCGCCATAAGTCCAGGGGTTTTCGTGTTTCCTCCACTTGAGGGATTATTAAGGCGGTCGATGGCCACCCGGGGCGCCACACAGCACCACTTAGCGCTGCGCTGACACCAAGTGGAGCCCCTGTGACGAGCTAAAATCCTGGACAATCAGTCTCCAGTGGATAACCAGCTCCCCCCGCTCTTTCTTCCTCTTCCTCTATGTCAGTGCGTACCCACCGTGCGTTCTTCATGCGTCAAGGGAGCACCGTGCGTAACAGGAGAGTCGTGCGTAACTGGAGACTGATTTCACTCCATTTTGCACTGGGATTCTGAGGACCGCTGGCGGTGTAACGCTCACTTGCAAGGACACCAACCGCTGGATCCCGACATTTTTCTCTTTTCAAACATCTCACAGCTCGTATTTTCTCCCTCCCTCTCTTCTCTCTACGTCAGAGCTGACATGACAACCGAGACCCCTCAGCAGCAGCTGGACCCTCCGCCTCCTCTGAGATCCAGCCCGGCGTCCGGCGTCCTGCACCCCGCCATGCTGAACCCGCAAGCCGCCACAGAAAATTCGTCCACTGCCGTTAAAGGGAAGAAGACGAGCTCCGGTTTAAGGCGACCAGAAAAGCCACCGTACTCCTACATCGCTCTCATCGTCATGGCAATACAGAGCTCCCCCACCAAACGGCTGACACTCAGTGAGATCTACCAGTTCCTCCAGGCTCGCTTCCCATTCTTCAGGGGCTCATATCAAGGCTGGAAGAACTCAGTCCGACACAATCTTTCGCTTAACGAGTGCTTCATCAAGCTGCCCAAAGGCCTAGGCCGACCCGGGAAAGGCCACTACTGGACCATCGATCCAGGTAGTGAGTTCATGTTCGAGGAGGGCTCTTTTCGACGCAGACCCAGAGGCTTCAGAAGAAAATGTCAAGCTCTGAAGCCCATGTATCGGATGATGAACGGCATAGGCTTCGGCACCTCCATTCTCCCGCAGAGTTTTGACTTCCAGGCTCCATCTGCCACCCTCGCCTGTCACAGCAACAGCTACAACTTGGACATGATGAGCAATTCAATGGCCGGGGGATACGATGGGCTAGGCGGTGGCCACCACGTTCCCCACATGTCCCCCAGCCCCGGCTCCACATACATGGCGAGTTGTCCTGTGCCGCCTAACGGGGAGTACGGACCGGACAGCAGCAGCAGCCCCGTTCCGTCTTCTCCAGCCATGGCCAGCGCGCTGGACGGTCACTCCCCATACGCCAGTACATCTGCACACTGGGCGTCCTCCGGCGGGTCCCCCTATATCAAACAGCAGCCTCTAGCCTCCAGCAGCCCCGCATCCTCTGGTTTACACTCCGGCATGTCGCCTTACTCCCTGGAGCAGAGTTATCTTCACCAGAACGGCAGGGACAGCCACTCCACCGACATATCAGGTACCACAAATTCATCTAATACCACACCCGATAAATCTGAGAGTTAAAAATAATTTTAAAAATAAAAAACACGAATATAATCCTTACAGCATGTCACCTTATTTGCCGCAAGACGCAATAGAATTTCCTCTCTGCACCAACGGCCTGTGACAAGTTTACGGCGTTTTGGAAGCTTGAAAACACAGTTCTGAATGTTGTATTTCATAAATACAAATAACGTTGAAAATCAAGATTGTTGAGCTTGTTTCAAAGTCTAATTAATTCAAAAGGAGAGTTTACACATTCTTGCAATGCTGCTTCTGTTTTAAATTACAGAAACAAATTTCTAATTTCACGCTATTAATTTAAGTAGATAGCTTTTAATTTAATGGGCAACAAAAATAATTTAAGTGAATTTAACTGTACTGAATAATAACGGTTCAGTGATTGTTTACTGGATCTTGACGCCCACACTCCACCATGCACTGATAATTTGTTTAGTAAAATAACATTAATTTTCAGAATTATTTTTTGGCAAACAAATAAATTATAATGCGTAATATTTATAGTTTGCATCCAGTCATAGTCACAGTTGTTTCACGCTTCACGGGATTTTTGGCCTAATTGACAGATTAAGAAAAACAACTATTTTGTGATAGCGTTTTTACTCCCCAGTTCTCGCTCATTTACTTTAACATAACAGACTGAAGCTTTACTAAAGTCTGGGGATTTCACCGAGGCGAGCAAACCATGCTGGAGCCCGAAGGGGTCCCAGAGGTTAACTAAACAAAGACTGTGCAGGTCGGACCACACCGGCGGAGGATCTCAACCATTGCGTGTCTGAAAGAGGTGGAACGCGTTGTTAAACTTTACGCAGCGTTTTAATTGAGGCTGCGCGCAGGATAAACGTGTCGGACTGTGCAGTGCGGCGTCGCTAACAGCGTTGTCAGTCAGTGAGGCTTGTGTGCTGTCAGTGAAAACGGGCGCAGGGCAGCGAGTTGCGACCCGGAGGATAAAGCCTGCTGTCTTCCTCTGAAAAACACAGTCACATCTGGAGTCCTTATGACCTTGACGAAGGCACAGATTCTCCATTTCTCTTTTTTTTTTTTTCTATTTCTGGACAGAGGGTCTCATTTACAGACACAAAATGACGGTTTCTGAGTCATATTCTCAAGTATTTGTGATTCTCCAGGATAGAATTACTCATATAGATTATTGATAATAGCGAAAAATAAGAACAATTAAAAGCGCTAAACTGGTTTCCAAAAGCAGCTAAAGGAAGGTGCATAGCTTTTTAAAATTTTAGGTGGGAAATTATTGAGATCTCACCTCGCTACAGTGCTAAATATTCAAATGTCATTATTATAATAAATCAGCTTATTTCGGCTCCTATGTAAAGATATAACGAGTTTATGTAACCACAAATTAATGGGGAGCAGTTGGGGAGATGTTAATATTCATATATTATAAATAATAACTTTATCAGAACAAGGCCTTGTCCGTCTTAAACAGCCAAATTTGTCTGTGACAGTTTTAAAATGGATTTATTTATATTCCTCATTCACAAATTCACGTGTAAAATAAAAACCAACGTGTAAACTATTTTTGAGGTTTTTGAAACAACTTAAGCTTATTTCATATTTTTAGTTCAGAGATGTTTCACATGCGTCTGGTCAAAACAAGACTTCTTTGTCTCCCGCACACTGTTGTCATGCAGAATAATTTAATCGATTTAAGATGCGCAAAATAAACATATTAGATTATTCGTAAGGTGACTATGAATGTCTTCACCTGTGTAAATGATGACTTCTGTGTTTACCTGTACAGTGGGGATTCCACGTTACCAGAGCCACTCCTCGGTGTGCGACAGGAAAGATTTTGTGTTGAACTTTAACGGCATCTCCTCCTTCCACCCTTCGGCTGGCGGATCCTACTATCACCATCACCACCACCATCATCCCCAGAGCGTCTGTCAGGACATCAAACCGTGCGTGATGTGAGCTCTCCCGTCCCTCAAAGTAGAGCGGCAACGACAGCCACAGTGAAGCTGCATGTCCGTCAGATAAGAGCAAAAAACTGACATCTTTACGTTTCTTTATTTTATTTTTTTATTTGGGGGATTGATACGAGGATGAACCGTGGTCTTCAGTCTCGCACGTTTGCCTCCTCCACGCAACCAAAGAAGCATATTTGGTTGGACTTGTGAAAACTATGCAATGAAGGAAATGAATGAAGAAACACCAGAGGCCTTTAAAAGAAACCACTTTGCCTATATGAACCCTGACAAGCGTTTTCTTCTTCAAAAGAAGTTTCAGAAACACGACTTTTAATGTGTTTGCTCCTGTAACACGCGCAAACGAATTGTATTCTCTGTAACTATGTCTTATCCTGTTAGAGTAACTACACACACGACGCTTTAGGCTAACATGAACTGCAACAAACCTTGCACTTATTGTATAATCCTTTGCCAACTTTTTGTCTTGTAAAATGGTTTCAATAAAGCTGATATATATTTTAGGCTACATTCAGACGTTTGTCTTTCCATATAATGTGGAAAATGTGTTTTATTTGCAGGAGTGAGTTTGCATATTGCAGAAACGCGTGTTATATAATTACATTTTCATATAGCTTCCAGGCAGTTTAACCATTTCCAGTCTGCTCAGCAGTGGTGAAAAACAACTGAGTACATTTACTGGGTTGGAGGTACTTTACTACAGAATCTCCATGTTCTGCTGTTACTCTGCAGATTCAGATGTAGCCTGCAAAACGCCTGATGACTTTTAAACAGGTACAACGTTAATGTGCTACTTACATGTTCATGCATCAGTCATTATAATGAAATAATATCAAATAAATGATGTTTTAACATCAGCAGGGATCTCCCTGTTGCACACCGTCTTACTTTTAGGGCTTAAATGCAGGGCTGTTACATATTATTGAGTATTTTGTAGTATTTCTACCTTAACTTAACTTATGTGAATACTCCTTAAACCACCAATGGTCACATCTTTGAACTTTTGCATCTTCAGAAATCTTCGGTCATCCAGTTTATACTTTTCATTTTCTGAGTGATTTAAGTGTGAAATGCGCATATATCAATAATTCTTGTTGGCAGTTCTGATTATATTTGGGGAATTATAGTCGTGAAAAAAGTATTTAGATTACTTAAGTAAAAGTAGCAACTAAAAATCCAACTCCAACATTAAGTCAGACTTCAACATTTTAAATCTAATTAAAGTCAGATCAGAACATTTTACTTGAAGGATCAAACGTACAAGTACTTGTGTGTACTTGTATGCAGCAGGATGGTCCCTGTCAGTGTTATATTATGCTATAAACTGTATATTATGTTAATAGATTGTCATTAGTGGTTGTTTAACAGGTAAACAGATTAATTAACTGGTTTAATGAGTTTTAGGGTTGATTTTTTTTTTTAAATGGGTTCGTATGGGACATATTTGTGAAATCTGCAAAGTAACTACAGCTGTCAAATAATTGTGGTGGAGTAAAAGCAGTTTAAAGCAAACTAAAAATGAAATACTCATGTGAATTATAAATGTTCTTAGTTAACCTTTCAAAATTTGGGCAATATGAAAATGTAAGAACTACACACGGAGATTAAAACACTTCATCTGAATGTTCTATAAAAGGACTTTGTAATAAGGAGCCTGTTCAGTTTTTAATAATTCCACATTTTGCATGTTTTACAGCTACCTTTAGTCTCTCTAGTTTAGCACAGCAGAAAGTCTTCTGCATCCTGAGGCTGCTCCTTTCCATGTGGACATCTACGTCTGCCAACATCTGAAGACAGCATATAAACAAAT
Organism: Sandelia bainsii; assembly: GCA_032362345.1. Taxonomy (NCBI): domain Eukaryota; kingdom Metazoa; phylum Chordata; class Actinopteri; order Anabantiformes; family Anabantidae; genus Sandelia; species Sandelia bainsii. The sequence goes on along the minus strand of JAUMHL010000021.1, from coordinate 23,853,898 downwards.
GAAGCGACTGGGGCCATGGTAAACGTGGTATTTTTAGAGTGTGGTAAACAGATCAGACTCCGAGACAGCTGCCTGGTCACACAAACAGAAAGCAGACTTGGACGTCTTTACTTGTGCTGGTGGTCCAGTTTTCATGGCTTTTGGTCACGACTCAAACGCAGCATCCTTCATGACTCACAAACGTAGGTAGATGTGATTTGACAGTTGCACCTCCTCATCAGGTCATTGACATCGTCATTGACTTTAAAATGCTCTGTGGAGTAAAGAGAAAATGTTTTCACTGAGATGTTAGATAGAGATTTTGTAACTTTTATCGTGGGCTTTGTATGTCCTACATGTCATATGTCCTGTAGATTTAAAATTGTGCCAAATGATTTATATTCAGTTTTAGGACAGTTCTCAAGCCACATGTGAAATGTTTTCCTAAGTTGTAATACAGAGAAAAAGAAAAGATCTCGTGGCAAATCACACCAGATATCTTCATACAAAATCACTGTTGTATACTCCTAAGAAAGCTACAGATCCTGAATCAGTGTCAGGAAAGAAGTGGATGAGGGGCTGAAACACAATGGTTCTACTGAGGTGGCCTCCTTCTGGTGCTGGGAACACTTTGGGATACAACAAATATCACACGGGACAAATATCTTATGTGGTATGGTCTTATGTGGCTGGTATGAGAGAGAACAGCATCAGCAGTGACGTATCACAAAGAAGAATATCGTTGACTAGAATGACCTCAACAAAGGTCCTTCCTAATTTCCTGAATGAGGCCCTCCATCATGAAAAGTCATACAAAGTGGCCCTGCAGCAGCTGGATTTTCCATGACAGCGTTTTTTTGTTTTTTTGTTTTTTAAAGTGATGAACTTTCAATAAAGCGGAGTACTGCGCCATCTAGTGACTGCAATATAGAGGTTTGTTTTTTAGCAGTAATACAATATGTTATTACCCATTTTTACCTGATTTCCACGGAGTAAGCTGAGAAACAAAAACTCATTTTACTATCTTATAGATGTTCTTATCTTATAGTAACCTTGGTCTCAGTTAATAATGATCTATTTGAGCCTACTCTGACCTACAGAGAGAAGAAAAAGTACTGGCGCTGTTTCCAATTTCCTGGTTTTCTGCATAAATTGGTCATGAACTGGTCATGTGATCTTCACCAAAGTGCCCAAACACTTCCTGTAGCTGTGGATTAAACCTGCACAACATCCAGGAGGAATTCTGGACCATGCTTCTCTAAGCTGCTTCAGCTCAGACATGTTCTTAGGATGTCTGGTGTGAACGAATCTCTTCATGTCATTCCAAAGCATCTCTAGTGGGTTGAGGTCTGGACACTAACTGGGTCATTCTAAAATGTGGATTTTGGGTCTCTGAAGCCATTCTGCAGTAGATTTACTTTGATACTTAGGCTCATTGTCCTGCTCCATCATCCAGCCTCAGCTTGCAAACAGCCACCGTGACATTATGCTGTTGGACACCTTGATAAACAGTTTTCCCTCCATAGTGGCAAGTTGTCCAAGTTCAGAGGCAGCAAAACAGCCTCAAATCATGATCTTTCCTCCACCATAGTCACCACTGGGATGATTTCATGTTCAAACTCAAGATGTTTTAAAGTAAAAGAAAACTAAATGGTCTTGATTTATGCTACAATCAAGACCATTTAGTGTCATTGAAACAAAGTGAGGACAGGAAATGTTAGGAAATCCTAAAACACTAGGAATCAGCCCTGAAGAGCACAAATAACTACAAGAGCTTCAGAGGAAATTCTGCCATTACTTTTTTGTTCATTTTGTAAGGAACATGAAGTTAGTTTGGCGGACCACTTGGCTCCACACTGAAATATCTAAATATTGTTTGTTGTTTGATGTTTTTCCTTCTGCAAACATTCATATCATTGTCACGAGACAATGAATCCTACAGATGCTGGTGATGACTTTTGATCTACAACAGTAGGTTGGTTTTCTACCAACTTGCAAAATATCTCAACATCTATATGAATTGGCACAAAAGTTTGCAAAGGCATTCTGTATAAGTAAGTTTGGTGATGTCCTGACTTTTCTCTGTAGTGCTACCATGATGTTGAAGTAACTGGTTCAGGATTAAATATCTCCACAACTGTAGATTATCATGAAACTTGGTACAGATGTTCATGTAATGATTTGTTCATCCACTGACTCTTATTTGGCGCCATCATCAGGTCGATATTTAAATTTGTCCAATATTTTATGAACAATTGCTTCCAAAACATGCTCATCAGCCTTAATTGTTTAGTTTTGTTTAGTTTAGTGATAATTGTTAAGTATTATAATGCTAACATGTTGAATATAAAGCAACCATGATAAACCTGCCTTATAGAAATCCACTAGTTAATGTTTTCACTATAAAAATGTTAGCATGCTGATGTTAGCATTATGGTCATAATACTGTTGTATCTGTAACAAACAGAAAAACAAGATTGACCGACATCTTTCAAAGGACAAAAAAAACATTCCAGCTTCTTATTGTTGAAACTATGTTTCCCCTCAGCTTTTTTTTACAGAAATTTGCCATGAAAAAATACGAATATTTGCCATCTTTTTTGTTCTACAAACATATACCATTAAAATACAGTAAATCAGGTTTTTTAAATAGACGTTCTGTAACATTAAAGTAAAAATGTGTAATTTTACATTATAAGAATCTACTGTTTTTTTACACAGTTGTGCTGTTTTGAAATGGTTCTGAGAGTTAAATTACTATACAGTTACCATTAAATTACGGTAAATTAATTTATTTGTTATTTTACAGTGAGTTTCCATAAAAACATCTCTAAAATGCAAAGAAAAGGCAAGAAAATTATTCAGAATAAACCTGTATGGTTCCAACAGGGAGATCCTGTAGGTAAACAGTGCAGTAACAATGTTCTTTAAGTTGTTAATATTATCTGTTCTATATTGTAGTAACCTGGGAGAAGTGGGCGTGTCTTGGGGGCTTCTGGGTACTTTAGAGATGAGCATATGAACATAATTTCTCTATTTCTCTGCTTTTCATGTCACATTCTTTAAGTTACAAGTTCTATTATTTGTTTGTCATGTTCATAGTTTTGAATTTCACATTGCATATTGGTTATTTATGCAGTTATTAGATGCAGACATTTTACACCATAAGTGTAGGTTGTTGCACCATCAGTTGTGTTCTTCCTTATTCAAGCTAAGATAGGTAAACATGGTGGGATAATAGTAAAATTGTTGGTACAGTTACTAACATGCTGTTGTAGAGTGATGAAAAGGAATCTGCTGATGTTCTTCCACAAACCACCCATAAATTGCCACAATGTACAGAAATGTGTATAAAGTGGCAATTAATGGTCTAAGGCTGACTGAAAACAAGTCCTTAGCACTAAGTCAGCGAGAGTGAACTATGATTCAAAGCAGCAGTACCTTTAAAAGACATCAATCAAACTAGATTCATAAGCACTTTCTTGCTTGTGTTAGAAATCTACCAGCGATAGACAGTGAGAAGCAACGGAAAAAAACTGTAATTTTAAATGGAAACTTACCGTAAAATAACATTTGGTATTATACCGTAATTTAACGGTAACTGTTTGGCAACTTTGCTGACAGACTTTTTACTGTTTTTTTACGATTATTTTTTTTTTTTTACAGTGTAGACTGGTCCATCTAGGTTAAAAAAAAAACAGACTTTTCTCTGAACTGGATGCACAGAGATTAAAGTTATACTGATTTGCTCAAAGTTTCCTTTAAAAGAAATTAGTGCCACAAACAGGGCAGGAAACAAACTGGAAACACCCTAACAGGTTCTGCCAACATTACAAACTGCTAAATAGTAGATTCAATTAAGTTCAGTTTATATATCTATATCGATATGGGCGTTAACGCGTTAATTAATTAACTCCGATAATTATTTTATCGCGCGTTAAGGCAGTTTTATAATTATTATTATGAAAGTCCGTTGCTCACTGAGTCTGAATACACATACAGACAAACCATGGGTCACAGGAGGGGCGGGATATTGATGAGTACTGGCTTTGGATTGGCATCAAGAAGTGTCTCAACCAATGAGAGCATTTGGGGGTGGGGCCTAATACTGCTGCAGCTTCCAGCAACAGAACCGATGCCAGCAAATCACCCAAACAACGGACACCGACACCAACACTTAAAGGAATCATGACGTTCATGTGTTTCTGTGCTAATCTTGGCACACTAATACAGCCAGCATGCTAATGAAACAATTTAGCTTAGCATGTTAGCATGACAAAGATACTCTTGAAACATCACCGTCATTTCTCAAAGTTTCACATACATTTGTCAGAACAGTCCATGCATACACCACACACTCACAACAGTTGAGCCGGGAAAGTACGGACCTCACCCAAAACCTGTGGCTCATGTTTCAACTAAATCCTTACGTCAGTGAACGTAAGTGTTCAGTTAGCAGAACATTAGCACTGTATAATCCAGTTAATGTATAGTAATGTTTCAAGTCTTCATCTTCTGCTCAAGATCTACGTGTTGGTCAATAAGTCTGTAAGGTCAAGTTTCTAAGTTAGATTTCAGCACAATTGACTGTACAGGTGGTTTAGAAAGTATTCACACCTCTTCACTTTCTGCTGCTGTAAGTTTATTTGGAAATGGCAGAAATTGTAAAATGTGCAAAAGGTGAACAGGTGTGAACATTTTGCATGAACTAATTCTGCTATATTCGGCAGAACAAACTAAATGTTGTGGAGAACGACAATAAACTTTAACTGTCACCTGAAAATTAAACCAAAACTGTAAAACACAGCTGTGATCCTGACTTTTTCTCAGCTTGCCTGGGAGTCACTTCTCCTGAGCCTTTAGCAGCATCTGATTAACATCTGACGGCCAGAAGCTCCACGATGTAGCTCTGAAATGTTCTGCTGTATCTCTGTGAGTAAGATGAGCTTCTCTTTCAGCTGCTCTGTCTCATTTTGAAGCATTGCAACACAGGCCTGCAAGCTGCATCTGCAGTGCAAACATACAGTACGGGTGGATGGTGACGAATCAATACACTCAACCTTGTTTGTATATTTCATAGCTGAATTCTTAAAGACAAAGATCAATTATGAAAAACACAACAGCACTACTCTTGAATAGTTTATATATACATTACAGCCTTCCTCAGGATGCACATTAGCAGCAGTGTTACACCTTAGCACAGGTGAGCTGCTGTGCATAACATAATAAACAAGGAGCCAAAGACAAACCGTGCAAGACAAAGGACGCAAAAGTCACATCAAAAAAAACAAACAAAAAAAAAAACTGCTGAAGTTTTGCATTTACTTTAACCCCCTAGCTGCTCCAGTGGAGCTGCTCATGTGGTGACCGTCCTGGCTGTGTGTAAACTGGGACACACACACATATCAATGGCATTTCCTGAGTATGTGCATTTGCAAACAGAAGCTCAACACTGGACAGAAAAAATACTGTGAATCTGCTTTGTAGAAGAGAAGGTGGTGTAAAAAAAAGGAGCAGCAGGTAATTGTGAGGGTGTTAGTAGGTGCAGCTTGTCCACTAGGGGGCAGAGCTCAGAGTTTAAAACACATTGTGCTGGTAAACTGATGTAAACTGGTCAGATTAGCTGCAATCTAGAGTGGCCAAATTCCACAACATACATTTGTTAATGTGCATTTTTCAATTATATATATATATATATTCTATTTTATTTTTAAGTAGCTTTTTTGTAAAATTTGTTGATTTCAAATGGCCCAGACAAATACAGCCTGTATCAAAATCATTCAGCTTTTACTTACAGATTGCAAATGTCACCAATGTGAAAACGTCTGTTATTTAAGATCTTGAAGATTTTGCATTTCCTCTGTTTCCACTAAGAGTTTCATGTTATAAAGATTCTTTAGTTTTTGTTTGCTGCTTTTACAGTTGGGTGAAAAATATTCAAGAATCGCACAGTTCTCTGCACAGACTATTATGCTATTTAGTAACTGAACACTAATACTTAATCCCATAATAGGCTACGATTCAGGCTTTATTTGTATAGACATATATGGTCTGAAGTTTCCAAGGAGTCGGTTTTCAGCTTGTTTATTGAACATCAACTGAGGCAGCTAGATGTAAATATTTCCTCTGCTTGATTTTTCTGCTGATATGATGAGGATAGCTCAGACTATCCACGTCCCATCACATGAGAAATGAAATCATTCATCACCTAAATGAACAGCAGCCTCATCTTCCTTACAGTGAGTGTTAAGGAAACTTTTTCTTCTGTCCTTATTTGGGTTTTCGCTCTGCTGTCTGGTCTTAAAAGTCTAGTTTTTGAATTAAAGGCATAAAACTGAGCTGGGAGTCGCTTTGTGGCCTTGAGAACGGCTTCAAATCAGTCACAGCCGGAGCACCAAACGCATGATGAATGTTTTGCACATGGATGACTGACAGATATTTATTTAAAAACCAATTCCATTGTGCTTTTGTGTGCATGACTGTGAGGTCCTGGGATATTTTGGAAATCTGTCTGTGTCTGATTAGGCACTTAATATAAACACTGTCGACAAGGCAGCGAAGGGCCTACAAAGAACTTCAGACTGAATCCCACAGGAGTGAGAGCTCAGAGGAAAATACCACAAACTGACAAGTTTGAGGAAACTAAAAGTAAAGTTCATTCAAATATCTGCTGGAATCTGATACATTATTATTAAATTATTATCACTGGATTGTTAGACCTCATTAACTATTTGCTCATAAAGTCGAAGCTTCTTGATTTACTCTCCTGTTACTGGTGATGGTGCACGTACATCACTGTGGCAGCAGGGGGCGCTACGTGACTATTTAACGTCAGTTTGTATGTGATTGGAGAAACCAGTCAGAGAATCTGGGGGCAGCACAGACCAGGTTTTCAGTAAGGGTGAGGATGATGATGATGCCTATGAAACACACACTAATTGAGATTTGCTGATCTTCAAAACCAATTTTATTTTCAAACTTCTAAAACCAGTCACAGTCACTTCACTACGGATCATATGGAATTTTCCATTTTAAAAATAAAGCAAAAGCAAAAGCAAAATCAATCAACTAATTAATTACTGTAATAATTCAGGCATCACTGTGTATATGAGGTGTGTAACATGACCAATATATTTCTCTAACTCTTTTCTGCACGCTGGTGCCTAAATCTTACATCCTCCTGAACAGCTACTAGATAGTGATATATGTTTTTATGCTTTACATCTAAATCAATTGAACTGTCTATGACATGTTTGTTTTTTTATAATTCTGCTTTCATATTTCTAATTCTTATATTTCTTATGTGTCACAGATTGAATTCCTGCCTCCATCTTGATTAAGTTAGTTTAGTTTCTTCAAGCTTTATTTAATCAGGACGTCTCACTGAGAACCTGAGAACAAATGAATATACAGAACTGTGCAAAGGTCTTAGGCCATCATACGATTTTTTTGTTATAATGTTATGTTTATTTCTCAGTCTAATCTTAAAACAACTTATAAATGATGTTGGTTTTCCACAGAGACCATCCGTGATCGAGCTTCTTCAGACTATAGAAGGATCAATTTAGCATCCAGACGAAGCTGCCAGATGCTGAGTCAGGTCCTCGCTGGACTTCTTCCACTTATTAAGACCACAGAAATACAGTTCACTCAACACACAAACACAACACAGACACATACACTGCAACACTAACAAAAACTATCACAAGTCTTACTGTGTGCTTATCGTTCTCACACCGCTTCAGAGTTGGCATGAGGACCTTAGAAAGCCAGTCTCTCTTGAAGAGGGGAAAGATGGCATTGTTAAGGACTTTATTGTTTTATACCTGCATTAAACTATGTTGTTTCATTTATCCATGAGCCAGTACCTGATGTCTCATATCAGGTGAATCAACTGCTGAGATGGAGCCAATCAGACAAGTTGCAGCAAGAGGAGCTTTTGAAATGAGTCATCATTCTATGTACTGTAGTAAAATATCACCAGGTAACATTAGTATAGTGAAATGCATGAAATGTCATTTCTAGTTAACTATAATCAACTATTCAAATATCGGTATGTTTGTCTAGTTAACTTACCGACGTTAAAGGCACGTGATGGCAGAGGGACTGTTAGGATGACAACATGCACCAGTGATGCAGATTGTTTTTCTTGTCCTCATCCAGTCTGTGTTGTTCCAGACTGCTCAGTCATCTGTGAAGCACTTGAATCGCATGAACCTGCGCACAAAGGTGTTAAACAAATACAGTTTGATTTATTGAGGGTTTCTTCCGCTGGGGGGCAGCAGTGCGTCATATGTTTAAAGAAGAAGAAGAAGAAGAACTGCAGCAGCCTCCAGCTTTACCTCAGCAGATATTTCTGTTCTACAAAAACGGTCAAATAAAAAAAATCGAATTCTATTGTAGAAATAATATTTCTAAATTAATTATAGATGTGCTCGTATTGTGATTGGCTTCTTTATTATACTTAGTCCGACATATTACATGGTGGCTTTTTATTGACGTGTGTGACACACAGAAGGATGTGAGCTGCAGATTTAAACAGGGTTATTGTGATGATAACAATAAAGACTAAAACCATTAAAGCTGTGCAGGTTTGGTTTGGGAAGCTCTACCTCTGGATGCTGCTTCACGTCCTTGCAGGTCCATTGTGTCCACTATGGACAAAGACACTGAGCCTCGGCGCGTCGGCACTGAGCCCTGACAACAGTCAGCAGGGGTCACTGGTCAGTCGTGGCCGGCACAGAGGACTCACCGCCTGGATCTCACAGGTGTCAGACCGTCTGCTCTGCTTCCTCCTCCTCTGAGCCTGCACAGCTCCGGCAACACATGCAAATGACAGAACAAAGAGTAATATGAAAACACACAAGTGAGAAATTAACTCCTCTCTCAGATCATCGCTGTCTTATCAGGAGCTGGTAGTTTTATTATTTTCTCTTCTTCATGTCCTGCATGTGTGTGACTTTCTTTTTGGGCTAAATAAAGAAACATGGGGCCTGTTCAACGCCTTTAGGCCTTTGTGGTTTTAGGAGGCTCTTAGATTTAGCTTAATACCAATGAAGTGCATGTTTTTACAAATAGGATGTAAAGTTAGAAGCATACGTTTCTGTGTTGACCTTCAGCCTAATTTTGGCGAAGTTTTGTCAGTACAAAGATTTATTAAACATTTTTATGTTGGACATATTTGTGGAAAATTCATTAGAATGTGTTAAATAATTAAATTAAATAATTAAAAGAATAATAATTACATGTTGTTGAATCTAAAAAGTTGATTAAAAGATTTGACCGAAAGTATTTTTAAAAATCTGTGAAAAATATTGTGAGAAAAGCTGCAACGCACACTAGAGGAATTACGCATTTATATAAGCACTGTGCAAACTTTGAATGAAATACATGTCCTAGTTGATTTCACAGCAGATATATAAACCTCTACACTCCAACAGAATAATGCAGGGTTTGGTTACGAAAATGTTTCAAATAAAACCACTTTATGTCGCATGCGTGGCTCTTTTTGCTTTAAGGAAACATTTTATTGACATGCAGACAGTTTCTGTTTTTTAGATGCAAGGATGTAGATTTTAAATAAAAGTGAGTTCAGCAAATAGAACGGTTTACTTTTGAATTACCGAATTAATAATAATGTACTGATATCCACAGAAATATGTCTAAATATAAAACGATAAAGCTTAATAACAAATCACCAATAAAAAATAAAGATTTTAAGAGAAACACTGAAAACTAGTCCTGTTTATCCTGTTATTTTATGCGACATTTCTAAGTTTGTTAAGAAATTAAGACATATTTAAAGAATAATTTACATGTCCTGTCAGCCTAAAAACGATGGATTAACAGAACTCTTCCTTTAATCGTCTCCATCTTTGTAATGTTTTCTAATGATTATTCCCATCAGCCTGTAAAAACACTACTTCTGTTGTTGTTGAGATTTTCCAGTCAACACAGCGACACGTAACGTGGGCAGTTCTGGTGGCTCAGTTAACACCCGATCAGTGTGAATGACATTTGGAGAGTTTTCATCTTTTAAAAAAAGCCACCTCAGACTCAGCAGCCGCTCGCACCCAGGGAACATTTTCTCACCCAGTTCGGCCAAATGATCTTCATCTAACCTTTAATTAGTTTCCACACACCGCCCACCGGCACTGTCGGGGAGCAGGAGGGAGGCATCCACACTCTTTAATGTCCATCTGTTTATTCGGAGGCTCAAGCGCAGCTGATGAGCTTCTCACAAACTGCGGCCTGATTACTGTTTGTTAGTTTGCATTCCTAATCGCTAATACCTTGGGTCTAATTAGGGCTATTTAACAATATAACGGTGAACTTTTAATTTCTTTGAATCCTACAATTTCAGGCCGGTGGTTGATATATGAGGGAGAAATTTGTGGGTGCCATACTTTGGATTATTCCCACTTTTACGCACAGCTGTGATCATTCAAAGAATAGAGAAGAAGAAACGCCAATATGGTCACACAGTTTAATGCCCACTATCCGTTTAAAAAAAGAACGCTTTCAAAACTTAGCTTATTAATATTTGATAAATTATACATGATTTAAAAATTAATGTCTCGCAGTTTGGGCCATTAAATAAAAAATAATCAACATGGGCACAACCTTACTGTGAACTTGTATATGTTTGAGATGACAATAAAGTTCACTTGACTTGACTCAAGAGCATTTTAACAAGTCTATGTCTGAGCTGAGGAGAGAGGGAATGAGTTCAAGACGGGGGGGGGGGGGGGGGGGGGGG
>JAUMHL010000021.1:23828881-23843150 GCA_032362345.1 Sandelia bainsii | reverse complement strand
CCCCCCCCCCAGTCACTGTGCTCGCCCTGCAGCTTTTCCACAGGTTCACTTCCTCCTCCAATTGGATGGTGGAGCAGACATTCGGGGAGGAGCAGCCCGAGCAGCCAAAAGGGAGGAAAAATGTGAAGCGTAAAAAAAAGTTCCTTGCTGTGTAGACCCACGCTCCTCCAGCTTTGCTTTTATCCGTCTCAGCTTCCCAAATGTTCACTGCAGCAGTGAGAGCACTCTCCGGTTCATCGTGGCGAGCTGTGGCTTAAAGAAGGACTTCCTGAACATAAAGAAAGAAGAGAAGTTCAACACAATCGCAGGATAAGTAAAAACTGTTCAAGTTTCTAAGGGGGACGCAGTTTGGGGAAGTTTTACGCATTGCGCAGGATGCAGGCGCGCTACTCCGTCTCCAGCCCCAACTCTTTGGGAGTTGTACCGTACATAAGCAGCGACCAGAGCTACTACCGGGCCGGCGGCGGATACACCGGGATGCCTGCGCCGATGAGCATGTACTCGCATGCGGCCCACGAGCAGTACCCGTCCAGCATGGCCCGGGCGTACGGACCGTACACCCCTCAGCACCAGCCGAAGGACATGGTCAAACCTCCGTACAGCTACATCGCCCTCATCACCATGGCGATCCAGAATTCACCGGAGAAAAAGATCACCCTGAACGGGATTTATCAGTTTATCATGGAGAGGTTCCCCTTCTACAGGGACAACAAGCAGGGCTGGCAGAACAGCATTCGGCACAATCTGTCCCTCAACGAGTGCTTTGTCAAAGTGCCCCGGGACGATAAGAAGCCCGGTAAGGGCAGCTACTGGACCCTGGACCCGGACTCATACAATATGTTTGAGAACGGCAGTTTCCTGCGTCGCCGGAGGAGGTTCAAAAAGAAGGACGTGCAGAGGGAAAAGGAGGATCGGGAAAGGCCGGGCAAGGACCCCTCTTCCCGAACCCCAGGCCGGGACCAGGATCCGCAGGTGCAGGGCTCTCAACCGGTGCGAATCCAGGATATAAAGACTGAGAACGGGACCTCCACACCACCACAGGCCGCGTCTCCAAGCCTGAGCGCCGTGCCCAAGATCGAGAGTCCCGACAGCAGCAGCAGCATGTCTGCAGGCAGCCCACATAGTGTGCCCTCCACCCGGTCACTGAGCATGGACGGACCCGAGCAGCACCACCACCACGGCCAGGGCCCGGCACAGGGCTTCAGCGTGGATAACATAATGACCTCTCTGCGGGGGTCTCCACAGGCCGAGCTCTCCCCGCCTCTCATCGCCTCCTCTCGGACAGGTATCACCCCTTCACTGTCACTCAACTATTCCCCCAACCAGACATCGGCTTACAGCTCGACGACCTGCAACCAGAACGTCATCTCCACGAACTCCAACGCGACCTATCACTGCAACATGCAAGCCATGAGCCTGTACGCGGGGGACAGATCATCCGGCGGACACCTGGCGCCGTCCACCACCGTTGAGGAACCTCTGCCCGACTATTGCATCACCACGACCACCGCTTCCCCGCTCGGGCATGGCACCCTGAGCCAGGCGGGCCAGGACGGCCTCCACGCGCACCAGGGCCGGATCGCGTCTTGGTACGGAGACCTGAGCCATTTAAGCGCGGGTTACCCTGCGCAGCAGCAGAACTTCCACTCTGTGCGGGAGATGTTTGAGTCCCAGCGGATCGGGCTGAACGGCTCCCCGGTCAACGGGAATAATAGCTGTCAGATGGCCTTCCCGTCCAACCAGTCACTCTACCGCACCTCAGGAGCTTTTGTTTATGACTGCACCAAGTTCTGAAAGCCACAATGTGTCTTCTTAAATTAATAACTCTAATATATAATTTCTATATTTTTTTGTACTTTTGGTCTTTTATTCACACTCCGAATGGACATAAGAGATTCAGAGATTCTTTTGTCGACACGTGTGTAACACCAGAAACACGTAAGTTTTCTTCCTTCTCACTTTGAGGATTGTTTATAAGGATGATTCAAATACAAGCTTTTATGACTATAGACTGTAAATTATAGCCTAATATAGTAATTTATTTTTTAGGAAAAAGGAGTGGTTGGATATTGAGGACCAAACACTTTAATGTTTCTCCAGTTTTCTTATTGCTGCCTTTAATTGTCCTGTTTGCTGTATAGAAATAGAGGAGGACCTTTGTAGCCTATAACTGATTTATTTTATTCACCTTGTCTTACGTGTTCAAAATATTTTTGAAGGCATTACATCCTGTTTGTTTAATAAAGTGCCGTCTATTTGATTTTAATTGGAGTGATTTATTAGCAGAGGTAATGCTAAAGGAGGGGGGTGTTTGTAAAGGAGAGGTAGAAATTGATTAATGAGTTGATAAATAAGTTAAAAATATGTGTAAGATTAACATTATTTTAATTTCATTTCTAATTGTTAAATGTTAAAGTGGGGGCCAGTAAAAAGAAAGACTTTTTAAAATACAGGCCTACACTGAGTGCGCAGCTTTAAAATGGTTTTAGCAGAATAATTCGACATAATTTGGACTTTTCAACTTGTGCAAGAAAGAAAAACGTTGATTATTGAATAACTGAAGATAAACAGGGACTTTATGATTCAATAAAGACTCTTTTATTTAAAGTTCTCAGGGTGTTTGCGCCGCGGCCTGCAGAAGCAAAATGCAGCAGCAAACCAGAGGCTGCCTGCAAAAAATAAAAATCAAACCGTGAGAGGTGAAACTGATTTTTTACGTTCACCATGAAAGCTTGAGAGCGACCTGCAGGTTGTATATTTTCAGTGCTGCAGTGTATACGCAGGTTGTAAATCAGTCACTGCAAACCGAGCAGGCTTCCCTCTGACTGCTGCTTGTAAATGATGGGATGTTTGTGCAACAACAAGAAAAAAAAAACTGTAGGTGTGTTTGTTTCAAATGTCTTCGGACTGATTCTGCTGCAGGACCAGATCCTGAAGATGAACAGATCTGATCTGTGATAAACGCTGCAGCCTGATTTGCATTTTGACTCCTGCAGGCTCAAGAATAAGAAGCTGCACCGACCTGTTATAGCTGACTTGAGATATTGCTGCTGTCAGATGTTTATTTACTTCAGTACTTCTCTGATGATCACCCCCCCCCCCCCAATCCCCTAAAAAGATCCAGACTCTAACTAAGCTCAAAGGTTTTCAGTATTTGTTTTCTCTTCCCATGGCGCAGGTGGATGCAGCGTGTCCACGTTTTATCCTGATAGAACTAAATTCTTTTTTTAATCCTAATAGTTCAGATTAAATTCATTTAAAAACGTCATCAGCGTGATCACTAAACAACGTCATTCTTTCAACTGGAAAATAGAGATAATAGGTGGAATAAATGTTTATGGTATATTATAATTAAAACTATTGCAGCCACAGCAATAACAAATAATTAATAGAGTAAAACATGTGTGTTAACTGAGAGTAACTTGACTTTTTGGATGACTGAACTCTTGCAGCACCTTGGCCTCATAACCTACGCTCTGATTAAGCAGCCTGCAGGCGCTGAGACATTTTGTGCATCTGACAGACAGTGAAACACCTCTGGGAGCGACGCAGGGTCGGTGGATAGGTGGCTTAAACGCGTCTGTGCGTGGATGAGGTTTTAATGACTAAAAATTCCAGCGCACAAACGGTCCCCAGGGCCACCAGTCAGATGAGTCAGGCCCCATTATGGCTAACATAAACAATGCGCTATTAGCTCCACTGCTGCACCTTCCACAGGGGGTTTAATCTGAAGTTCAACTGCAATATGCCCTTTTAAACTCCCCCGTTATCAGAGAAGGACGCCTAATAATGATAAAACTAGGTTATTGTTTCTAAACAAACGTCAGCGTGACTAATGCAGCACTCAAAGAGTAAGGAAGGAAAAATTTCACTCCTGGCTGCGAATCATTTTTCATTATAACGACAAGACAGGAAGAGGTGACGGAGGTCAGTGGAGAGGACGTCAACAATGCACTTTAGGAAAGGACGGTGAGAAGGCCACAGTAAAGCCTGTCACTGCCTTATCTGAAGCACCTTCACTGCAGGGGCCCGCGGCGTTAGAGCTCCTCAGACTGCCAGTAAGAGCTTTATTAGGCTGTTGCGCCATCGCGTATTTTAATGTTTTGTCCAGTATCACAGAGTAAAACACACACTGCATCGAGAATCACACGTGTGTAGGTGTCTTTTAGTGCCTGCAGATGCTCCGTTTGACCTATTCACCGAGTATTATGAAGAACAGTGGGACTGTCTGTCAACGCACAGCTGCGTTAACTGCGAGCTGTGAAGCAACCTGATAACCCACGCCGCGTGGATGAAATGATTGGCAGATACCGGAGCATTTAAGGGGAAATATATCAGGTTAAAAAGGCACCTGGGCGCATCTGGGAGCTTCAGTGGACTCACACAGGAGCCATTTTTATAGCGAGGAGGAACTATTTTCTTACGCCGACGCCGGGTGCGTGTTTTTTAGTTAAGACTGCGAAACACCAGTGAATTTTGCGTCATTTTCTTGTGTTAAATCACAGCAGAACCACATTGTTGTGACCTGTCTTATATTTTAGTTTTATCATGACTGGCGCTAAAACTTATATGTTCAAAATTCATGTAATCTGCACATTTTATGTCCAAATTAGGAGGAAAATACAAAACCCATTAACACAATCTTTGTAAAATCCCGCATAACACTTAATTAAATGAGAAATAACTGAATAAACAGACCAAACTGTGTCTGACCAGAAACGCATCACCCCTGTGTGTGTTCAGCTGAGCTCTGTCTCAGGGGAGCAGAGTTCAATCAGGCAGAAGCGACGACTGAGGCCATGTCTTTAATCCTGCAGGGGTTTGGCACCAACTGACTTTACTTTCTGGGTTTTTTTTATATGTTGTGTTTTTTTTAGTATGTTTGTCCTGAAAATATCAGTCACGTCCTGTTTTTACATATCAAACCAGTTCAAACTCACCAGACAAACATGTCCGCTGATGATTTTACGTCACCACTGCTGCTTATAAAATAACTTTGTATCTCAGTTATGATTTTATTGTATTTCTTCATTGCACAGAATTACTGTTTACTTCGTTAGTTCATTTTTAATTTTAATTTGTTCAATGTTAAAAATGTAAATGCGCACTATCACCGGCTATTTTCACCGAATCTCACATTGGTCACATTGTCACATTCCAGCGTCATCTGAAAAAAAGAAATGAATAATCCTTTACTTTAACAAAGTACATTTAGGCCTTGAGGCCTCTCTGTATTATATTCACGGTATATTGTCATGTGTGGCGGAATTCGAGGCTTAAATGTTCGTTATTGATTTGGTGTCAACACTATTTTAACTGATTTAATTTTCCCTAAATCTTTTCCTGACAACGCAGTTAGAATTTACAATAAATAAATTAGGTGTTCACAGGTAGTGAAGGCAACATCAACCAAAAAACTGTTTTATTCTTCCTCCTCCAGGTTTACTTTCAGACATTATTTACGCATAAACTAATCATTGTCTATTAGATTTGACTGATACTGTAATATTCTTATCTTACAGCGACTCAGGGACTGTGCGACCACCGCCTGAGTTTAAATTGTCCGTCAGAGCCGTTTAATCCCTTAAAATGTTTATTTAGCTGCGTGAAAGGTTTTTATTTCTTTACCCTACATTCGGGCTGCACATCTTGATCAGCTTTACTTTCTTTGTGCGCCAAAAATAAACCTGATCACATCGTGCCTAACTGTTGTTGAGGGCTGCGCGGTGCACCTGTGTGTGAGTGTGTGTGTTTTGTGCTCTCAGCGCGGTTTCAGGGGCCCAAACAAGCTCCGAGCCACATCTGGTTCTGATTGGGTGCGCGCAGAGACGCGGCGCTGTCCAGGACGATCACAGAGACTTTTAAATGTCCCGTAGGTGTTGACCTCGAAAACAGACTGAGGCGATCCCGCCCTCCTCAGACCGCTCACTGAGGCCTTCAGGGCTTCGTACAAGTTGAACGTCAAACCACCTAAATAATACAGGCGGAGGAAAGTAATTAAGTACATTTACTCGAGTACTTAAGTGCAATATTTTCTGAATAATTTCTGCTACTTTATATGTCATCTGCCCCACATTATATGGAAATACTGTAGTTTTACTCCATAAATAACGTGTCGCTTTACCCAACATTACATTTAGCTCCATTCATAATTATCCAATATTATAATACATAATAATAAAACACTGCTGCATAATGAGTACTTTTACTTTTGATATTTAAGTATATTCTGCTACTGTCAACATTCCCAAAATACTGGAACACACAAATACATACACTGGCTGCAGGCTGCACGGAGGAAAGGCTGAAGAAACGTAATTAAACAAGATAAACAATACAGTTCATAAAGAAATAAAATAAGAATATGTTTCATAAAAACTGGATAATTACATGGATTACTTTTATTTTAAATATTGTTCCTGTCTGAATATTTAAATTCACTACAGACAAGTTGGGGGCAAAATGCTGCTTATTAAGACGTCTCAGTACTTTTAAATGACAGGGCGTGAAGTGTTAATATCAGTCACTTGCCAATAAATAAATCCAGTGACTATCAGAAGGATCCGATCCTGTCCTGGATCCAGGTTTCACTGCGTCCCTGCAAACTGGAGCCAGACTGGTCAAACAAGAGGCGTTTGAGAGCGGGGTTGTGGGGGCTCGGAGCCCGGGGAAAAACGCACTTCCTGCTGAATAAGAGCGCGCAGTGTGCTCGCAAATGAACGGCTGGAGCGAGCTGGAGGGAGAGAAACAACAGGAGCTGAGCCAGCCGACCTCTGCACAACCTGGGCAACACTGACACACACATTCATACCTGCATTTAAATCCTGGATGAAGGTTTGCTTGCAGCTTCCATCCTTCAGGTTTTCAGTTCTTGGCCTAAATGGATCAAACAAAACCACAGCAACAAAAAACACCAAATGCACAAACATTTATCAGCTGCAACCAGCATCTTAATATTTCTATTATCAGTTTTGTGTAGCTTCAGAAAACAAAGCAGAAATATTACAACAACATGTAAAAAGATCAAACTTTATTGTACCAAATGGTTCATTTAAATGCCAGGTCCCTGTCAAGTCCTATTTAACAATAAAATATCAATTCTTTATTCTTCTATTTACTGACATATTCGTTCACTTCATTCTCTGAAAGAATAAATGACAACATCTGCATCAATTCACTCCACAATCAAAATAAACTAAGACATAAATAAACCCTTAAAACCTTCCATCTACATAAATTACGACATGATCAGTGTTGAAATATTAAAGGCATCTTTGCTATGTAACAAAAAAAACACAATTAATGACATGATACTAGAAAAAAAGGTACAAGACAAAGGCAATGAATGGTTTAATCTAATCTCCTTAAAATTACTTCATGTGGAAGAGTCATAAAGGTAAAAATACAACGTGTGCTGCAAGTGCTAAAACGTTTGCGTCCTGGATGGACTCGACTGATTTGGCCTCATGCGTTTGGGTTTTTCTTCATGAGCTCGATGTCTGCGTCGACCATCTCCTTCACCAGCTCCTGCACAGGGTCACAGTCACAGCCACAAGTCAAGGAAATGTGAATTTGGAAATGTCGATTGTACTACAATAATATGATAAGAGTAAAGTTTAAGCAAATATTCACAGTAGAGCTTTGTTTTACGTTTACATTGTCGCTTATTGTGTGTTTAATGAAGACACCGACCCCCACTAATGCTGGGAGAGGTACACTTCAGCAGTTACAGTTTCAGAAAAACAAGGTTTTACTGCTGGACACTAATTCACTATTCTCATGTGAAAGTCTCAGTGGAAACACATGTTGATTAGGACTCAACATTAAAGCTCAGTTCTTATGTTTTATAGATTAAAATGTGTCAGAAACAGCAAAGAACTAAAAGTTGACTTTGAATGTTGGTCCACAGTAAGTCTTTAGGCAAAGCTCTTGTACAGTTGGTTATCTTTATGCAACATTTCAACTTTGTTTTTTATTATTTATGGGAAAAAAGGTTTTCTATTACAATATGTTTGTATTTCTCACTTTTTTGTTATGAGAGTTAATGATTTTTTCATGTTACTGTTACACTAAATTCTGACGTTCATATTAACACTTATAAGCACACAGCAGACGTAACGGCAGGATTAAGTTAAAAGCACTGAGCTCCAGTTAGATCTTCTATATGTGGCTCTGCATAGCTTTTTCATGTCTGTTGAAAATATAATATTTTCTCAGGTAATTTAAATTACAAGCCTTCTACCATGAAGTTTTGCTTAAACTCTTTTTCAATGAAATAAATAATTTCATAGTCTTTCATGTATAACGCAGATGTATAGACATGCTACCGTTAGACCTGTTGTAATCAACTAACTTTTGGATTTTCTGTTGTAACAGCCTCCCGTACATGCATATTGTCGTCTGTAGTGATTGTTGGTTTCCCTACTCCGCTGAACTTACTAAATGTTACAATGCTCAAGAAGCGTAGGATACACTTACTGTCCTAAACCTACCCAGCTCCCTGTTTTCTAGCTCTGACACAATCTTTCAAAAATATTCTTCCATTTTTCATTGAACTGCATAGTTTTGGTATTTTATCTTTGGACTTTATTATTATTTTTGATTAATTATATTTAATTCCCATTATTATTATGATGATACTCAGCTCAGCCCAGGTGTGTTTTAAACAATGACGCACCTCAAACGTCACCCTTGGCTTCCAACCCAACTTCTGATACGCTTTGGTGCTGTCACCTTGTAGGTAGTCCTGGGAAAGAGAAAGAAAGGAAAGAGAAGGAGAAAAAGGAAGAGGGGACGAGAGAGAGAGAGAGAGGAGAAAGAAAAACAAATCATCTGCCATGTCTGATCTAACAGTCACGAGGAGGAGAATCCTGCAGCCGGCTGATGTGTCGTCCTGATATTAAGACGCACTGAACTCAGAACCCCATGCACGAACTTGACGTCTTTGACAGGATGAAAAGGATGGGGGGGTGGGGGCGATGATTATTCTCTCTCCCTCTCTCTCTCTCTCACACACACACACACACACACACACTATCTTCTCTCTCGGGGGAAAAGGGAGGTCATAAAGTCTTACTGGCCATCAATCCTCTCTCTCGGCTCCCCACCACCGATCTGTCCAGACAGCCCCCATCGGTGCCAGAGCATGATGAATTGTGGGACTCTGGTGGTGTAGCCCCCAGTCCAGGACCCCCCACCACCCCTACAACACTCTTACTCATTATTCCCCTGTTGTGTTTTGCACTGAGTTCAAGATCTGGCGAGACCCTGCTTCAGACCACCAAGAGGCAGAAAAGGAAAAAAAACTCTTCCCCTGTACATCCTCTATGTTATGTAAAGCTTCCTTTCCTTCTTGCTTTGTCTCTCCTCCTCTGACTGATATTCCCACCTCTATTTTGGTGGGACTTTCTCATCTCTCAGGCATCAGTCATGTATGATTGTGTCACAAATACAGGTGTTGCACAATCAACCAGAACTTAAGCTCCATAACTTTAACCTGCTGCTGTAATATCTTTTTATCTCTTTCTGGCCATTTTTGGGAACTGGCTGCAGAGACTGGCTCCCATTCAGCTACAAGAACACTAATGATGCTGGTTGATAAAGCTTGGCTCACAGTCGGCATTCCAGTTCATCCCAAAGGTGCCGAATGGGCCGGAGGTCGGGGGTGGAAGTCAAGTTCTTCCACACCAAACTGGGAAAACCATTCACGCACCCGAGCTTCTAGACGGGGCACTGTCATGTCAAAACAGAAAATGGGTCTTCCCCAGTCTGTTGCAACAAAATTGAAAGGACTCTATTGTGTAAAGCATTCCCATTAATAGGGAATAGGTCGCCTAACCCAAACTATGCAAAACAGCCCAGACCTAAGTACACAAGAGGCTAAGTGTAAAAAGAGAGCAGTGTTTTTATCTTACATGGGACCTCTTGAAAATGTCTTTTCTGGGTGATCTTATTACAGCGGAACGCTCGCAGGAGCACTGGCATAGTTCAGCTTTTTACAGAGCCGGGGCCCACATCTCTCATACAGGCTCCACAGCGCTTAATCACACTCTTCTGATTACACACAAAGGCAGAAACACTAAACACACACATGATGAACAAGTACAGACTGATTCAGTCTGTGAAGCTGTTCAGATTGATATTATTGCACTGCAGCTGAAAACCTGGTTCAATTCTGGGTGAGCAGTCTTTATATTTTTAACTTCACATGGTTTACATACAGCCCAGCAGATGAAAGCTACAGCCCATTTTTTGCTGCGTATGTAGGAGCAGGACAAACAGCTCTTTCTCATGTGAGCAGCCCTGTACATTACTCACATCCATTTTTGGCTCTGAAGCCATAACTGGAAACATTTTCAGACTAATTACCTACAGCAATGAGACATAATTTATCATGGGGCTGAATGTAATTATTATAGAGCGACTTACTCCACAATTACATTAAATAATCCACTTGCTTCATAATTATATTGATTAGAGTTTGTAATGGAGAACATTTGATAGCTGGCATAAAACAAACATCAACTAGACTACTCATGAGGGCTGAAGCTGGTCTGAGCATTACAGATAATAATTTTCAGTTCAGCTAAGCCTGGTTTAAATTTGTGTGATGCTGTGACATGGTGTTTCATTTTCCTTGTTGACTGGATTGACTTGTTTGCTAAATGCCAAGAGGTTGTTTCATCTGACACAAGCTTATTGGAGTGAGATGCCAAAAAAAGTTAAGGGGAAGAAATGTAGGGATGTGAGTGTTCTGCAGAGTAGTGTAAAATTCCCTGGAGATGCCTTTTGTTTAGTTGCTGTCTACATGCATATGTAAATTGAATTAAGTGAAATAAACTCTGAGTTGTGACATAATGACCTATTGTTGAGTGTTGAAAACAAAGCCACAGGGGAAGACCCCCCTCTTACTAAGGCTCAGGTCAGTTAAGGTTCTGATCTGAGCCTCAAAATCTTTGCTAACTTTTTATATGATCTGCTATCCTGGCTGGTTTCAAAGCAAGCTTGACCCACATTTGGCTAACTTCAACCAGCAAATTAGCAAAGGCAACCAAAACAAGTACATATTTCTTAACGTCTACAGTCTATAATTGCTGTGAATGCTGAACGAATGATGTGCTCAATATATATTTATTACCCACAGTCGACAAATGACACCATATACTGAGGGCCAGTTTAATTTGACTGAAGCCAAAGTACCTTGGGGGCGGGGGCCCCTAAACAGATGCAAATGTATAACCCTGTCTCCTAGAAATGTTTTTGTAAGGAACATAACTGCAACTGGCTCTCTCTTCTTTTGTTAGTTTGACTCTGATAAGTCGTATTGATACCGAACATATCAGTAAGACGCTCCCAAAAAAAACCAAAAACACAAATATCTTTTCTGCCAAAATATCCAATCTTACAGTGCAACATCCAGCTTTGTGACTAGAGCACTTACAGGTTAGGTAAAGATTGTGGTCTGGTTTTGGAGATAACAGTGACTTTACACACAGCCACGACCTTTCTCTAACCGTAGCCAAAGTGCTTTTGTTACCTAAACCTAACCACAGACATCTTGAGTCTCTATTGCTGCAGTCGTGCACTTTATTTGCCCGTCATCCACCCCATCCACCTCCTTGTGACTGTGTTATTACTGAGGTTTATACTTGAATAATTCATAAGCAGCCTCATGGAAACAGGCGGATGATTGAAATTTGACTAATGATGCAACAAAGTTTCACCACATCATTGATTATAACTGCTATTAACACTACAGGACATCACATGTTTTTGTGGCTTTAACACATCATATTGGCAGCAGTATCAAAAAATGTCAACAACACAACGCTCTAACAGGAAGTAAGAAAAGCTCATACCTGGACTCTGAAATCTCCAACTGACTTTGGCAGGAGAACATCTGCTGAAATCAGACTCCAGACTGCTAAGTCTGCCGTCTTAGCACACAACCACAAAGTTCAGCATCCTGGAAGTTAATCCAGAGACTGTTCTTTCTCAACCAGGATTTCTGCAGGTGAAAGACAATCTCACCCTCACAAATCCATCTGTAGATCAGTGTAGCTCAGTGGAATAAAAGCTGCTTCCATACTGCTAACTAGAGCGTTCTGCGGCCAAGTGAACTCACCCCAAATAGAGCATGTAGCGAATAATTCAACATGAACTACTAACAGATGGGGCACAATATAATCTTCATATGGATCCGATTTGGAACCAAACCCAAAATTTTGGTACATCCTGTTTAAAGCAGCGTTTTCCCCGTGTCTGAAAATATGAAGCAGTGATAATAACAACTGGTGGAAGAAAGCTGAAAATTAGCTTTGACAAAATGTGTCACTCATTTTGTGAAAGCTGGATGTTGATTTTAGAGATTAAATGACAATATGCACATCTGAGACCAGTTTACAAGCCTGTGAGAGAGCAACAACAGTTGTGACCACAGATCTGCTCTCAAGGATTTGTGTTTGACTTCTTAAGTCATAATGGACACAGCCGAGGAGCTTTGTCATTCTAATGAACCAGGATTTCATGCTAATCCAAATGTTAGCATTATGACTTAATGACAAATAAATACAGAGTCAAAGCTCTGTGTTCATGCTCAGTGGCAGCAGCAGTTCACATTATTGTCGTAGGTGTGAATGTGAACATGCAGTAGTCGAATGACGCGACTTCTGTATCTTGCCTCTCATCCAGTGTCAGCCAGGATAAGCTCCAGCCCCCA
Organism: Sandelia bainsii; assembly: GCA_032362345.1. Taxonomy (NCBI): domain Eukaryota; kingdom Metazoa; phylum Chordata; class Actinopteri; order Anabantiformes; family Anabantidae; genus Sandelia; species Sandelia bainsii. The sequence goes on along the minus strand of JAUMHL010000021.1, from coordinate 23,830,432 downwards.
TGACCCTAACGGATAAGCCAGTATAGCTGATAGATGGATAAATTGGTCAATTTGTAAAGTTAGAACATGTTCCTAGAGTTCCCTGTCCATAGCTGAAAACACTGGTATCTATTTGTGCACTGAATAGAAAAATGTGAAAACCTTGCCATTTTAAACAAGATAAAACAAATATTGTTTTGTTTGTTCAAATGCTAGTGGAACAGAGGCTAACTTGGCTCTGTATAAGACTGTAATTGCCGTATCTTGCACTTAGAGAAGAGTGCGAATACTCACAACACTAACTCCAGGATATGCTGTCCTACTTCATGGTCTATCCTTCCCCATCTCTCCCTCCTCACCTTTTCTGGACACTCTCCACTCTAATACAGACGAGAAGCCATAAAAAATAATCCTTAAAAATGTAAAAAGTGAGAGATAAATAGAGTGTGATCATGGTCCATAAAGTGCACAGGCAGCTCAAGGCACTCAGAGCAGGCATTTAACGCAAAGGAATTCTGGTATCACTGCAAGGCCTTTCAATAAATCTGCAGCACACCAGGGCTGACCTCGAAACACATGAGGGCAGACACAAACATGCAGCAGCGTGTGAACACATAAACACAAGCACCTAAATTAGTTGTATGTAAAGATAGGTATAAAAATGCTATATGTCTATTAAATACATTTATTTTTCTCCCTACTAGAAACCCACCCACTAACGGGACACAGATCAAACATTTCCAAGAAAACAACTCTCTTCTCCTTCTCTTTCTCTGAGGGTTGCATGCTGGGAGACTATGATGTGGTTTGGGAAGTCCAGTAGCGTCTCTGGTATTTGTACAGTAGTGGACATGAGACTGTGAATACAGAGACTTCAAAGAAAATCAGATAAAGCCGCCGAGAACGCTGTGAGAGTCTGGAGCCCACGGTCTCCGTGTCCCCAGCAGACCCAGATGTTCCAACCAGACCCAGATGTTCTGACCTCTGAACTTGCTGGGGTTTGGATGAAAGAACTCAACTGTGATCCTATGCTTTTTATACCCTGGATGAATCGTTATTATGACAGTGAGGAGGACATGACGAAGGGACGAAAAGGAAAGAGAGGTTCCCTCTCCAAAGCTCTGACGCCGTTGTCTGTCTGCAGGAACAGAGGGTGCTGCGTTCGCCAGCACAACCAGGTCTGTAAGCTAGTATGTGTGTGCAGGTGGGGGCATACCGGCAAAAAAGATAGAGCTTCATCATTTCTGGTCGTACAGATCCACAGCCACAAATCTGTCACTGGTCAATTTCTAACACACCTCCGCCAGCATCGCCTCGACTTATCACTTCCTTTAAAACACAGAAGGCCCTCAGTTTGAGCTGGAGGGAGGCGAGTAGGGGAGGGGTGAAATAAGAGGCTTACAGTATGTGGAAATGTGCCTGCCATTTGGTGTCTTTTCCATAAAAAATATGAATTATTATACTGTAAACTTTGTACAACCTGCTTTATAATTATTTTCAGACACACCAGCCATGTATGGAATAACCAGGTTCTTCCGTTGGCCCTGGGATTCAGGTTGTTCCGTGGTCCTT
>JAUMHL010000021.1:23817947-23828781 GCA_032362345.1 Sandelia bainsii | reverse complement strand
AAGCTCTGTGGATGCAGAGCGAAACGTCTCTACCTTACAAGAAAGAAGTCCAGTTGCCATGACTCAACTTTCAGACTGCTTTATCAATGGTGTACAAAACTATTAGACTAAAACAATGGTAAGAGAACTTTTCGGCTAAACTGGACACCAAACTGTCAGGTCAGGCAATGTGTGCTCCAAACACATCAGACAGATAACAACTGTGATGCGTGCTCTCCGAAATAAAGGTTATTCTAAATTTAGTACATAGAAAAGATTAGTTTAATGATGTTAATGTTCTCTTCTTGCCTTACTGGAATCCAGCAAGTTCAGTACTGTATTATTCTGTTTGCTTTGAATCCACTATTTTCCTGAAATTTCCATTTCACTGATATGTAAAGTACGTATATTTTGATAATAAAGCTCTCTGAGACTTCAAATTTGTGAAATGTGCAAACATTTTTAAAATTTATCTTAAAATCCAGTTCTCCCAGTATAGTTACTCTTAAGTAGTTTTAATGTGTCATACACATTTACACCAGTGTGCTCCATCGATACCAGCTATTTACAACCAGTGAAATGAGGGAAACCCAAGATTTTAATCAATGCCTCAAATGAAAATATGTCATAAATTAATAAGAAATTCTGTGATCTCACTATAGTGTTAAATGAAGTACTGAGGGTTTGATTTAGAGCTGGGGCGAGTGGCATTAAAGGTTAACTGTGTCGGATTCTTTAGTAACGCAATTCAGTGATTTTATGTTTATTTTTTCATCAAGCCAATAAAGCATCAGTGAAGTAAATTTAAATGAAGTGTGAGCTGCTGTGTCTCTAGGAATCCAAGACAGTTATGTGCCGCTCCCATCCAGGCGTCAAAGGTCAGGTCCAGTGTGTGTGTGTCTTTCCGTGTGTGTGTGTGTGTGTGTGTGTGTGTGTGAGAGAGCTGTGTGAGTTATAGCTCAGGTTTCCTGCCCCGACTCCCCATGCAGCTTGGCCTGTACACAATGTGTTAAGTGACCTCTAAAGGGTGGCCCTGTCACCCTGATGAGCACTACACACATGGACACACACAAACACATGCAGAGCAACACAGACCTGAACGCAGCGTAGAATCTTAGAAGAAAACATTTTGATTTGCAAAATAGTCCAATGCAGGACACCATACAGACGGGAAAAAAAACAACAGGAAACAATTAGTGGAGAAGTATGAAAGTGTGATTCTCCACAGGGAAATAGTAAAAGTCACATCACAAACTGTCACCTCACTTCATCTCCTCGCCTCTCTCTCAGTCTCTCTCCTCTGGGCTCTGCTGTGTTGATTGCTCTCCATCAGTGCTCATTAAAATTCCGGGAGGGGGGGCCGCATGTGATAAATATTTACGTGGATGAGGACACACTCCACACACACTCCAAACACACTTGAGCGGTTGGATCTGACTGCCGATTGTGTTAAGTGCCCAAAGCCTCTGGCAGCGCTTTGGACAGGGATCTGCAGCCTGCAGCGTAGTTGTATACGAGAGGCGCTTAGTGTCAAGACAGCAGGAGGAGGGCGTCGATTTATGGCTGTTAATCGAGGCTAAATTTGTGTTTCTGCGTGTGTGTCCATGTCCAAGGATAATCTTTTAATGTGTGAAGTTTATAGAAATGAAGAGGAAAATATCGCACATTCGCACATCTGGATATAAACGCATTTGCAGACGCACACACGCACACACACACAGCGTAACCACAGTGGAGCTGGACTCTTCACTACTGTTCCACAGAGCTGTTGCCGAACCCCCCCCCCCCTCCCTGTATTCTATTATTCCTGTGGACGGGAAACAGATCATAATTCCTGGAGTCAGCAGAAAGCTGCAGACTGTGAGAGTGAGAGATAGAGGGAGAGAGGAAAATAGTGGGAGAGGGGTAAAAAAGAGCAAGTGGGCTCAGGTGACTGTTCACCTCCATCGAGGTCAAATTAAAACTAAGCAGTTAAGTAATTTCCAGTGAAAAGTGAATGTGTGTTTAGTCTGTTTGTGGGTTTGTATAGTAAAGTTTGGGTGAAGTAGCACTTACAGCTAGAGCCTCTGTGTGTAGTGAATGTTTAGCATTTCTATCAGCCTCTGGGTGTTTCTTATTTCAGGAGACATCAAAGGAGAACATAATTTCCCTTCTTTAAACAATCTTTAAACAACATTCTTTACAATCATATTACAAACAGAAAGGGAGGGGGGTAGATGAGTGTGAGAAAGGAGAGAGGGCGAGACAGAGAAGGAGAGGAAAATGTCATCTAGTCTTATCTTAATTGTTGTATAATCCCTGTAAAGCAAAGAGGGGCCCTGTCTGTGCTCTGACACCCAGCCTCAGTGTTTAGGTACAGATGCTGATTGTTGAGAGAAAAAAGTCTGGGCTCTGAAGTTGTGGTGATCACCCCTGTGTATTATAGTAACATTTTACAAACACTGCCAACATTGTTGTTAGATTTGGACAAAGAGTGCATCTGGCATTGCAAAGCAGGCAAACTGCTCATTTGGAAGCATAAATGGTGAACAACATATTTTAAATGTTCTCAAGTTTGTCACTGCCTTCCACAATGATGCAAAAAAAGGAAAACATCACTTGTCACTGGATCTGTTGCAATAGTTTGACATGATACATTGTGAATATTTGCCACATACCCAACACAACTGCAACAAGTAGATGAAAGTCAAGCTAACTGAAGGCTACTGAGATTATAACACAGGAATAAACGTTTTTATGATCATAAAAAGGTAAAAAATGTCACCATATAATGTAACATTACTATCAGCACATAAAAAGCAAGAATATACTGTAAATGTCCATCTTGTGTCATGAACACAATGCTTTACTTGTTTTCTTGCACAACTCCACATGAATGGGCTTAACCTGTTGAATTTTTCAAAGACACACCAAATTATAACTATGGTCTAATTTTAGTAGGTTTGCACAATTGTTTTGGTTGCTTAACATTGTACACACCAAAGTATAATTACTGAGAACTTCAACACTGCAACAACCAACTGCTGCAGGACAAGAAATACAAGTCAGACAATCAGATAGATAAAAAAATATATAAACCGGTTCAATAAGATATAAAACTGAAGGTGAGGGCAGCTGAAATGTTGGTACAATTCCCTATTGTACAGGAAACCTATACCCACCCAACTATGCTGAGTGTGGTATGTCAGAGTTGAACCAGAAAGTCAGTCTGTTATAGTAATAACTTCACTATTCACCAGTGTTTACTCTTTCTAGTACTCTACGTTTGACCAACATGGGAGGTTATAACCTGAGGTCTTTTTGAGATCTCAGCAAGTAACTCGTACTGCGAGTACAATTCTGTCATTACCAAGATGATTATTTACCAAAACTGCAATAATAGCACCCATGGGGACCACAAACCTGACCTATCTTTTAAGGGGTCACTGCCAACAAGTCTAAGTCTAAAGGGATAAACCATCTATCTTCATATTCATTAGCTCCCAAAATACACAAACGCACATACTGATACATACCACACATGTTACGTTTCATACTAACCCCCATTTTAGGAGCCATTTTGGTAAAGGTGACAAATGTGTGATGAGAGCACGCAACACACAGTGGATGTGATTTACTGTACATGATCTAATTCAGGCCCTGGCTGTGCTTTCAGGGGTGTCAGCGTTAGACGGGTTGGTTCCACACAGAATCTGCTGTCTGCACCCTTCATCTCCTAACACGCTATTTATTAGTCTCTCGCTCATTGTTTCTCCCTCCCTCTCTCTTTTTTTTTTTTTTTTTACCTCAGTTGCTCTCTGAACATGCTAACGTCCAACCTCCTCCCTCCTCTCGACTCGACTGCTCTCCAAATCTCACCAGCCATTGCTCATTCCATGCTCCCTCATTGGATTTTCTCAGGGACAAAAGGAATGCTGGGACTATCTTTGTCCCATACAAAGACTGTGTGAGGATTGTGTGCGATTTGGTGAACAGTGTGACTGAAAACATTAAAACTGGTAATATTTCATCATTCCTGAGTAGGGTTAGGTGGGATGTGATCATTTTCTACTCTGGCTCCAACTGAATTACAGGAAAGTACACTGATAAGTCAAAATATTATGATAATTCCCGGCTAATATGCTATTCATCCTTCATTTGCTGCCAAAACAGTTCTGACCCACCAAGGAACGGACCACAAGATCTGCACCTTAGCAGAAGATCCTTAAGAGATGGTGCTGCCATGGATATAACTTGTTCAATAATATATCCTAAGGCCTTTGTATATGCTCAATGCTTATAATGCTTCAAGGGTCAAGCTGGTCAAAAGTCACTGATTTAGACTATCATCAGATATGTAATTCATCTTTGGGAACTTTGGTTTAATTCATGTAAGTTACAGAGTTTCAGTTACAAAATTAAAAGTCTGATAAAAAAAAATTTAAATGAGGATTTTTCAAACAAATTTAATAATAGTAGATTTTAAATAATTGCATTTATTCAATAAAATGGTCTCAAACCTGCCATTAAGCAAAACTGGGGCTTTGTGAACCCTACATAATGATTCAAACCAAGTGAATTTACATTTATAATCAAAATATTTGATGAAATGAAGCTTTCACTTTTTTCTCAAAAATAAATAAAAGACTTAAAGCAACAAATACATAGACTTCATAAGTTCAACCAAATAAAGAGAAAGCACATTTTGCCCTTTACCTGGGTTTTCAGATATCTGTGACATATGGCACATTTTTCATATGGATAAAAATCAACAGTAAAATACTTTTCCCAAACCTTTCTACTGTGGATAGTCCACACGCCTCTCTGTAAACAGTTATCCTAGCGGCTATTTCTTAGGTGGAAAATGGTTCCAATGATATTGCTACACATTTCTGTAAATTTAGTGTCTCATTTTTGAAGAGATTTAAGGTAAGACCATCTGGAATAGACAAAGTGATAAAAGGAAGACAGGCAGGAGAAAAAGGGAGGCTTGAATGGGCATGCCCATTGGTCCTGGGTCAATGGATTTCAATCCCCACTCCCTTCCCCTTGTCTCTATCCCGCCCCTACAGAGTGGAGGAAGACAGAAGGAGAGGAAAAGGCCAGTGTTGGAATTGAGGGTGTTGGATGACATATGGAGAGGACAAGGGAACGGTCTTCTATATGCTACATCTCCTCCAGAACGGTGCATCCGCTCTGAGCAGCATTCCTTGTCTTATCAGCTCCAATAATCTGCTGTTCTCATCGTGCCCAAACAGGGAGAGCCTGAGCTTGAGAGTGTGAGTGTGTAGGAGGGAGAGAGAGCAAAAAGTCACTCCCTCACTCGCTCTCTTGCACACCAACTCTCTCTTTCTATGTCTATTGGCTGGTGATAGAGTGATAAGGCTGGGAGGAAAAACAGTGAACTGTCTGCCGATCACGGGAAGTGATCGCTCCACTCTGCAGACTGAGCATGCTCAAAAGCTGAAGAGTTGCAGAATCTTTGAGGTTTGCAAGGAGGAAAGGCAAGGGGACATGGTCAAGCAGCAGTAGAAAGTAACAAAAAAGTTTAATAAAGTACTTGTCTTGCAGTTTAGAATTGTTAATAAAGTAGAATTACCGCATCGCAGTTGTATGCCTTCGCTAACGAGTGACGCTAACGAGTGACGTAGTTTACACGCATGTCTTTTCCAGACTTATATTCTAATATGTTTGGCCCTGTTGTAATGAAATAGCTTCCAGGTGTTTATGAGATATAGCAATGATGAGAATGGAATATACATAAGTGACCTTTGACCACCAAAATTCAATCAGTTCAGTGGCTATCTGTGACCTGAGTACACAATTTTGTTCCACCCATGTACACATATGGGTGGAACAAAATTGAACAAAACAGTTCATCATGGAGTCCAAGTGGACAGTTGTCGCAGTTCACAAAGATTGGATTAAGGTGAGGTCACTACGAGCATGACTTTTGGCCTTTAGCCACCAAAAACTAATCAGTTCATTACTGACTCCAATTGGACAGTTGCACCAAATTTGAAGAAATTCCAGCTCGTGTTCACAATAATGGGCCGCATGAACTGGATGAACGTGAAGCCAGGGTGACCCTGACCCTTGGCCTCCAAAATTAAATCAGTTTATTGCTGAGTGACATTTGTGCCAAATTTGAAGAAAATCCCACCATACGTTCATTAGACAGTGTGTTCACAAGAATTGAGTTGCCATACGGACAGATGGACAACCCAAAAACACAATGCCTCTGGCCTTGGCTATCGCCGGTGTGATTGGCATAAAACATAGATCAGTGTATAAATTATGGTTTCATTATTGTAGCTTATCCTTTTGTTTAGGAACTCAGGTACAAAAGTGCCTTTATACCTGAAGTAGCAAAAGAACAATTTCTCTATTATGTAACCTGAGCCTCAGGTGCTGCTTACTCGTAAATATATCAGTGATAATAATGCAGTAGCAGAGAGTAAGTGTGTAGAAAAACACTGTAGTATCCACCAGGACAACATACCTGCACTTATTTATGCATGTTTCTACATTAACAGTGTTATTGTGTTCTACTGTGTGTCTAAATCTTCACTGTTTCCACACTTCACCTGTTTATATTGTAGCTTGGTAACATCCACGTGGGTGTGGGTAATACCTTAAGACTGCAGGTGATGTCTGTATGACTGCAGACATTCCAAATATTAATGCAATGCTAGCATATGATCTACTAAATATTATGTACATATTCTAATAATTACACTGTCTGGCCAAAAAGAAAGTCACACACTTGAACCACCTTCTGCTTGGATTGCAGCACGCATTTGCTAAGTTTATGCAATGTAACCACATTTATTTCCATGCAGAGTTGCATTAATTTCTCACCAAGATCTTGTATGGATGGATCGCTGTGTAAAGTCAGCGCATCCCAAAGATTCTCGGTGGGGTTAAGGTCTGGACTCTGGCCAAATCATGTGTGAAAATAATGTCTCATGCTCCCTAAACCACTTTTTCACAATTTCAGCCCAATGAATCCTGGCATTGTCATCTTGAAATATGCCCATGCTATCAGGAAAGAAAAAAAATCATTAATGGAAAAATCTGGTCATTCAGTACATGCAGATAATCACTGCAGTAATTATTCAATAGAAAGCTCTTATCTATTTGCAAAGGGACATTTATGTGATTACTTTCTTTTGGCTAGGCTGTTTATATAGTTGCAAACAAACTGACAGTAACCAAATATCAATCACAGATTACAGACTGATTTTCCAGCTCCAACTGTACACCCATGTGGTTTTATTGTGGTTTAGTTAATCTAGCTAACCTGCCGTTATCCTTTCAACCTGCTTGACTGCTTGTGTTTATTGCCACATGTATTTTATTTATTTATTAATTATGTATTTAAGTTATCACATTTAGAGATTTCAGCAACTACTTACTTTGCTGAGGATACTTTATGTACCTGCCAGAATCAATGGCCAGAGCTATAATAAAATCAAAGTTGTAGTCTGCAGGACTTGCAGTACAGAGCTTTTACATTTTGGCGCTTCTACTTCTACTCAAGTAGAGGATTTGAGAGTTTCTTTTTATCACTTAGGTCAAGCACAGCAGCGAGGAGAGGTAAGAAGGAGTACAAAATGACAGATGAGCAAGCTCGGAGAATGATTGAGTGAGAAGGAGAAATAAATTGAGCAACACCAAGAGACAGAGTGAGAGTGAGTGAGGGAAGAAAGAAGAGAGAGAGGAAAAGTAATGCAATGGAGAAGCCTTAGGGTTACAGGAATGTGGGGGCTCTTGAGTTCAGGAAGGTTCGAAAGTGTGCGATTGTGTGTGTGTGCATGTGTGCGAGAGAGAGACTTATGAGTGTGTGAAGACTGCGGCAACTGAAGAGAGCAGCACCAGAATTAATTACCCTATCAAGATAACAAGCCAGGGAAAGACATTAGAGAGGTCACGCTATAATTAACCTCTTAGTTTAAACCAGATACACACACACACACACACACACACACACACACACACAATGAAAAAGTCAGAGGTGGAGGTTCATTGCAGAAAGCACTGAATGAAAGTCACAGTTGGCTATCACTTTCCAGGACCAACTTTTGCTGACTTTACATCTCATCATGCTTTTATTTTGAAGCATTTCCTGTATTCTGTACTCTACCTGTCGCAATCCAGGGGTTGTTTACAGTGGGATATTGAGTGAGTCGGGGGCTCGAGCAGAGTGGAGTCGGATGTGGTTCACACATTCCACCAGAGACTCAGATTACACTGCAGGAAACACCGGCCCTGCAAGACACACACTGCCTGACTCGCTGATTTATAAACATACCACTCTATGGGACACACACACACTCTCGCACAGACACACATTCAAAATCTCAGTGACTCCCTCTGAGTCGGTGCTACACCTCCATCCCTTACTCACTTTCCTACTTTCCTTTCCTTCCTTCCCGCCTTTCCTGTCATTCTCAGCTCAGTCTCAGCTCTTAGCTCCTGTTTTCTCCTTCTGTCCTGAATAACAATGAAGACAAGCAGATTGTGACAGCATCTCAAGCAGACTGTATTTACTAGTTGGTTTCTCAGACTGACCATTTTTAAATACACTGACACACTTACATTTTTTATAACTATTCCCTTATTTTACATCAGCTACACTTAAACTTTCATTTACTACCAATCACATATCAATCGAGATAAAGTGCCTATTCAGAAATAAAGATTTAGTTTAAAACACATATCTGCTTCCAAGGAAAAGGTTTTGTGGTTTCTTGGAGAACAGTAATTACCAGCCAAACAATAGAATTTACATGTTTTATGGCGAAATGCAACCAAATCCTAAGTACAGTAATCTGCAAACTAAGGTGCCTTTGTGGCACAAAAACGTAATGCGATGTTTGAACGTCTGTTGTCAGCTTCTGTCCATTGTGTTTATATGATGATTCACAATATGCCACGATACAATGAAATCATTGAGTTGGCACTATGAGTTTGGGGCGGCATGGCAGCTCAGTGGATAGGGTAGTCGTCTTCAAACTCGAGTTTGAGCAGTTCGATTCCCAGTCCCACCAGGCTACATGTCGAGGTGTCCTTGGACAAGACACTGAAACCGCGTACTAGTGCCGAAATCTAGTCCAAAGACTGACGTACCATCATGCTGAATACAGAACATTTAGAAACAAAAAATTTGGAAGATTGATTTTTTTATTCTCATTCTCATAATGCTCAAATTACACCCCAATGCACAAACCAGAAAATAAGTATAATTAATAAAAATATCATTATAGTCAAGAGGAGCACAGGTCCCAGTTCAACCCAAGCACTAAAGTTTGAAAACCTGCCCACATCCTCCCGCAGAAACATCTTCTAGGAAGTCCTGAAAAGCTTCTCTGCATCTTACAATCTGTTGCCATGTTCCCTGGAGCTTCACAGCAGAGAACTGTGGGTATCCAAGCCCAGCTGAGACTACGGGGCAAAGACTGAGGCCGACACAACTCACCCTTCTCTCGCTCACCCTGTCAACAGGACTCTCTCTCCCTCTTCTCTTTCCTCCTCATCTGGCAGGTTTCTCTCGTCAGGCTCTGTGCCGAATAAGGCTGGCTGATAGCGCAGGAATCCTGGCCCTCAATCCTCGGTGCTCCCTTGCTATCTCCAGAACAGACCACGGTCAACGAATTACTGTAAGGTGCTAAAGATACATCTATCTATCAAGCCACTGACATCACGATATAAATAATACCACAGTATGCAAATATGGGCAACACAGAAACAACCGGAATCTCAGCACGTTGGATATCTGCCTACAGCCTGAAGCAGAACTGGAGACGCTGCCTTGGCTTGGCGAGACTATGCGTTTCTGCCTTAATAACAACCTACTCCACTGTTTGTCACCGTCTTTATCAATGGTTCTTTATGTTCATACACCTTCATATCCAGTGCGACTCCACAGTGCTGCCATGTCCCTCTGTTTCTCTTTGGGAGCAGTACCGGGTCAGTATGTGGGTTGGACTGCTGTGGGGCCCAGGGTGGTTCCGCTCTGACGGTAGAAGGAAACTCCTTCAGGAAATACCAAACTGCCAGACACACACACTCACACAATCCACAATCTTTCTTTCTATTTTTCCTGAGAGCAGACTGAAGCTCCAGCACAAACTGCTTGTTTTAAGAAGCCCAGTCGTCCTCTTTCGTTCAGTTTCAGCACAGTCAGACTGAGCTTCTAACGCGACAAAGTCATCAGAAAACACAGCTCTGTTTGGTGTAGTCTTATAGTGTCAAGTATGGAAGTTAGCAGAGGTGATAAGTAACTAAGTACATTTACTCAAGTACTGTACTTAAGTACCATTTTGAGGTACTGGAGTATTCCCATTTTGTATTATTTTTATTTTTACTCCACTACATTCATTTTAACATCATTAGCTACTAGTTACTTTTTTGCAGGATTCAATTCTTTAAAAAAAAGAAAAATTAATTATTAAAAATAAATTATATACATATATAACCTCCTGTCACTATGTAAGGTGGTTAAAATCAGCCCCTAATTCACCGACTGCTCTTAGTCATACTGGCATTTTAGTCATAGTTTTCAGCTTTGACAAATTGTCAAACAAATCTGGACTAGACTTCTAAAGTTATGTTACCACCAACATCAAATTCTACATTGTTTAAAATACACGGTTTTCTGAGTGTAGTACTTTTACTTTTGTATTTTAAGTAAAATTTAAAGCACATACTTTAGTACTTTTACTTGAGTAGAAAAATTCAAGGGTACTTGTCGTGGAGTATTTTTCTGGGCAAGTACTTTCACCTTTACTTGTGTATTTACTTTATACATGTCTCTTTACTTTATACATGTCTCCGCTAGGCAATATTATAAGAAAACACTCTTTAAACTTCC
>JAUMHL010000021.1:23785430-23808884 GCA_032362345.1 Sandelia bainsii | reverse complement strand
GTTGGGTTTTCCACATTATTCTGTATATACTTATATTCTGTAAGGTCTTAAACCTTACAATGTAAAGTGCCTTGAGACGACTTTTGCTGTGATTTGGCACTATATAAATAAAACTGAATTGAAAAATTGAATTGAATTCTTGGTATCATTCCTCAGATTCAGATAGCAAGAGTTTTTTTTCCATAGATTTTCTCTTTTTACAGTGACATTCAGCAACTGTGTTGTATGTTTTCTCTTGTTTTTCACTTAACATTTTCTGTATGGATTTTCTCAGTGCTTGTTTGACATTGTGCCATGTAACTTCAATGTGAACTAGATTAGCTAACTTCATTTTAATGTGGCTTGTGGACATGCATGTCACGGGTCAGGGCCTTGTACCAACACCCAACACTGTGATGGCTATGATTGGCGTTTTCATGACCCATTGATTGCAAACTACTTTTCTAGTGAGCTAGCTACCAGGTAATGTATTTGATCATTGTTGGGTTTAGGACCTGTCTATGGGAGCAACCAAAGGACCTCTGTGACACTCATGAAATCATTAGCTAAAGCAGGGAAGGCAGGTCTCAACATTTCATCACAAAGTCATGAGGAATGTATTGAATATTCTGTACTGATTTTATCAAATTGTGCCACAGTATCCAAGAGTGCAACTGTCCTTACAGTTCCATAAAGCTTGACAATGCAAAATATTATTTAGTAACTGGATCAGTGATTTTGGCAGGTGGATTGACTGCTTTCTAATAGTGATACAAGGTTACCACAACACCCACTGTCTTTATTACCTTAAATCACTGGGGCCATTGTCTGAGCTCCTCATCGAATGATGACAAGACGCATGACGTATAAGAATATGCAGTCGAGTGCGTTGCTGGTGAATTCGTAACTCACTGTAGGAATGACAGCCACCCAGTGCAACAAGGAAGTTTTGATTTGAGACTTTTGAGCATGCAGTTCCGCAAAACATGCGGACAGGCAGTTGACAGGTGCCAAGGTGTGGTGTGTCAAAAGGGCTATTTTTAGGAGTTCACGTGGAAGCCTTTCATTCTTACCTGCTGTCTTGATTTACATAAACAGGCAGGACAACTGCTTTGTCAAAATGTCACAGGTACAAATGAGATCCACATCTTTCCACATACTATATATATTATTAGCCAGTTTCTGTAATATAAATAGAAGTACATACATACAGTTATCGTGTTTCAAAGGGTATTTTCAGTTTGGGATTAAATCCTACATAAATCACAAGGCTTGTTATGGCACTAAGCCATTTATTTTTTAATTGATAACTTGATACCCTCCACAACCAATATGGTATAATATTTATGCTTCTTGTGTGGATATAAAGCTCCAATGTGCAGCTAGATTATGTCTCTCTATCATCTTATGCGGTTGTTTCACTTATCAGTCTATCATGGTTGTTGTGGGAATATTTTTCTCAAATAATTATCAAGACTGTCTTATCATTGAGCACTGTGGTGCTGTACAAGATGAAAGCAAAAATAAAAACAATACTCAGTGTCATTCCTCTGCATTTATCTGGAATGATAAACTGTAATTTTAGTGTGTCTGTTTACATGTGACACTTGACACTGACTCACACAGCACTGTGCAGCAGCAGCAATATGTTGCACTCCCTTTGCTTTTTACACATATTTGTGCAGCACATGAAGAAACTTGCATACGTAAAACAAAAGGATAATCACTAATTTACTGACTGCAGTTGAACTGCAGGGAATGCTGGTACATGATCACAACAAAACCTAATTTATACTTGTACTTATTAATATATGGGAACCTCGGGTTAGCCCTCTCTGTCAATCAAAATATGCCACAAAGATAAATAGCCTCCCACTCATGCCACAATGAACTGCAGTGATGTCAGTGTGATGATCGTGCATGATTGTACTAAAAGTATAAGTTGTTTAATTGACTGGTGAAAAATTAAACAACAGTTTCTGACAATCAACTAATCATCAGAGTCATTTATCAAAGCAAAATGTCAGACATTCAGAGATTCAAGCTTCTTGTAATTCATGTTTTACTGCCTTTCTATATTTTATGTCATTTGAAATGAATATTATTGTTGTTCTTTAAACTGTTGGTCGTACAAAACAAGAAATTTGAAGATAAAACTCCGGGTTCTGGGAACCTATGATGTGCAATTCTTACTACTTTCATACATTTGTAAAGCTATAAAATTATATGATCAATTAGAAACTGATAGAACTGGAACTCAAGCTGAAGTGCCTCTGGCTAACCCATCTTACAGCTGCCAAAAGACTAATAGTTCGTAGATGGAAATCTCTTTAATCTGTCAATATACAAAGATGGCACCTAGATCTTGATATAGATAGCAAGCAGTACTGGTGAGCTACTATGCTAAAACTAGAAACATTTCATGCTCGGAAAATGTTAATATCACAGAGTTCTTATACGCTCAACTACACACAACGTTGATTTTATGGTTTTAACTGGGGTTAATGTGTTATGAAATTATAATCCTAATTCCTGCACCATTCCCTTTACAATTAAATAAAAATTAATCACAAATAACATCTGAGGGACAGATGATGTTTTCTAGTGGATAGTAGGAGAGAACGGAGGCAACTGTCTGATTTATTTCTTACTCTTAAAGGACAATGATCACGCCTGGAAGGACATTCCTGTGTTGCCTAGTAATACTTGTTGCATCATTGCAATTGAGACAGACACAAGTGCAAAAGACTGAGAAAATAATAGTGGAAAAGTTACACACTGACAAGGCAGAGTGAGATAAAGACAGACTGAGAGACAACTTCCCATTTATCACTATTCCTCCTTCTCTTGCCCTGTATGAGAGGTTGGACAAAAACTACAGAGCCGTCATTCAACCAGCAGCAGGTTCTATCCTCCAGCGACACATGAACTTAAAGGTATGGCAGCCAGGCTCCAGTAGCAAGGACATGCACGCAAACATTTCCTTACTCATGCACAGACAAACACAATCAGCATGGTGCAAAAGTGGGTTTACATCAATAATAATTTCTTCCAATGCTAACTGAGACACATGGGGATGTGTAGTAAATATTTAAGATGGATTTAAATGACTGAAAGGAGAGAAATAGCATTTAAAAGCCCCACATTTATTATCAATAATATGACATGTTATTGGGTTATTCTCCAATGGCCTGAACTTGCACGTTACTTTTATTTCTGTTAATCTTGGGCCAAGTCAGATTACTATAACACACAACGTTATTCGGAGCATTGCGTAAACTGGTATAACTTTTCACAAAAACAACATTTCTAACCTGAAAATCAGTTTACTAACAAGAAAAGTCAATTGTAAGTTGTAGATGTTGTCTGTCAAATACCTCTTTTTCTAGTGTTCTACTGGTGAGCAACCCAGTGGGGAATTAACAGTACATTTTACCCATGTTCTCTGTAATTTACTGTGTGTTATGTTTTATCTGCTTGTATCAACTGTTGTACACTATGTCGCGCACACACAAAAAACAAAAGAGTTATCATCAAGTTATCAAGATGTCAGTTATTGTAATTTTTATTTATTGTCAACTGTAGCAGGAGTGAAAGAACGCGTTTCGACGAGAGAGTGGTGGACAATGAAGCAAATGACAAAGGTTTAAGGTGACGTCATTTTTATTATCACTTGAATTCCTATCATTTTCTGTGTGACTTCCCATATCGAAAACTGAGACACACACACCTACTGTAAGCACAAGATTGCTCCACATACGTCCATGTTTTTCTATTACGTTGTACTAATTCACACACCTGTTGCTCTCTGCCTTTGTTTGTGCAGCTTCCTTCATGAATCATGTGGATTGAATAAAGGATGCTCTCTCACAGCCAAACCTCCGTTCTGGCAGAAACCCACGGGTTGACAAATGTGACTGACAGCTTTAAAAAAAAAAAAAAAAAAGCCAATACATTTGAAACAAACAGCAGCCTTAGCAGTCTGAAAAAATACCTGCAGCTTAAATCAAAACAACTCCGACAGCTTCAGACCACAGGTCTTTCGCTTTCACACGTGATTATCTGCAGGAGCTTTACTGTTTTCTTTTTAACCATCGTGTAAACAGCTTCCATCACCACAGATAAACTCAGCGTCACCTCTGCAGCCTCGGGGCGTCTTGTTCCAAATAAACACAGACAAGTGCGCAAGTACACACACTTGCACCACATGTGAAGCACACCTGCATGTTTAACCCCCTCGCACCCCTCCCACTTCGCTTGCTCCTATCCCAAGGGGCTGGGGAGATAAATGAGCTCATGTCAGACATACACACTGACAGGGATAATGATGAATTACTTATATATTAGCACACAGCCCGAGGACACACTCTCACGTAAAGCCACACACACGTTGGACACAGGCCCCACACGGATCTAAATTGTCTTTCACCTAAACAGCAAACATAACACTGAAAGAGCCTGAGTCAGCTGAATTCTTAATGCGCACATACATGCACACACACTCGATGACAGATATTTCCACTTGAGGAGAGGCACAATGGCGAGCTGTGAGCCTGGTGTCAGTCACTTCCTGTCTGAAGGGTCACAGGTTAAACACTCTTCAGTCTCTTTAAACCATAGCAAAGAAATTAAGAGACAGTGACACAGAGCAGGCATATTTCTCCTCTGTTCCCTCTGAGCTACACATGTTCCAAGTAAGAGAAACAGCAGCTTATTCAGTTTTATTCACTGAAAAATACGGCAATCGCAAATATTTTCCGCAGGCACAAAGGCGAAATGAACTTGAGCTGAGGCAGCAAGTCAATTAATCAACAAGTTGACTGTTAAACACACAAGCAGCAAAAGTTTTGATAATCAAGAAAAAGGCCAAATATTTGCTGGTTGTACGTTCTTTTCTGTGAGGATTTTCTTCTTATATGTGAGGATTTTCTGCTCTACTTAGGCAAACTAAGACCTTGTGATTATATTTGACAGGTAGAGCGGTGGATGATTAATTCATCAATAAAAAGAGAAAAACAAACACTGTTTCCTGTTCTCATCCACTTCTGATATTGACCCATTTCAGAATCCTGTATTCCAGCAAGTTAATGGGTGATCTGGGGTCGGAGTTGCCTGAGTTTGGGGATGGAAATGTAGGTTGGAGCAATATTTTCACATGCAGCCCACAACAGATTTGAAAACAGATGTGAACAGGAGAAGGATTAAGTCAGACACAGTAAACCAGGCAGGTGTAAACAGACACAGACTATTGTACGTAGAAAGCACATCTGTCAGTTTCGACTGCAGAGCAAGTCAATCCTCTGAGATCTTAGATCTTTCATCTCATAACTCACAATGACACCTGCATATTCTTGTATGGAAGCACTGTTATGCAACTGCTTCCTTTCAAAAGCAGAATAGTTGGTGTTTATGAGAGGATCAAATAAAATAGGAATAATGTAGAGTTTGTTTTACCTCTAGCACTGCTCTGGAGCTCTTTTTTTTAATGAGTGGGTCCCTATTTTGTCTGTTTCTGCACATGGAGGCACATACACATTATACACACGTTATACATCCCTGCCACGGGTTTACCCTACACACTGAATGGGGTTGGTACGAAGTTTGTTTGCTTGCCTGTAGTGATGGACCACCAATATGTGAAAGTAGACCAATGTGT
Organism: Sandelia bainsii; assembly: GCA_032362345.1. Lineage (NCBI taxonomy): Eukaryota > Metazoa > Chordata > Actinopteri > Anabantiformes > Anabantidae > Sandelia > Sandelia bainsii. The sequence continues at coordinate 23,803,249 of JAUMHL010000021.1, read as the reverse complement.
AACTGATTTCATTACATTTGTTAAGGTGCGCCAAGAATCCTGCACCATGACCAAGTGTGGTAAAGGTTACAGTCTACACTGAGTGACTAAAAAAATAGAAATGCCTTTATAACATGGGATTTACTAAAGTGCATTTGCCCTCCTAAAGATGCCTGTGTAACCTGTGTGTATACTGTAAATAAAGGACATGGTAAAACACCACAGAGCTGAACTACTCACTTAAAAAAATGCAGATAGATTATAACAGCTACTTCACAATAAAGCTGAATTTTATTACAGGGTTTGTGTTGTTGTTTTACTTGGTCTTGAACCTTTTCAAAACAGTCATTTCATCCCTTGTTTACCTGCACTTATTTAAAAAAAATTAACTTACTTCAACTTTATTGTTCAACTGGGTTGTCTGATATTTTCATGTATTGCATTCCATAGTCATCACATGTCAACACAGTCGTAGGCATCAACAATACAGTCTGTTGTATCATGAAAGCTCTTGTGAAAAGATGCCTAACACTTTCTTCTCTAAATACTTTCCTTTGCTGACAGGTCACTGTTGGCTGACTTGACCACTTCATGCAGGCGTTTTCACTGTGGATGTGGGGTTAGGACCATGAATGAAGGGGCCAACATGCACAGAGAACACAGGCCCAGGTGTGTGACCGCTGCTTCCATTGCTTCAGCAGTCAGTCAGCAGAGCCTCTTTGCTAATCCTCCGCCATCACTCAACTGGATCTCAGCTCTAATCTTGCAAGGCCAAAGCTCAGCAGAGGGACGCTCCTGGCTTTAAACTGAGAACCTGACAGCTAATCTCGGCCACAACACCTCAGGGTAACCCAATACCATTCCTGGGAAGAAGCTTCAATACTCCTGGGCCACAGTCATGAGAGAAAGACCTCCCAAATCTCAAAGACACTTCACAGATAGTGGGATAATACACCGGCTACATACATTTTTTTATTTGGATCCTCACAGCTGTGAAACACAGGTACAGACACACCTGCCCATTCACTTGGTAGTAAAAAAAGACACCTATTCTCCCCACAGTGCTATCAAACACACACTCTGTTGCTTTTAAAGAACGCTTTTCAAGGTCGCTTGCATGAATATGAGCACCCACTCGGCACCAGCTAGCAGGATGCAGCCTACATTACTCTTTAAGAGGCAGACTGGCTTGTTTCCAGGTGTTTAAAAGCATACAATAAGCAGCCTTAGGCTGTCAACCGGACCCATTATGACTGATAAGTGTACGGTTCTAGACACAATGACCGGCAATCAGATACAGCACAACGTACACGCAGCGAAAACATGTTACATTCATGTTAAGATCAGGTATAGAGAACAATAAATATGCACTACCCTGTGTCAGAAGTTATACTGAATTATCTGAATTACACTACTACAGTAAACTTCATCTTTCATTCATTCAGACTATTCCTCATTCCTCGCATAGTAAACTATAACTAACCAAGTTATCATTAATTTATTTAATTAATTAATTAAATGTAGCTTGAGCTGCAGTTAGATATAATAAAATATTTCTCTATAAACTATATGATAAAAACCCTTTTGTTTCCTACAAAGTCAAATGTGAAGATAATGGTTGTGTATCAGTTATGGGCTCACTCAAGATGAAGATCAACACGGAGCAACTGCACAATTGTCTTTTGCTCATAGCCATGGTAATTATCTCAGCATTATACCAAGTAAAATGGTGCCAAAAGAATGTTGAATACATTCTGAAAATACTACACCACTTCACATTGTGAAAGAAGACGTGTTGTTTGATCAGAGGTTGAATCACGTTCTCGCTACAGCTCCAGAGTTCATTTGGGATTGTACCAAGTCCACACTGTGTGACTGCTGTTTTTAAAGCTGCCCAAATAAACTGAAAATAAACCAGTGGCACCCCAGCTGGAAATATATATATGTATCTTCACCAAAACCAGGACATCCTGCAAACTGCTATTTCATAGCTAAATGTGTCTTATAATTATGTTACGTTACTATTCAACAAAATACCTTGATCTACTTGATTTTTTGAAGCTAGTGAATAGGAAACACTTGCACCATTAACATCAAAACTGTACCGACGTAAATAATTTCTAAAATAAAGAACAAATACAGAGAGAAATCTGACTTACTACTTCAGTGGGACGGAAGTATTTTGGGTCCACCTTCACATGTACCACCCCTGTCTCCTGGCAGCAGCCAACTTCCTTCTCATCCTTTCCTTCCCACCTGGAAAGATACAAATTTTAGCAGGAAAGACCATTTTCCCACAGCTGTTTAAAGCTTCAGCTGTTCCTCTGTCTCCCTGATTGGTCCTTTTGTAGTTTGTTTCTTTAACGTCTAATTCAGACAAAACATGTCACCTGGGTTTTTTTCTGCATCAACACAGCAGGCACTGAAACAGTCATATACACCTTCACCATTATGTCAAGATTTTCCAGGATACAAAAGGGAGGGGAGGTGATGGAGAGATTAGACGGGGGGGGGGGATTTGAACTCACTTTGCATTTGAATTATCATTTATTTCTGTGGATTACTAATTAACAAATAATGCTTCTGATTATGCAGAATGTAATTTTTAAAAATTGTATTTTAAACTACTGAACTTTATTGATCGCCTTGGGAAAATTGTTGTCAGACAGCTGTACATAGATGAATCACACAGCTGTAGGGATCAAGGACACGTTCGCATTTGGTCAGGAAAAACGGGGAATTGAGCCATCAATCCTGGTGTTTAAGGACAACTGCCTTACCAACTCTACTATGTTTTTCACACTCACACAATGGTTTTCCCCACATGTTTGAAGGCCTTCTCCACAAACTCTCTCACACTGTGCACCTCCCCTGTTGCAATGACGAAATCCTCAGGCTGCTCCTGTTGCAGCATCAGCCACATAGCCTGAAAGAGACAGCGACAGAAAGAGACAGAGAGGTTAAGCCACTGAGAGACTATAAAGACAGTTCAGAGCTCCACACTGGACACAGCCCAATTCAATCCTGACAGACCGGAAGTGGACCTGCGACCTCTGAACAGGGCATTCGCCTGTACCTCTCTCCTGACGTCACCACACGGGCTCATGGGACACATACCGTGGGAAAGGAGGACAGAGCACTCCCACAGGCCCACTATGCAGCTGGCACACACAAAATCACACATGCTGCCACGAATACACATGCACATGTACATGCAGACAAACAGATTCACAGAAAAGTGACACGGTGCAACAGCTTAAAACAACACCATTAAAGAGATGAAAAGTTAACAGTAAAGTTAAGGACATGATCCAGAAATGAAATACAGCATCCACTTCTGACTTGTGTTCAAATTTTTTTGTTAAGTGATGTAGGCAGTATTATTATTAGCCAATATACCCCAGTGAAAGCTGATAGTCTGGGTTCCTTAACGGACCCAGCACTATATTAAACAGCCAGTGAGGGCGTCTGTGGGTGACTCCATAATATTTATGGTGAACTAGAGCCAGCAGGTCAGCGCTGCTGACCCCTGGCACGTCCAGCCTGATTAGAAAAGACTCACCGGGGACAAAGACACACAGACATTCACATCTGCACTAAATAAAATCAGAGAGTAAGACAGAGAGACGATGAGATATCCTAGAGTACCCTACATTTCTGGCCTTTACAGGGACAAAAGCATAGATGTGTTTAGATTCAAAATGTTATGTATGAAAGAAATTTAATAACATGTTGAGTTTGTAAATTAGACTCCAGTCGCAAATTAGTCCCTCACACAAGAGACTTAATTTGGGACTCCTCAAAAGACTTGAGACAAAGCTTGGATTTGGGATTTGTAACTCATCAACAATTGTTCTTTTACTTTCATTATTTGTTTTACTACGTGCCATTCCTTCCCTTCTTCTGGTCGATTTGCGGCAGACTAGACGAAGCAAAGGCAAATTGCGACTCTCCACTAGCACATTATCCTTACAATCAGGGGACTTTAAAATGTTACAAAGAGGAATAATAACAAATGCATTACTTAAGTTAAGGTTTTCTACAATATTCTGTATATATTTATATAATGTGTAAGGTCCTAAACCTTACACTGTAAAGTGCCTTGAGATGACTTATGTTGTGATTTGGCTCTATATAAATAAAGTTGAATTGAATTGAATTGAATTAAGTGAGCTGGGTGCACATTAGAAAGACATCTTTGTGTCCACTTGAAGTTTTAGCCACACTGAACACATGTTCTGTAAATACACAGACAGGTAGTAGTTTCCCACCTTAGAGATGCCACGTGTGTGTGTGTGTGTCCAGCCACACACAGTTTAAAAAGTGAGTCATCTACAGCAAAGTAGGGCTGTGATCCAAACAGGACAGCAGGAAGAGGGAGAGTTGGCTTCCTCTGTATCTACTGAGATGACTTAAACACTTTGCCTGTCTCACTCTCTGAGGAGCACATCAGCACCATTTATTTGCTACACTTGGATTTGCATTGAATGCCGTGTGTGTGTGTGTGTTTGTGTGTCTATGTGTTCCATCCAGCTACATCAGGACGTTTTATGTGTTAAAGTTGGACGAAGCACAAGCTGGCTGTCTCTCTCTCCACATTTAACAGATCTCTGCAATAGTACTCACTGTGTCTTTTGTAGACACACATACTCAAACGAGAAGAGAAAAGTGAAAATGCTAACTTCCCAGTAGCGGCCCATAGAGGCTTCAATGTTTATTACATCCCATAAAACAAAAGGATATAACATATGAACAGATTCCTCATGATGATAAAATGTTATTTTGGGTATACAGTATCTCCTTGTTAGCAAGAATGTAGTGTGCATAAGTACAGATTGTTCCCTGTGATGTATTCTGATAAATGCTACGACAGTATGGACGTTCAAGGCAAATCTAATGTAAATCTGGTTATTTTTTAGATACTTTTTCATGAACTAACTTGTAGCTCAAACAGAAAATTTTGACCTAACAGGCAGACGACATCTTCTGGGAATCATGAATATTTATCTAACTGTTCATGGTAATATGGGCATTCCACATATAGCTTATGAAGTTTATATTTGTCCTGTTGCTAAATAAAGCTTATTATTGTCCAAAATGGTTCAATGGGAATGGCTCATCCTCTGGGGAGGATAAATACATTCTCATAATACTTTTAAATCGCCTGTTAAAAACCACAGCCTCTCGATCCATGATGGGGGCAACAGAGGAGAGGGTCCAAGGTCCATCATGATCATTAAGAATAGTCTTTTGGGGATCATGAATGCTGATAAATAAATTATTAAAAATTAAAGTTATATCTTGCTGATCTCATCTCGAAAAAGACAAAAAAAGAGTCTGTGTTTGTTAATATATTTTTGCATGCCCGCTTTCAAAGACACTCCCAGAAATACACACATACTAGCGGTAATGGAATGCTCCTCCTCGGGGAGGAGAGACCGTCCTATCTCAGGATCGTTCAGGGTCACCTGACTGCTCAATGCTGATGGCTCCCCTGGGCCTGACCTCCGACTTCTCACCCTCCATCCCCTGATGAAAAAACCAGATTCTCACACTGTTACTCAAGCCAATAACGACACCTTCATGTATGACATTAAACATCTAAAATTTAAGGATTTACTGCTTGTCTCTATTACATATTGTTGTACACTGAATATATTTGGGTGTTGGACTGTTACTGTTGCTCAAACAACATTTGGGCCCTGGAAAACTGTCAAGTATTTTTCTGTTTTTTGGGTATTTTCTAGACTAAACACTTAATATAAAAAAAAAATGTCTTTGTCTGTAAGTAATCATGAGCTGCAACCCACATATTACAGAATAAAATTCAAGAAATTATAAACAACAGAGACCTAAGATGTGGCCTGATAATTAAATCTGCTCACATCTCCCTCTGCGATGTGAGTAGAATTAATTATCACCGGAAACAGTAAAATATCAAACACTGACATTGACACTGTAATACTGTTTTGATCATCTGACTGGCTGATTATTTGAACTTGTAATGAAGCCGACTTTATTTTTTAACTTTTTCCTGCCGACCACACTGATGAATGTCTAACGCATAGTAAACTCGATGGTTGTGATGATGGGAGTTGGAAATGGAGCTCAGCTTCTCTCGTAGCCAGAGAAAATGTTTACGACAGGAGCTGAGTGATATGGCCTCTGCTGATTTTTAACCATGGAATGTAATAAATAATATCATGTGTATTTTTCTACTCATTGTAGTGGGAATAAAGCTCAGTCAAATCATGGGAGACTGTAGTTTCTTCTCCTCAGCTTGCTCGGTGATAACAGCTCAGGAAAGAGCACTGTTTTCATTCTGAGTATTCCCACACTTTACTACTCTGTCTTTTTCTCAAACTCCTTTACACCAGCCCTCACCCCCATCCTCTACCTTTTGCCCCCTTCTCTTTCTCTCTTCTTCTGGCCCATGTCCCTCCTTCAGCATTGCTCTGCTTCATTAGTTATCTGATAAACAGCTCAGGGGTTCGGCCCTTCACAATGAACCCGCACCTTCCTGTTCACATGGCCACAGGATGACCCCCATCACACACTCCAGCTCAGCGACACTGAGCTACCGACCCCTGCAGCCACCCCAATCCCCTCTACCTGAGTTATATTCTGACACACACCAGGGGAAACCTGGTGACCTGACTTCAAAAGCTGTGTTTTGGTCAGAGTGTAAAAAAAACATGGATGTGTGGCATCTGTTTCTGATGGGAATGTTTTGACATCTGTATTCTGGTGTACCTTTGTTGGCATCTTGTCAGACTGAATGTCAGGACCAGAACATTTAAATACAGGCAAGTGATTCAATTTATGGGCAATATGATATTATATACTATATATACAGTACAATAGTTTATATTGACGTAGCTTTGTAAGCATCAAATGATTTTTTATATCAATATAATGCCTATTATTTAATTATCCATTCCCATCAATTCATTTCAAACTTCAAAAGCTATATTACTTATTACAATAGCTATAAAAACCGCAATATGAAATTATACATCGCCTAATAGAAGATTAGAAAAAACACACAACACAACTTGACTACATTTGAAACTGACTACAATTACGGCTGAACTTATGTTAAATTATATCATATCAAAATTATAAAATAATTCCAACATGGTCCCAAGATGCTAAAAGACACATGTAAACCATAAAATAATCGAATAAAACAACTTGCTTAAAACCAAACAGTTTTGATCAAACAGTTTTCAGTAAATGCTTTCAAAGTCTCTATCAGGGGTGAAAAAGTACTCAAGTAAGAAAACGTACTGTAACATAAAGTAACTGTCTGTAAGCTTTTGTATTTGCTTGACGGTCAAATGGACAATAATAAAAAATAAGTAAATAAAATCTGCAAATTTTCTGATGACTAACACCTAAATAACTAATTCAGCTCTAATTTCTAGTGAAAAGTGTGAGATTTGTACAGGCACTTTAATACAGTAGCAGCTTCAGCATTTAGCTATGGTGGCTGCCACTTATTTTTTTCTTAAAGTACATTATATTTAATACCTTCCATATGGCCCTGGCAGATAGAGCACAACCAAAGTAACTACTGTAGACTGGGGGAAAATCCCTGGTACAAACCAAAAGCAGCCTGCTGACTCAGAATATGCCTGTGTAGGTCACACAGTTCACTCTCACCACTACAAAAAAGAAAATGGGTTATTTCGAGTCTTATCCTGTCAATGTCAATGATGCCATGCCTGCTGACTGGAATGACAAGGACCGTGCTCACTACTGTGTCACTATAAATACCTGTATGTGAATCTGTGTTTTGCTCAAAGAGACTTCAGCGAGGTGGATGTTTTTTGACTTGCGCTGAATCAATGTTGCAAGGCTCAAAACAGATGTTGGTTCTTCGTTTCCTCTGATGTCTAAAGAAAAGTTAAAATGTCTAAAAAGTATCCTAGAAAATAAAAAAAAAAGCGCATCAAACTCCAAACCACAGCTTAAGTGTTGTGTTATCTATAACTCCCTCCTCTGCTGCCAGCTGACCCCCTCTATCCTCCCTTCTCTCCCTCTGCACCTCCCTCCCAGCATCTCAGGCTGTTACGGCCCCACGTTCCTCCAACTCTAGCTCCCTGACTATAGCTGACATGTGGAATGGCTCACAGTAAACACTTAATGGAGCTGCTATTATGGCCTCAGAAAGCCATCAGCCCCAATCACAGCCTGCTAATGCCATTAACCACCGGGTTTCACACAAATGTGAGCACAAAAACACATACACACACACACACACACACACAGGTATCCACACGTAGGCAAATGAACAAAACATGCACACTCTACCTCACTCACATATGAGATCCACTTTTAAATGACACCACAAATGCACTTAAGCAGTTACTGATTCAAATCCCTGCATTACTAAAAACAGCTTTAACTACTGTGCATACGACTTAAATGGATTGGGCGCTTTTAATTTCTAATCACGTAAAACCTACCTCACACATCACAGAATTTAACATGGGCCCTGATGACGGTGTACAGGGCATCGGATTAGCTGGAGGTTCATGTCTTCCCCACTACACAGCTCAACCAGGGCTGGCTTTTCCAGATCATTTGTAGTTTAAGAGGTTCTCAGCTCGGTTCCACAACATGCATGCACAGCTGCCAGACAAGAATGTTAAGACTTGAAAAATAAGAAGAAAAGTGTTCTTATTTTGATGTGGGCCAGAGGGAAAGCCTTAAAACCGGAGCAGACACAATTTGTGTGAGCCTGGTCCATCCCATACTATTGATAATGAGATTAATGATTCGTAGTTACAAGTATGATATAAGATATTCACGTGAATGTACAAAGTCACGTTCATTAACAAGAAAAGCAATGGCTAACGTCGAATTTCAGCTCCAACATTCTCATGCACGTCATAAGCTGGTGTTATCAGCTGGTCTTTTCGGACCCACATCCATCATGGCCACTACTTCCCGGATATGAAGGCAATCGTCTGCAGCCATCTTGTACTGAGATTAGGCAAATAGTATTGAAATTACGACTCCAGAATGACACAGGCCTCAGGACTGATACCAGACCGAGGCCAGATAACCCCTCACTAGTGTAGATGTTTACATACGACTATATTTAACATCAAATTCATCTTACGTCAAATTATTTACGGCTCGACTTGCATCACAACAATTCAGAGAATGACATGGGTTAGTTCCTCTACGTTCTCCTACGCAGATCTCAATCTATGCTCCCACTTCAGTTTTTAAAACTTTTGTATTTTGTCAACCCTGGACCCTGTTTATACTAAGGACAGTAAAGGGGACATACTTTTCTCCTGGATTCAACCTGCCATGAAAACTACATATGCATAATCAATGATAATACATTCAATACTTTGTAATTTTCTTTAAAGTACCCTGGATATATTTCTTGAAACACTGAAATTCTTTACATACAGGACTACCACAGTAATAGCAACTTTTACTTCTGTCAGCAACACACAATCATCTGTAGTTGTCAAACACATCAATGAGATGGCTGAACTAAAGCACAAAATACATTATGATAGATGCTAAGATACAGACTTACACACATAAGAGTAAAGTTTTCAACATTTTTGGTTTTAGAGGTGACAAAGAAACAATTCCACAGAACTGAAGTTGTTCAGATAATATTGTCAGTATTGTCTGTGAATTTGTGTCACTGTTGTCATCATCACTGTGCCTGAGCTGCTCTTCCAAGTCAAGAAACACCCTGATCTGAATGTTATTTGCATCTTTACAGACATGTTTAACTGGTTCTTTCTTTAGTTTATCTTTTGGGCATGATGAGAATAAACAACTGTGTTTACATCTTATTGTAATGTCTTCATAACTTGCATAACTTAAGCCAAACAGGCTGTGTGCTGTTCACTCACTGCTGCTGTACGTTTGTCACCTGAGTGAACAGAGCAGCCATAAAGGTACATATGACTGTCTGAAAGAGCATTGTGTGTGTGTGTGTCTACCTGTGTGCTAAACTGCATTCCATAACAGTGGCAGATCATCTCAAACACTGGATTAGAGAAGAATGGGCACGTCTGACAGCTTCCTCTGAAATTCTGCACTCAAAGGATCCTTTGTTCTTTGAGCGTCCCTGCTGAAATACACACAACACACACATCCATCTACCCTTGGGGATCTGACAGGGTGCTTGTAACACTCTCAATATTCAAAGTGGCATCTCATAAAGCAGGTGATTTGCGTCCTCCCTGCCTCTCTAAACACTATCACATAACATCTGCCCAGCGTTGGCAACACAACACTGACACACAATCCATATCAGTACAAACATTTTGACAAGGCAGAATAGGTGGTGCAGGGAGGGGAGGCAGTTTAACATAGATCTGAAGGATTATTCCTCTTTTTCTGTGGTTTCTGTGTTCTTATGATGGAACCTCAACCTAATTTCACATCTAAATTTCTAAGTTGCCACACTGCAGGAATCATAAACTATTAATCTAAAACTAAGCCCGACATGTATCACTTTTAATAGTCTCCACAAAAACTGCAAACTAAGAGTAAAAGTAAAAATACTACAGTGTAGAAGCAAAAGTCCTGCATTCATTATGTTACTTAAGTAAAAGTACAAAACAATTAGCTAAAGACAATGCTTGAAGGATCAAAAGTACATATATTATTGGATTATAATTATTGATGATTGAATGTGTAAACATTACTAATATTGCAACTGATAAAAGTGGAGCTAATTTCAACAAATATGTATATAAGCAGGCGGCTAATCCATAATAATACAACATATTTTATTAGTTAATTATATTTTTCATTAAGAATCTGCATTTGCAAAACTGCAGCAAAGAAAAATTAAATATTTCCCTCTGAATTTTAGTGGAGTAAAGGTTAAAGTAACATACAATTGAAATACAAGTACCTTAAAATTGTACATAACTACAGTACTTGAGTAAATGTACTTAGTTACTTTCCATCTGTGATTCAAGACTATTTTGTTCAGTTATATGGCATGAACCAGTATTTCCTTTGACATGCTGGATTCTGATAATCGTCCTTAACAACACAACAGCAAAAAAGTTGTGTTTTTCTAACTGGGCCTGCAGACACATTAAGTCTGAGACTCTGTGACTAAATCCTGCCACCCATTATAACTCAGTGCAGATAAACCAGCTGGCAAAAATAACAAATGAATATCAGTTTAGCACAATGAAGGCCTACACCCTGTCCACAGGCAGTCAAAGGAGGCAAATATCAAGTTGGAAAGCAGTTTAAAAGCACTGAAATGGACACTAGCGGGCTAACATTCCAGGGGTTCCCAAGCAGCCGACTTTTCAACAAATGATTTTCACTTTCCAACATATTTTGTGTAACTTTACTGTTATGTTTGAGTAGAGTCTCCTTGCTCGAATAAGGAACTGGATTCTTTATTTTGCCGTCTGCCTGAATCCCACAATCCCTGATGGCCTCGTAGTGAGTCAGTGCAGGGCAGGGGTGGATTTGGCAGGAACCACAATCCTGACCAGACTTAACCAGACCATACCAGAACAAACTAAACTTGGTTAAAGCAGGCCAGGCCAAACAAGGCCATCCCCGGGCAGACCCCGTCTTATCAGCCTCTCTTTCTGTGTAAAATCAAGACAGGATGTCAATCATTCAGTTTAGGTGTACATTTACACACACACACAGAGTGACATTCTAGTATGCACAGCTAACTTTCCCAGGCTCCACCTCAGGGAGCACACATTATCCAAATGGCTTCTATGGAGCTGTGATTTTTAGCAGAACAGCTTCTTTTTTTTTTTTTTACCGAGCTCCCTATTTTTAGAGATGGTTGAAATTATTAACCCCCCTCCCCTTTGCCCACACACTCCTCATTCTCCTCCTCCTCTTCCTCGCCCCACCGCCCCCTCCTTCCCTCTCTTCTCTCCTGTTTTGCGTTTTGACCAAAAAAGTCAGAGTGTGCAGCATTTTTTTTCTCCCCCCGTCAGACACAGACCGTCTGGACGGCGGGTTGAAGACAGACAAGGCTATATTTACAGTCTGACTTCACCCCTCAAACGGACGTACGCACACAGAGACACATGCGCACGCTGCTGTAACACGTCCGGGGATGACGCAGAGATGACCGCACCTCAGCATCGTCTGTTTTCGCTTCAACCATACTCTGCTGGCAGAGCTCCGCAGCAGTGGTCAACCTCAGAGGATGCTCGTTCACAGACAACAGCCTGTTACTCTGAAGATGTCATAAGGTCTGACAGATGAGGGAGATTTCAGTAAATCACAGTGACTGAACATTTTATTCATACACTGGTGCTTCTGGTACGTCCCCAAAGTATTTTAAATCAAGTCTGAGTCCAAGGCAAAGCAGACTTAAGAAAAAAAATACACCAATATTTTAACATTTTTTACTCACTAGATGAAAAAATTGTTCATACTATAAATAAAATATACTGTAAAATACAGAATTTAACCCTTTTTCTTTTACAGATAATAACTAGAAAACCATCTAGACTTTTTTTTAAAGGAGCAGATAAATCACCTTCTACCTGGCTTTTTATTCCTTCAAGCAAACATCATGGTACAGTGATGTTGCAAGACAGTGCTGGCACTGGGTTCAGAGATACCTTGCTTTTCAACATCTCTGAATTTCATTAATTTACATTTTATTTTTGCCTGTATCTCTGTTTTTTTCTCTGTACACAAGCAGAGAAGTAAAGGCTACAATTTGTGGTTTCGGGGGAGTTGTATGCTGGAAATATTTCTTGGCAGTAACTTTCTGAGTCTGATCAACATAGTGAGGTTGTCTGGTATGGTATCGTCATGCCCGTGCAGAGACCTAGAACAAGATTTGGCAACCCACACACCAGCTGGAGACACTGCCCTGCTCAATAAACAGACCAACACTACTGCAATGGATTTATTAATGACTTCTTCAAGACTGGACATCTGATTTCATCCAAGATTCATTTTCTACTTTCTCTAATTGCCCTTCGTTAAAATTCATATTCAATTATTTTTCTCTCTTTTTCTTTATAATAAAAGTCATGGGTACAAATTGCAGATGTTTTGACTTATTTTGCCTATTTTATGCACTTCACTCACATCTCCCTCCATCTCCTGTTCCTTCTGCTGCACTTGTTAAACTGCCATGACCTAGACTTTTATCATTACTCTACATAGACTTGATAGCATGCCATAAATCCCAGACTAGTTCACCCTGGTCTCCGCCTGCAGCTCTGACCAACCAGAAGACCCTTTAACTAGTCACACACAACAAGCATTGTGCTAAGAGCCAGAAAATTAGCTTTATGCTGAATGACAAGGGAATTTTTTTCATCTTTTATTGACACACTTAAAGCTGACAGACTTGTTTAGGAGATTATTAAAACAAACAGAAAGGATGATCTTCAGAAATTATGTCAATAGCAGAAAATCTCTCTTCTTATGAGAATTCAACCATAATACGTGTTCACTGTTTACACAGCAAGCATCGTCATGCAGTTGTGAGGAAATATTGGATGCAAAAAATTTGTTGCTATTGCAGCAGACAGAACAAGCTAACGGCACTCAGAGTTATATACTGGTGACTTCTTTGATATTAAGCAGTCACTATGTATTAAATGTTTGTAGGCGTTTCCATCATCTGTTCATCTCCTGGAATCACTGTTGCTGTTTATGAAAACATCAGAGGATGCTTTTTGGACAGCTTCATGCATGACGGCGTGAGTATACTGTGATATCGAATGTGAAAAATGAAAATGAAATTCTTGCGCCCACATATCAAACTGATGCCGTCAATCAGGTCTTGCATCAGTTCCTTTGACATAATCTGCATGTTTGAACAAGTAAACATAGTCACATGCACGGGGAAGTCCACAAACACACACATGAAAACACACTTGAACCTGACTGTGACCTCTGGACCTCTGGATGAATGAACAGTTAGTGCTCAGTAAACAATCTTTTCATGTTTCTGCCAGAGGAAGTGAATGCATCGCATAAAGACGGTCATTCACCATTTAATCTTAAAACGCACACTGCAACAATTAAATTGCCCATGTATGAACATAAGCACACCAGTGCGCACACGCGCACACACAGGTTGGGCTCAGCTCCAAGTAATGTGGACTGAGCTGTTGATTCTCAGAGCTTGGCGATAGTGCAACTTTTACACCGTGAGAACATGAGAAACACATTTCTCAAAGGAGCCCTCTCATTTGCTGTGGGTGTGTTACCATTTTTAGGGTTAAGAGGGGACAGGAACACACAGATCCACAGACAGCAGTGAAGTAATGTTAAATATAGCAGCTACGTATAATCTGTCATAGCTGGGATATGAATAGGTAGCGTGTGGGGGCTAAAAAGGATGTCATGGTGTTTAAAATAGATTTTCTGGACTCTATGTCATGTCCTGTAATCAAGCATCACACAAACAAACATAAAGACACTGATTTATATGTCCACACACATCCTCAGCTGTCAGAGAGATGTGTATCAAAAGCAGATACATTTGTGATTCAGGTCCAGAAAAGCACTTTATTTATGCTGCCCCCTCTGAATAAAACAAACATCGGCAGGAGAAGGAGGGTGATGTGGACACACTGCATCATGACTTAACAGACCAACTGTTTGGAATTACTTACATCCATATCTCTCACCATCGACCACAGACTGCCAGCAGAATATAATATCACAACACTAACTTTCTAGAGAAAGAAATATCTGCGAGTATGTGCAGTGGTCAAAAAAAAAAAGGTGGTTTGTGGAAAAGATCATTAGCTGGTAAATTCTACTGGTGGTGAGATAATTGGTAACTTAATCAATTTGTCAACATTAATTACAACTGTTGATTTATAAAGAAAAATGGTAAATGTTCACTGGCTCCAGCTTCTCAAATGTGAGGACTAAACATTTTTTTCCTGTTCTAAAGTGAATATCTTTGGGTTTTAGATTGTAGGTCAGACAAAATAAATCACTTACGTACAGTGTGTTTGGATATTTAATTGAACATACAGTAATAACATCAAATGTCTAATTTAAATATATACAGGCCTATATAAATACATAAAGCAGTGACCTTAAACCAAGGGAAATGGAAGCAAGAGCAGAAAGGATACAGACAGGAGGTATGTTTTGTTATTAGTGATGGTGTAAAGTTATTGGCTATAAAATAAAGTCTGATCGTCTGATAGCAGGAGTTTGTGTGGGAGCTGGAATATTTGAGTCCTTCCATAAAATCTATAAAGACATAAAGACATGGGAAACTGATATCAGACAGATTAAGAGATGAAACAATGTGCGTCTTTAGACTAAAATAGAAGAAAGGAAAGAGTGAGGAGGCTGAAATTCAATGGAACTTAAAAAAAGAGCAAGGAGAGTGATCCTATCCTTCCTAGAAGTTTTAAGTGAGAAAGCAGAGGCAGGGAAGACAGTAAGAGGTCGCTGGGTGAACAGATGTCCATGCAGGCTATGTTCATGGATAGAATTTCCAGACTTCCTTGTCGGGTTTGAGCTTTAACTTTGACCCAGAGACACATGACCGCTGACCTTGAGGATGAAACCAGGAGGAGCACTGCTAGAAGAAGACTCAGTTTACACCATAAACACGTTCTCATAATTGTTCCTCTGTTCTGACACGGAACAATCCACATCCACACTTCTCTCTTCATGACTGTACATGTGTGTGTGAGTGCTTGTGTATGTGCCCATGCCGAGCTCAGTCTCTGTGCTCAGAATATGTTTCCAATCGCAGTGATCTCATATGAGATGCTATCGGACTGTTTACTGTTTCACGACTCTCTCGAGGCCACTACAGTGCTTACAAATTGAAGTATCAAGAACAGGTGTGTGTATGACACGTGTGTTTGTGTGAATGACTAAAGGAGCGCAGTTTGAGTTTTTATAGAACAAGATTCTCTGTCTCACTCAACCTTAATTCTCTACTGCAGGTGGAAGAGTAACTTCTCCCCTTGTGAAAACCAGGGTGCAGACAGAGACCCAGCCTGTAAACTTAAACTGTATTTTGTCACATATTTAAGAAAGCTGTTAGCGTATTTATGGAAGTGCAGGGGCCATGGACCTGCTGTGGGCTGCCAATGAAACAAGGGCCATATTGGATTGATTAGGCAGCTGGGGAGAGACTTCAGGGCAGTAATTATCTGACTAACAGTTTGGAGGGCAGTTTTTACGCTGCAATCGGCGCTCCTTTTCTCTATTTTTTTGTCTTTTTAAGGTCAACAGCAGAGAGTAGTGACAGGAAATCTTGGGAGAGAATGAGGGATGACATGCAACAGAGAGCCAGGACAGATGTGGTGGGTTTTTGCACTAAAATGGGACTAGAACGGATTACGGTTTTCCGGTTAGCAAATGGCGTAGATACCACGCACGGTGGACCCGCTCTCCCAGAATAACCACAGTTATCCCACCAAACAACTCGTTAACTCGACGTCTACAGCGAACTCGGTGGATGGGTGGGAGAAGAACCACAAAAGGCCACAGAAGAGAGGAAAAAAAATGTCAAAAAAAAGGATGCGCAGAGGGAGCTGAAGCGATGCGGGTTTCAGGTGGAGGAGCCAGAGGTACCGAAGGGGGAGAGCCTGGTGACGTGGCTTCGCGAGCTGCAGGGGTGGCGACAGGTTGGCGGACAAAGAGTGACAGGGTCAGCGGCAGCTTGGAGAGTGAGGGGCAAACTACAGGTGTTCCAGAGGGAGCATACTGATTAGAAATGAGCGGGGTCTTGCGCAACGGGATCCGGTGAGTCTGTTTATTTCACTCAGGCCTCGCTTTGATTACTGAATGCCTGGGAGAGGTGGTTCACCCTCATAACGGGACACGTTGGATGGGAAAGCCTGTGCCCATAGGCTCAGCAGCCATCCTCTTTATTGGGCCCTCTCCCTATGAGAGGCTTCACCCCCGACCCACCAACAGGGTCACAGCTAAGAAGGAGCTTATATCTCCTTCCTGTTTGGAAGTCAGTTCTTATGTATATGTTATTCCTAGTGTTCGAGTACGGTTTTCTTTTGTTGTTCGGGGCTACCACTCTATCTACTATTTGCGTTTTGTATGGTGGGACCTAGTGACTTGAAACTGGCTTCTTTAAATGTGAATGGCCTGAGTAATCCAGTTAAGAGGAGTAAAGTATTAGCAAAAATAAAAAAGGATAAGACAAAGGTTATCTTCTTACAGGAGACACATATGTCAACACAAGAACAATTTAAAAAATTTGGTTATTTAAACTCTTCCTTCAGCTCATGTAAAAATAGTCAGAAAAGAGGGGTGGCTATTTTGATCTCTAATTCTCTTAATTTCGAACTAATTAAGGAAAACCGAGACAAAGAGGGCAGGTTTGTAATTGTTAAAGTGGATAAAAGAAACCAAAAGACAAATAGATATGATTTTTAACGAAGAATTAGAAAAGAAATTGAAATTCACTAAACAAACATTTTATGAATCAGGCCCTAGGGCGACAAAAATATTAGCAAGACGCCTTAGAATGCAACAAATAGCAAACTCAATAAACAAGATTAGGAACCCCTTAAATAATAAATTGGTGTATGAGACAGAGAAAATTCACGATATCTTCAAAGAGTATTATGAAACCTTATACTCACAGCCAATGACTAGAGACAACATTAAACAATACCTGTCACCATTAGATCTTCCCTCCATAGGAACAATACAGAATGCTGAGTTAACTACTCCCATCACAGGGAAAGAATTAGATACAGCAATTAGTAGACTGAAAACTAACAAATGTCCAGGGAGCGATTGCTTTCCGAGTGAGTGGTATAAAATCTTTAAAGATGACCTGTCTCCGGTTTTGCTTGAGTCTTTTAACTGGACTCTCAGCAAAG
>JAUMHL010000021.1:23748266-23785330 GCA_032362345.1 Sandelia bainsii | reverse complement strand
GATCCCAGGATTATGCTCCTGGGTCTGATACCTGGAACAATGTCTCAATTCGAGGATAAATATCTATTCAAAATTCTGATTCTTGTATGCAAAAAGACAATTACGAGGAACTGGTTGAAACGCAACCCTCCAAGTCAGGACCAGTGGCAGGACATTATCAAGGAAATACACTCTAAGGAAAAGCTGACCTATTCTCTCAGGTCTGAAGCAGAGACCCATGCAAGGTTATGGTCTAGATGGTATACTTACAAGATGAAGGTTGGGTCAAGTTTTGAGTTGATATGAGGTCAGTCCAATGAGTCTGTGATAGTGGTAGAGCCCCCTTTCGTTCTAACTGTTTTCAGTATGTCATTTGTATGTGTTGTTGTTTTTTTTGTTTTTTTTTTTGTTCTGTTCAAGCAACAGTGAAAACAAATAGAGTTAAAAAAAAAAGGAACTAAAACACTATAGAAACTAAAATCTGTTAATTCTCTTGAACCTTCATTTGTCTGACAAGATGCACTGTACAGTTTTAATTGGACAGGTCTGGACATGTTTCCACTGTGTTCATCTGACATCAGCTGGATCCCAGAGAAATCAGCGGAGTTTCTGCACAGAATTGATGTTTGATGTGTGATGAGATTCAGGCTGCACTTCTGGATGAAGTGGCAAACTGCATTAAGCAACAACAATTTTCCAAAGTACTGCTGGGTTCATGTGGCTATATTTATCATGGTAACATGGCGATTTCTCATGCAGCGCCTCCTGAGGGCTTAAAGGTCACACAGATTTAACAGTGGTTTTCCAGGAGTCCCTGAATCTTTTTCACAGTATTTTGTACTGTAGATGGTGAAAAGTCTAAATTCTTTTCAATCCTACATTCAGAAATATTCTGCTTGAACTGATTCTCTAATGAGGTTTGGCACAAAGTGGTCAGCCACAATACATCTATACAAAGATTGAGCCTTTGCTGGATGTTCTTTTTATACTTATAACATGATGCCCTCAAAAAGCAATTATCTTGTTAATTTTAAAAATGTTAACTTAGCCTCTGTCCCAACTTTTTTTCAATGAGTTGCAGGCATCAAACTAAAATTATTATTATTATTTTATAAGTTGGTCAGTGAAAACCGAAAATCTTTTTATACTTTCTTTAGATAAATAAATGTTCAGGCTAATTGAGAAATCACAGATTTTTTTTGTTTTGTTTTTACACGAGGATGCTCTCACAGGGCAAAATATTCAAGTTACTGACTATGTAAAACAGCCCGGCAGGTTCCCATTCAAACAACAGCATTGTGATCATAACTGTAGTGTACTGCACAATCCTAATTTTCTCTGTTGATTTTCCATCTTCTGTTTCCTGCACCAGCACACCCACCCCACTCCTTTGCTGTTTTTTTAAGTGTCTAAAGACGTTTTAATCAACGTCAGTAGCAACAGTTTTTTTTTTCCTCACAGCAGACACTGTGGCATGTAGGAGCCCAAACCATGAAAAGCCCAGGTGTAACAAATAGCATTATGCTGTATGTGACTGCATTCCATTAAGATGAGCTACAGGGCTGTAGTTTCAGGATCCTAGTATTGCGCATTTTGGCTCATTGTCATGGCTCATGACACTTGATGGAACAGAGGCACTGCTAATGAAAATCATAGCATCTGTGCTTTTCCTGGTATGACAAGTCAAATTTGGAGCCAAGCTGCAATGGTGATTTTCACACATTAATACAACAATATTTATAATATCTCTTATAATATCATTCTGAAAATGGGACATTTTACGACAATAAGTCATACTTAGTTCATACTTCTAGTAGCTGATACTTTTGTATCTTTTACATAAGTTTCTAATCCTGGGCAGTATTTCTACATCGTGGCAGTATTTACTTACTACTAAGTATAAGATCTTAGTACATGTACTTCTCTCCACTGGTGCTTTGACATTTAAAGATAGTTAGTTTTCAGCAACAGTAAATAGTGGGCACTCATGCACAGTGATTATGTCAACCCACTGCTTCACTTTATCATACAGGGCGGGGATGTATTTTACACATTTTAACAACAGGAGTATGTCTCTGTGTATGATTTAACGCTAGTTTACAGCTTCAGTTATTGTGCTTGATTGACGGAGTTGCTGCAAACACTAGCACTGTTTACACAGTTAATGTTAGTTGAGTCCAGCTGACTACTCCTGCAGAAAACGTTACTGTGACCGTCAGAGTCAGAACGCTGTGTCACCTTCCTACGTGAGCTGCATTACACAGTAAACTTAACACTGGTGCTGGCGTCTTGTCAAGAACCTCTTCATTGTTTTCATTGGAATTTGAAGTACTTGCAGACTTGGAGTTAGCTACTGACATGTCTTTCTACAGGAGCGCAGTCAGTTGGTATGTGATTGGATACCGACAGGAGAAGGGGCATCTCACACACACACACACACACACACACACACACACACACACTCTACAGGGATGGTAACAAAAAATGATAGTAACAAAAAAATTTGCAAAAGATAGTTCTTGACAACTGTATTACTTTTAGATGTTCTTTTAAATACATAATTTAGTTAGAAGTTTCTGTGGTTTGCAACTGATGCAGCTGTATCTCCGATTTTTTTCTGATTCATATTGGTTCATTTTTACACTCCTTATACTAATGCAATATAACTTTATTAGTTGTACTTACTGATAAATTAAAGTTAACCACCTCCTATAATATTTTTGAAAACTGACATTGAAGATTCAAAAAGCATGTTGAACGAATCTGATGAGGGGTTTATCTTATCTTCATCAGCTGAGACAACACTGATAATGTGCTGGGTGACAGAGAGGTGAGGGTTGGGAAGATGGTCAGGGTCTTTGGGGACAGCTGGGAAACTGCACACTCACCATTTTCCCAAAACATCAACTGGGAACAACATAATATTTTAAAAACAGATAAAATCCCCTAATATCCTCCGTCCTCTTTATCTTTCTTTTGAGTGACTGTTGATTCATTAACGTTATCTGAACACTGCAGCAGGTGAGAAGGGAGCCATGAAACACAAACACACTCACCATTTCCTGAAACGCACTGGCACACACCGAGTTTCGTGTGGGAATTTTCTTTCACCTGCCAGCTACATCCTCCGGCTTTGATCGTGTCATTAAAACATCACTCTCTAATGCAGAAATCATGCAGAGTTACAGAAATTAATGGATGAAAAATGGATGAAAGGCAGCAGAATAAAACAGAGGAGATTGTTACACACGTCAAGGAGAGTGCTGGAAAATTTTTTAATTTATTTCGCATCAACTAAAAACCTAACAAACCTTACACATCTGAAACGGTTCAGTTATATCCTGACAGCCCATTTGAATATTCTTACTACAGTTAGGGTTTTAGACAGATGATGACTGAAAGTAAACAGTTATTTTCAAAATTGTACTACGTGCAATTTAATTTTGAGCTCATTAAAATGTGCCTGTTTTCATATGTATTTAACAGTTTGTTCTTTTTCATGCCATTAACACTGACCAAGTAACATGAACTTTATTTCGGCTTCCATATTGGACATGTCGCTAACTGGACTGACCTGCATGTCTGATACTATCGGCTGAGTTACTGAGGAAGTAGAATGTGAAGTGGACTTATGGCCGATTTGTGATGAGTGCGTTGATTGGGATGCGTTTTCCCCTTAACTTTCTACTGTGTAACGTAAGGTGTGTTTAGCTTGTTGAGTGGGAATAAAAGAATTACCATTCAAAATGGTGTTCTTTTTACTACTTTTCTACCATTTTGGGTCATGATCACTGATTCAATCAATCACACTGATTATGTACAGTGATTTGTGCGGGATGCATCAATGCGTCACAATGTTTATATTCATTCCTAATTACGGCCACTCCTACTCCTCTGCATGTTGAAAATGCATCTTTATCCCAAAAAACCTGAATAATATCAACAAAAATGTGGGATTCTTTAAGCAGAGACCCAACAAAAATGTAATCGTGTTTGCAGAATAAGCTGAAGGAGGAAGGCGTGGACAAATATGCATAATACACTCTGGCTTCGGCTTTTTGTGCATGTGACTCTGTCTTTTCTTATTAAGTGCAAATGATGATCTCTTGATCTCTAAAAACACTGTGCAACAAGTGTGAGTCAGCACAGGCATTAGTCTGTGTCTTATAAATGTCTTATTCTACTGCTTCAGCATGGACCAAACCTCTGTAGATCATACTGCATTCAGAAAGATCAAAGCTACTATGTGTCACAGTCCTTGAACTGAAGTGTTTTTTGTGTGTTGTACTACAGTGTGCATCTCTACAAACACATCAAGCTTGTGTTTACCTGTGTCTCCATTAGTTATTCATTTCACAGTTGCAGTTAGTTGATCTTAACTTTGTATTTTGTTATAAACCATCACTTCAATATCATGTTACTATCAGATTAATATTGCTTGTCAACAAAAGTATTGTTAGGATTTTCAATACCAAATGCGCACACAAACACAGTTGAGGCTACAGCCCATAGGAATTGCATCATCAACACGAGTACAAAGCTCAATAAACAAGACTCCACTACCTCATACATTATCTCGTCCATCCATGCTCACACACACTCACCAGTGTTATCAGCAGAGAGCCCAGATTTGATGAGAGCGGTGTCCCTGCTGATACTGAGGTGATAACATCAGGACATCAACACATAAACTCAGAGCCAAATGACACTGAATGGGACAAGCGATTACCAGCCAGTGTCATCAAAACACACCACACGGTCGCGTCACAGCCATGCACGCACAAAACGCAGAAACACACAAGATCTCTGGGCCCATCAGAGGTGCGTGTTTTTGAAATCTTCCTCTAATGTGTCCAATGTGTAAGATAAGACAGGAATAATGTAAACAGATTGTGTGTGTGTGTGTACCGAGTGTCCACATGTTCATGTTGAACATAGGAAACAGATGCCTCACCCCTGGCTATGAGAGAAAGTGTGTGTGAGAGAGAGAGAGAGCAGTTGTGTTTGTATTAGTGCTTTTCAGCAGAGATACTGCAGACTTGTGGCTGTTGTTCCACAATGTTTCACAGTCAGACACCCAGAGGGGTACACGGGTAATAAAGCAGTTCGGCCATTTTCAGTGGTTCATGCTGACCTTCGCAAATTCTTTACATGTGGCAATCTGTGTATGAAAGGTTCTCGAGAGGTTCTCAAAGTCAGCACTTTTACTCCACGAAACAAACTGGTTGGAGTTAAAATGGTACAGTAGCTGTGCAGAGGCCACTTACAGCTGATCACAAGGAAACCTTACGGAACCCACAAGTCTGTTAACTGGCTTCATAATCAGCTCATGTCAGTCCAAGTCAACATTTTTAGGACAAACTGCAGTTTTCAGAGAAAGAAGCCACAATTTGCAGCTGCAGGAAGTACCGACATCTGCATATACAGGTGTATCACCTGAGACTGTCCCTACCAATGTTATCAGAGTAAAGGTCAGTCTAGAACTGTTCTCACAAGGAATTTCTTTTTTCTTGGTCACAGACAGTGTACATAAAATATATCTATTTCACTTCCTTCCTCTCATTCCCTCATCCGTCTGTCGCTCCTTCTCCCTCCCTGCCTTTTTCACTCCATATTCTGTCGTTCGACACATGACTTTCCAGCCAAACTAAATGGATCCATCGCCATGATGGTGCCTGAGGGTGCACTAACTCTGCTCTTACACCTCTTATCCAGCCCTTCCTGTGGAGCTGCAGTGGGAGTCACTACAGGAAGTCTTCATCTCTGAGGACGGCCCACTTCCTTCAGAGAACGAGCGATGCAGTTAGGGTTAAAGGGATTACAGCGTGAGTGACAAATACTGAGATATAAAGCAACAAAGGCAACAGAAAAAAGAAATCAGCTTCTATGTTTTGAGGCAGTAGTTCAAAAATGTTTGTGTGAGAGTATGGTTCAGTGTAGAAAATTTTGAATAGTTTCGAAGTATAAGTTTATTTTAGAAGAAAAAATTTGGAATGTTTTTTTAGTTATATATTTGCGCCCCCTTATCCTTTCTTGCAACAAAACCATTTATATTATTGGAGTTGGAATTATCAGATTATTAATTGATCATGTAAACGGCATAATCTGATAACTGCCATTATCTGATTATGAGAAATCAGATAAAGACACCTGGATTTCTCCCCAATACTCTGATGTCTTCGTGCATGTATACACGTTAATCTGATTTATTTCAGTTTTTTTACATCTGCGCATGTGTAAAAAGAAAGAAAAAAAAAAAATCGCAGAAAACGGAAGTGACGTTGTTTGCAGAAGACAAAAAACGACAAACAGAGCAGATGCTTGCTTTATGAAAACCAACTGTCGTTTTCTCCTTATGGAGTATAAACGAAGGACAGCAGCAGCGTCTAGCCTCTTTTACAGCATATTAGTTCCCACATAAGACCGTAGGTGTTGCCATGTTTTACAAGATAAGACCCGATGTTTTGAAAATAACTGGAAGCCTTACGTCGCTATGTACATGCGTACGTAGTCTGAAAGAAATCTGATTCTGGACTGAAACATATAAACCAGGGTTTTTTGATACTCACATTTTTGAAGTATATCTGATTACTACCAGTTATCGGATTTTTATGGTCATATAAACAGGCCCAGTATCTGTGTTATTATTGACCTAATAACATCAAGGGCTCTAAAGACTGACATCATTTAGTTTTGTTTTTCCCTTTTCAATTTTCTATGAAATATATATTAAATATGACTCTGTATCAGGCATGGGCTCAGTAATCCATCCAAGTGTCAATGTCTCCATAATAGCTCTAACCACAGTCAAATCCTTTGGGGTGACCGTGACTCAGTTGCTAGGGCAGACGTCTAAGAACCCCAGGGTTGGTGGTTTGACTCCTAGTTCCCCCCTAATTCCTGGCCACATGTCGAAGTGTCCCTGGACAAGAGCCCTTGGTGCCTAAAATGCAGCTGCCTGTTGACAAGAATTTCCCCAAGTGGAATGATAAAGTATCAATTAATTAATTAAATTCAATGGTGCAGATTACATGCAGTTATGTTTTGAGCATTCAATACCACTAAACTTTAAGTTATCATTTATATCTGATTTACGGTCAATGTATGGTTAAGGTGTAGGTTAGGTGACAAACATCTGATACATGCTAACAAAAGATGTGACAGGAGACAATAGTTAGTTACATATACATAAAAAAAGTCCACTACTTCCTGCACTGGCACTGAAAATCGGCACAGGACGTTCACCATCTTCCAATGTGATCATAACTTATCAGGATGCTGGGCTGATGTTTTAATGAAAAAGAATAATTATGTAACCAGAGGAAAGACAAGCTGGTAATCTTTATCCCAAAGGAAGCTCCTGCTGTGATTAGAAGGTGACACCTGGGCAGTAAACAGGTAGGTGGTCATGTGTTTGGTGCATGGGGGCATGTAGACAGTACTAGTACATTTTATCCAGAAACCTCATTGTTCCCTCATCACAGTCGAGTGTAATGTCGGTCAAACTCTTTGTAAAGCTGCATAAATCAGTGGAGCCACTTAATATTTCATCTGCTGCTGCTGGCCAGAGGCCCTGGCATCTTCAAGCATGAATTTTCCAGCATGTTCTTTAACTGTATGAGCATACATAAACACTGTGAGTAATGAAAATGTGCACCTGCACACATGCATGGCACATCACAAACATGCATTAAAAGGCACCGTGCAACAACCTGTAAAGTTAATAGAGCAGTGTAAGGCAGGGTTAAACAATTCATCTACTCAGCAACCGGCCTCTGAACAATAGAGGCAGTGTGATCTGAGGTATGCACTATGAAAAAAATACTCTCATTCAGTTTCTCTTTCCCAAACGCAAAACACATACACTGTCTCTACATAACGCGTTGTACAAAAATATCCAAACATAAAAAAACCCACATCCACACACAAACTGGAACAGTCCCATCTATGGATGCAAACAAGCATAAAACTTAACAAGAAACAAAAGCACTTTCTGTGTGCTAGCGACAGTTGGCAGGGAACGCAATACAGAACAAATGACATGAGTGTTTTGAATTTCCCTCAAGTACACTCGCTGAGACTTAGTGGGAAATATTTTCCTTCCTATCACACACAATTGCCTGAGGGTGTTTCCCTGGATCTAAATATTCAAAGAACCCTTTGTTTTGATAAGATAACAGTTTAGTCTCAGAGGGAGGCAGCAGCTTGAGTGCGGCACTAATGCAACAACAACAATGTCTCTTTATGTATCAGTAAACTCTAATAAAAAGCTCTCTCATCATTTGTATGTGTGTTGTTATGAGTTTATTATACACAAAGCCACTCGCTGAAGTGGCACTTGCAGCCTCGGTTTCCTTCAGGGTTATGTTGCCATATAGCATAAAGTCAACTCTCCTGAAGCTCAACTGGTCTGAGGAAGAAACATGAAACAATTCTGATAATCCATGTAGAACTGATGCCAACCATGTGAGTTGAGTTGAAGCACATGGTTATACAATACAAAATAATGCATAGATGCATCAGACAACAACTATCACCGGAGTGTTTTAGTGTCTTTCAGCTCACTATTCTGTTAGATGCATGTCTCAGTGAATAATGGATTTAGATCAGTTGATTGGCCAGAAACACATCTCCAAGTGGATGCTGCTGTTGCTCTGCTCATTGCGTCAGTAGGTTTAACCTAATATTTGCCGTACCAATTTTATAACGTGGTAACATATCAATATTATGTTTACAGCTAGTTGCTCGTTATCAGCACAATCTCATACTCAAATTGCAGAGCATCCCCTTCAGTGTTGTGTTGCAATACTGAACACAACACTGATGTAAGCAGCAAATTGATATTTACTGCTTATGAACCATCATAGCTTTTCTGCTTTACATACAGCTAGGTAGTTTAATGTTGCATAATCCTGATGCAACTGTGCTTCAGTTGATAGGGGAAGTCGTCCATGAACCGCAGGGCTGGTAGTTCAACTCCCAGTTCCTCCTGGCCACATGTCAAAGTGTTCCTGGACAAGACACTGAATTCTGAATCCTTGGCGCCTGAAATGCAGCTGCATGTCCACGAGAATTTCCCCAGAGGGATTAAAAAAGTATCAGTTATTATTATTATTACTACATGACCATGTGTTATTTTATAAATTCTTGATCTGGAAAGTCACTTTATTGGTAACACAAATTTATGTGTAAAAAAATACAAGGTCTCAAAAGTAGTGGCGAAGAAGGATCAAGTAGAATATAATGAAAATACTTAAGTAAAATCTATTAAAGCACTCTAAATGCAATTCTTCACTTCACGTTTATGTTACAGAATTTGTACAACCTGAATTTGTGATGTATTTAATTGATGTCATGCCATTAATCCATTACGTTTGAAGTTGAAGTGGGAGGTAGATGAAGGAAAACAGAGGAACAAAGATGCAGATCTGGATGAGGTTAACCTTGAGTGGACCTTGCAGGTGGGTGGTATAGAACCAGACCGGCTTCTTTACATACTTAAGTTTAAACCTCATTAAAGCCAACTATGCAAAATAATAATCCACGCCAAATGAAACAGAAACTCACAATCAGCAGCTCTGCCTTCTACCAAAATAAAACTGAAAGGCGATCATTTTGAAGAAAGGGAATATGATCTTGAGTAACATTTTGTCCTCAGTGTGTATATACTTGTGTGTCTCAGCAGAGAGAGGCTGGTTCCCAGGCTTGTGGACCACCAGAGTGAGCAGGTTGAGCTCAGAGGCAGTAAAAGCCCCATGCGCTGTCAAAGAGACAAGCTGTGAGTTCAGAACTGGATCGGGTCTTCTTTCAGTGGTATTTTATGTGTTGAACACGAGGGGCCATGTGTGAAAGTTAAGAGAAAGGGATTACAACAGCCTCAACGAATAAAGCAAATGGCCATAAAAGCACATGGTAGTAATTAGGCCATGCCGATAAGCATCTACAGTATGTTCCTCTGTCTCACTTGCTCACATGCACACCCGCCAAGCTATTTTAAAAAGTGATGCACAACAGGCATCGGCAGATAAGCATCTGATAAACACGCACACACACCTGTGGCACTGACATCATACAGGTGCGGTGACAGCTAACAGCTAAATGCACGGTTGTCTTCATGCTAAAAGGCTCCACTAAACAATTTTCTGTGCCTAAATATACACTAATGGTTGAGTTACGTACACACAATTGTACAAAGACCCATCAGCTGCAACAATTATTCAGCATGACTGACAATGTCAGCAATAAATTACTGAATAATATCTCTGTTGTTGATTCTGCAGTTGATTTGTAAGCCAGGACCTGGCAGAGGCACAGGATGATTTAATGCAAACACACTTTGCATTTGCATGTAAGTTTACAGTCGTGATCACTTCAGATGAAGTATTTCTTAATGACAGGTTATAACAAACCCTTCATATCTGGAGCTGTTAGCAGGTGCTACTGCTTCTGTCAGTTTAAACGCATAATAAAAATCATCATTATTGCCTCAGTTGCCATATTGACAAAAAAGACCAGTGTCTATTTCTTCTGCACCTGCTCATCAACACATTCATAGGGAGTTTATTTTTCTGGTGTAACAGTCTTGAAAGTAAGTCAGAGTTATGGAATGGAAATGTTATACTTCATCATAAATATTGGTGTGGAGTAGTTTCTTTCATAGATATAAAATGTAACCAAGAAACAAGAAGTGGAAATGTTAGCTAGATCTACATTGTATTTAAATCTTTAAACCACTCACTATTAAAACAAAACAATACAAACAAGTGCAGTGTTTCCATTGCCATTGTTCGAACAGGGAACACTGCAGAGCAAAGACAATTCTTTAATAACCCCATATTACCTATTCAGTCAGAAACAGATACGCAAATAAGATATGATTCACTGCTGCATGTTCCTATTCACTTAAAACCTTAAAGTCTTCCTGTTCAGATCAGAAATACCTAACCTTTCTACAGTGCAGCTGCTTCATAGTAATAGTCACTCAACTGGTGCCAACTCATCCTGACTTCATTATTTAATTTACGCTGATAAGCCGTTTTAAAGCTTACTTGAAATGTTAATAATTTGTTGTCACAAGGTACAAAAGGGACATGGCATACATCAGGTTAAACCTTGCTTAATAGGTGCAATGTTGTTCATTTATTGTAGTAAAATTGATAATACACTGCAGCACAGTTGTTTTTCCCATCAAGGGTCAAAAATTGGTAATTCTGCATTCATTTAAATGCATTTCAATTCATGTGGCTTTAATATCTGCCATACAAGTGTACCTCCTCTCACCTCTATTGGTGTGCAAGCACATATTCCTGACTGCAAATCCAGATGTACACCTTAGAACAACCTCAAGCAGCATAACCCCACCCCGGTGACACACGCAAGCAAGTTAGTGAAGTGAAAACACCACAACCTGCTTGTTCATTAAACCAGGGACCAACACTAACAGGCCAAATCAGGACCATGTGTCACGCAGGGAGCCTCTCTGGCCTCTCCGCTCTTAAATATGGTGGGAACTTCAGAAAAGATGGGCTGACGAGATACATATGTCCAGCACTATATTACCACATGCAAGTGTGCAGCAGCAATCTCTTTAGGTCAGGGGTCTCAAATGTTTCAGCTTGAGATCCAAATTATGTCTTCACCACGATACCCTGGAGTAAGATAAAAAAAAAAAAATACAGTTCTTCTATCAGATTAAATTTCTGGGTTCTGAAAAGTTG
Organism: Sandelia bainsii; assembly: GCA_032362345.1. Taxonomy (NCBI): domain Eukaryota; kingdom Metazoa; phylum Chordata; class Actinopteri; order Anabantiformes; family Anabantidae; genus Sandelia; species Sandelia bainsii. The sequence goes on along the minus strand of JAUMHL010000021.1, from coordinate 23,773,634 downwards.
GAAATGGATGCATTAATTGACTTAAATTTGAATTTCTTTGTCGAAGAAACTTTGGCTCTGCAGGTATAAGACCTTAAAGCCAGCATGCGTACGTAGTTTAATCTGCATGGCTCGAATTTTAAGCACACATTATTGCTGTGTCGGCACTTGAGCCGTTCCTCTTCGGAATGTCTTTGTTTTCCAGAGGGAAACCGTATCCCCAATATTCCTACCTCTGTTAAACCATCTCAGAACGCCAAAGCAAAAGTGAGTCCAACCCGCCCTAAGCATACCGCCGGCCTCCTCCTTATTGGAAAACTGGGATAGTGCACAGGGGAAATACCTGGCATATTCCCAGAACAAAAAGAGCAATCTAGACATCAGGGGCAAAAAGGAAAATATATTAAGTTAAAATTAAAGACATTTTTGTCATATTCAATCTGCAAAGTCAAAAATCAGAATCAGATGAGGTTATCCAGGCAGCAGAAATAAGAGGAGCTGGGTGATGCTTTCAGCCTGCTTTGGATACAGCTTTAAGCGGTTCAGACACATATGTGAGCGCATGTGTGTTTAAGTCTGAAGTGTGTTGTGACTTGTGAGTGGTGTAGACATTAAGTGGCTGACATTAGATCCAGTCTTTGCGGGTTGGTCCACTCGCGTGCCTCCTGATACGAGTGTGTGTGTGTGTGTATTTGCACACACAAGCGTTTTCCAGAGCGGGCACCTGTGTCATATAAATCCGCCATGAGCTTGCTCCCGTAGCAGTGCTACATTTCCAATAACAGTCACAGAGCGGGCTGGGGGCGAGGGGTGGAGAGATGGCTACTGTACATTGCTGTAATAGAGCACAGCTGTGTGTGTGCACGAGTGCGTGTTGTTATATTCAGAGAAGTCCCACAGATGAGATGTTTCTGAGGGAGGGAGAAAGTTGGCAAGCTGCTAGTAAATTTAAGAGATTGGCTTTCAATTGGATTTGGCTACAGCTGAAACAAAGCAAATCTGTCTTTGATGGAAAACCAAAAACTAGACAAAAGATGTCTTACTATCTTTGTCTAACATACACTGCAGGCTACATGTCTATCTGGCAAAGAAACCCTTTGGTATGCCAATATTTTTTCCAAATGAGGAATTGTGACATTTACATTTATTTAGTTTGTTATGTTTTGCTACCAACTTAAAGCAATAAAATATGTTTTTTTCTGTAAAAAACTTGCGGCAGATAGTAAAGCCGTTAATCGTTCTGAACAAAAATAACAATAAACGCAAGAGACACAGACAAGTTGTGTTCAGTATCAAAAAAAAGGTCTTATCCATAAAACCAGACCAAGTTGCATTGCCACTGGCTTGCTGATAAATTCCACAGAAGTGATTCAGCATTGTGGTGTGACAGCAGTAACTTTTCTACAATACAAGCTTGCTGCAAGTTAGTTTTCTACGATCTTGAGTGGTACTGATGTGTGGATATATAAAGAAAGAAAACAAAGATAAAAATTAACAAAAGAACAAAAAGAGAGGCAGAGAGATTAAAGAGAGAAGTCATCCCCATCACGGCCTAGCAGCAGGCTGTGTGAGGGCCCAGGATGCCTCTCTGTGTTTAAACTCTGTGGTTTTACTCTGGAGTTCTTCTTCTCTCCTGGGAAATAAAAACATTCTTGTTTTCCCTCCAAATGAGCATTCTGGGGGCAGCCAGATGTGCACGAGGGGAGGAGGAGGAAGCTTCTCTCCTCTCAGACTAAATTCAGGGGCTGGGCGAGGGGTCCTCCAACACCAGCTCCACTCCTCCAGGAGAAGAAGCCCGCAACCTCGCCTTTAGCTTCTGACCCCTCACCCCTGACCTAAGGGATGGAAAGGGGAGGAGGAGGGGGGAAGAGCTCAGAGAATGTAAACAGTCAGTCGTCACATACAGAGAGACTTTCATGCTCCTTTTTTTTGTTGATGATGATGCCGATAGTGCTCTTTTTTTGCAGTTATCTGCACATATGGATACATATGTGTGCTTCTACGTGTACTTCTATCTTTTTTATTTTGGCCTCAATCTCTCCCTGAGGTGATTGAGAGGATTACGTCAGTCGTCTATTCCAGACTGCTGGATGACGAGGGGGAGAATACCTTCAATCCTACTGGGACTTTGTTAAGAGACCACCGGCTAACACAGAGGAGCTGTCAGGAGTAGGAGGACATGGGTTCGAGCCCTGTAACATGGGTGGAGAGACGCAGAGTTGGAGGAAGGGGTAGATGCGGGGAGATAAGAAGGTGAGGGAGAGTGAACTGGAAGGGTGGAGGGGAGAGGGAGGATGAGAGGCGTTAAGAAAGAGGATGATACAAGAGCGAGGGAGTTGAGGAGAGTCTGAAGAAAGAGGAAGGAAAAGGAGGAAAGCAAAGACGAGGAGTTCTCAAGGGAACAAACTTAGTACAGGACGTCCTAATGTGAAGGAATGCTACTTCACTTTCTTCAACTCGCCCTCGGTAACTGATTTAACTGAATGTAAAAACAGTCAAGTTCAGAGTGGCTAGTACTGTCCTATTCAACAACGATAGGTACGCATTTTTCGTGCAGTCATTTTTAGAGTTTGTCAGGAAAATATTGGTTTTCATGTAGCTAGAAAAATAACTGGTCTGCTGACATGTGAATTGAGGGTTTGGTGTGAATAATAGCAGTGTTAAGCGTTCAGCATTCTCAAAATGTGAAACATGTTGTCTGTTCAAGTCTGAATGCAAAACAGTGTATATCTTAGAATGGCACACTGAAAACGGTCCTGAAAAGCCGTCTCCTTCTGGCTACATCAAATAGCTTCCCTGATCTCTCGCCAAGAACTGCCCAGAGTTAATATGTGAAAAAAGCTTGAGAGGCATGTGTTTTGAGTCCTCACTGATAAAGACAAAGGCTTCATTAAGACTTGTGCTTTTAAATGTCCTGTAAAGAAGCCTAATAAAGGTGTTATGCTTTGAAATATTGCTTGAATAAAGTGCAGTAAATTGGTGTTAGTAATTTATTGTTCACATTTGGTTTTCTTGCTGCCCAAGCACCTAGTTGATTGAACTTGCAACAGTATACTCTCTCTACAGACTGAGCTAAACAAACCTGTTTTCTACTTCAGGGTGCAGGTCAATGACAAAACTGTCCACAGGGCAACAGTCCAAAGTTACTTTCACAATCTCTCTCACTAACAGTTGGGAGATTGTTGAGAGTCAGATAGCTGGCATGGTATTCTTCTCGACAGGAAGCCACTCTTTTCTCCATACTCCCAGACCTGGCATGCTAGGAAATCAATGCACTGCCCTCATAAAAGCCCTCATTTCCTGTCTATACAGGAAACAGTCACTCACTTGCTTGCTCCTGATATCCTGCAGGTCTCAGTCTGTCTGTGAGATTGTTCTGCCAATCAAAACATGTTTATCAATGAAAACAAGCACAGGAATGTGACCTTATCAGTACGTCATTTGTTGTCTGAGAGCGAGTGCTAAGATTGAATCATGTTGTGTGATGAATGTAGTGTAAGGCAATAAAAGCCAATGAGAGAAACTTTCCAATCAGACATGTCCTTGGAGGGCTGGCTTGTTGTAAAATGTCACTTCATTGAATGTACACAAAGTTCAAATCAGACCTCTTTATCTCCCACACACACACAGTTTCACAGAGACTGACTTTTCATCTCACCTTCCTTCCATTTTTATGCAGTTTTTGTTTTCAACAGAGTAAACATAAAGTTTCCTTTAAAGTTGTTTATTCTCTTTTCCGACTTTTTTTTACAGTCAATCAGCCTGATCTGTACATTTTCCCAGAACGACTGAGGCTCATGTTACCTGTTGAAGAAAAAAAAACATTAGCCCACATAAAATGAAATGGAGCGCCAACAATAAAATCTACTCCTGCCTTCTGCACACAATCAGCACCTGGTGCTCAAGTTTGTGTGTGAAAGAGAAATTACATGTTTAAGACAGACAGACAAAATCCTCAGTAGCATATCTTGAGGGAATCGTTTTATTCTCCCGCTAACGTCTGAATGCTTCCATATTACTCCGTCCCACCAACTCCCACACCAGAGGTGCTAATCCAGCAACTGTTATAAACCAGTTGGATAGTTGTCAACTCTGTTTCCTCTTCAGGTGAAATATACCCCCTCCCTCCAAATCAATTACCCCTCCTCTCTCCCATCTGCTGAGCTCTTATTTATGGGCTGAACCTGGAGCCTGGGATTATGGCAACATTTGACCTCCCACCTCCAACCCTCCAAGACGACCCCATATGCCATTAAACTAACTCTCTCCCATTATTACCCAATCTGATGACTCACTTAAGTGGGATTCCAGGTAACATGAGAACAAGATGGCAGACCTACCTGCTATAATAGCAGCTGAGGCAAATGGCTGCCAATTAGAGGCAAGAATCCTTGACTAACTGAAACCTCTGAGATCATCGACAGCTCTTAGATGCCAACTGAACTATCACTTTACAGCACTGCGGCTCGCCACCCAGTGATACCTCAAGCAACATCTGCACCATGAGCAACATCAGCTAAGAGTCATTACAGCCTAGCACAGTTCCCACTTTGTCTTCAGTTTTTGTTTTTACTGGGGAAAGCACTGGGATTCAGTTCTTAAATTTAGCAACTCAACAATAGGATCTTATCTCCTGGAAGATGCAATGAGTATATTTTTGCAGCACAACTTTTGGGTGGGGAGAAAATAAAATACACAGGGGATATTGGGTATAAGCCTCAGTTAAAAGTAAAGCACAAACTGTTTCGATGCACGCTCAATGATCCAGGTAAAGAAATCCCAGAAAGTTGATTCTGTTCATCCAAGGACGTGAGAACAGAACCAACTTTCTGGGATAAAGCACAAACTGATTATATTTTCATCACACCAGTAAAAACCAAAAAACAAGCTTCAAAGACAGTTTTGCTGAATTGTATTCTTCGCTGAGAAACAAAAAGCCAAAGGAGAGAGTTGCAGCCACCTGGACTTGCCTTGTTTATTATTACCATTATCCAGTGGTAATGGGAAAAAGTTGAAACAAACACTGGTGCACCTGTTAATTCCACCCCCAGGGAAATGGGCCCACAAACTCTCCAGCTATTTCCTGTGGCCTTGGGGTGGTTGCACGGGATTGGCAAGCAGAACCAGATGATGGGGTGTTTTGAGGCTGTGTTCAGGCCGAAGGGGCAGAGGTACACGGTGTAGGGTGCAGTGGCCATCAGGGAGGTAGAGTCAGGGGTAGAGGTCAGAGAGAGGGGTGCAGGACCACACCCTGTAGGACAAGATGAGGCTGGGAAGTGGGGGGAGAGTAGAAGAGGACCAAAGTCCTTCATGTGAATCTGTTCCAGACCTGGAGTTAAGGAGGAGGAGTGTCCCTCTCTATGTGTGACTTATGTGGACACCACAGCAGAAGATAAAAACCACATAGTATGTTGTGTCTGATGTTTACAGCTACTGAATTTAGATGCAACTGCTCTAATTTTCAACGAGATCATTTTAAACAACTTTGCTTTTGTACAAATGGAATTAAGTGTGTCAGCATTCTGAACTTATATAGTCATTTGGTAATTTACGTATGTCTACCCAAAGCACATTACAATGTTGGAGTAGCTGGAGGAAACAGGGATCGAACTGCCAACCCCACGTTTGGTGGACGGCAACTCTCCTTCCTGAACAAGAGCCACCGTCTTTGCTGACAGACAGTTGGCAGTAGTACTGTGTTGTAAAAGTATAATGACTCCTGTAATGTCACAAGAAAACACGATGACCTACATGAGTAAAGCAAATACATAAAATCATAAATTCACATCAGCCATTAACTAACTGGCTTTGTCAGAAGAAAGAATACATTTAAAAGTTTTAACTCTGCTGAGTGTTTTTCCACCCCCGCTCCATCCACCACTCAATTCAAACAGCATACATATGCACAGCAATCTGTTTATACATTGGTGTTCATGGATATCTACAGTGACAAACACGTTCCTGCAAGATTTCAGGTATTTCTCAAAAAAGAAAATACTAATGACAATCTAGAGTTATCCAGTGTGTTGTCCTCTGCATTTACTCAGCCAGTCAGTTAATAGTTGACATTTGCTGACTGAGACTAAAAATCTGTGCATGCTACTTTAATTGCAAAGTGTTAGTGGTAGTTCAAGGATTGAGTAATCTTAAAGAAAAAGTTGGTGTTTTCTCAGATCTCAACAACTAACCTCGTGAGTACAATGTTACTACCATCAATATGATTCATAAACAATATTGTGAAATACATTATTATGTTTTAATATCCCTTAACGTCTGTTCTCTGCATTATTGTTTCACCATGTTCACTTAAGGCATCACTGACCTCTGGGAGTCCAGAGCAGAGATAAAACCTTCAGAATTCACTGATAAACACAGAGACTCTCCCTCAGCCCACCCACCTGCTTCCCTTCAGTGTGAAAACATGATTCCTTCACCCTCATCCTCATCATCCTCCACCCACTTTTGGTCCCTCTCCGCTCCCTTGCTGTTCAGCGTTGCAGGGAATTAGAAAGCATAACAGCAGAGAAGTCCACTCTCATGGAACACCCAGGTCGCACTCTTTTCCCCCTCTCCTTCCCTCTGCTCCACCTCCTCTGAGCTTTCTGCTCACACAGCAGGCCCTTTCTTCTCCCAGGCCCATCTTTTCAAGATGAGCCAGTTCACCAGCGCACGGTGAAGCAAGGCCATAAAGAAGAGCCCTGAGATGTGGGGAAAGACCGGTTGGAGAAATTGAGCATTGCAGCACTAAATCCATCACAGCATGAGGGACAAGCATAAATATAGTTTAAAGAAGACAGAGAGAAGGTGGAGAAAAAAAAGGAGGTGGTGGGGGAAGAAGGCAATGGGCAGAGAAAAAAATGTAACTATACTATACAAATGCCACAAGAATTGTGAGTGGTCAGGATGGCCGGCTTGTGCTACAAGTTTAGTAGTGACGACAACACAGAGAAAACGGAACATGAAGCTCAGTGATCGTCTCATTCTCAGTGATGCTAGACCAACACTGTTTTCAGACGGATATAAATACAGCATGGAAAATTGCAAATATTCCCCTGGCACTGTAGGGATGATGATGCAGGTCGCTCACTCAAAATGCAAAGTAGACATCAGTCAAGAAAGTCTAACGTAGCTCCTATTTCACTACCACACAAAGTCAAGTCAAGAAGAATTTTATTTGTGTAACACTCTCCTTACATGATGCTTCACATCAGCATAAAAGCAAATATTAAGTTATAATAACATCATCTAATGTCAAAGAAAGGTTTTACAATCTGCACCCCAACAACACCCTCTGTCCTCTTCCAGGCTGGACAGACAGATGCTGTGTGCAGAGAGTTTAATTTGTTCCAAAGGCCAAGTAATAAATAACAAAACAAAAAAAATTAAAAAACCACATCAGCTGAAACACATTAAAAAAAAACCTGCATATACAGCTCTGGAAAAAAAATAAGACCACTGCAAAATGATCAGTTTTATCAGTTTTGTCTTTTATAGGTATAAGTATTGAACTAAACGGCGTTGCCTTATTTTTTGTGAACTGCTGACAATATTTCTTTTGATTACCAAATAAAACTATTGTTCTTTAGAGAAGAACTTTAAATTAAATGACAATGCATCAAAACAAGAGAAATAGTGCAGTGTTTGCAGAACTTGAGTACTTTAAACAAAACTGTAATAATGTTTTGACTAAAGCACATTCATAAATCAATAATTGGTGGAATAAATCTGATTTACAATCTTAGCTTTCATGCATTTTGGCACGTTCTTCACCAGTTTTTCACATTGCTGTTGGGTAACTTTATACCACTCTTTTCCTCATTCAATAAGATTTGGTTGAGATGATCACCTATTCAGTACCTGATAAAACAGAATGAAGTGTGCATGTGTAGGAATTTAACAGTCACTGGCATGGAATGGTTGTAATACTCAGGGATGCTGATTCATACAAATTAGTGATGTAACTGGGAAAAGAAAAGCTTTGCTTTAATTATGGTAACAGTGTGACATCATGAGACACCACACTCCATTGACCTTTAGTCAGTGGGGCGGTGGACAAAGTGATGACTGAGTTTTAAAAGCTTATCTCACTATTTACACTTCTACTGTCTTTTGTTATCTGGTGGGCCAAAAATGAAACGTGCTGCAGCAACTGTACTTTTTAACTAGTAATTCTTGCAACAACACAGCTTCTTCTGTTTTTTTGTTTTTTTTTGTTTTTCTCCTGTAGCTTAACACCTGCTAATATACCTGTAATGGTATTTGTAACTTTTTGTTGTACATTTATTTTAGAAGATGAATATAAGAAAGCAAGATTGTGTCGGGGTTCTCAGTATCTTAGTGTGTAATGAGGCTCATTAAGTGACTCATCACCTCCTCACTGGTGTGGGAACTGAGGCCACTTTGTGCCACTGGGCCTTGTGACAGAGCCTGTCATGGTCTCTCTGTCTGTCAGTGAGTGCGGGGCCTCAGCACTGACAGACAGTTTGTGGAGGAGGACGCACTGACAGACAGGATGGGGAAAAAGCCAACAGTCCAAATAGAGTATGAGGAGAGAGTAGGGGTGAAAACGAGAGGGAGGTGAGAGGAAAAAGCGGAAGACTAATTGACAAAAGAGAGAATGGTATGTTCCATTTTAAGGAGGGGAGCTGAAGATGATTTACAAGAGCTGTGGGAATCCCTCCAAACACGATCTGACCAGACGCGAGCACAAATCACTGCTCAGTGGACAGCTGTCATCGCTACCATGAACTAATCCTCCTTTTTCAAAGCTGTGGCGTGTGCTGAAGATGATACTTCAAAAGACTTGTTACATTACATATTACCAATCCATTATGTTTCATCTCTGCTGGACCTTGATCCTATTAATTCTCAAACCTGTGAAAATGGAGTGGATTCAGTAACACTGCTATCTCTTTGCTCTCCCACCTGTGCAAGGACTTCCCTCCCTGCCCCTATCTCATATAACACATTGCATTAGGTGCCATGTTCCATCATACAATGCTGTATGTGTGCACGTGTGTGTCTCTGTATGTGTATCTGTGTCTTGTGTGAGAACGAAGGCGGGTTAGTGAATGGCCAGTGCAGAGGAACATTACTCTTCAAAGTTGATACCAGCCTCTCGACCCTGGCACCAGCTTCATCTCTACGGAGATTACCGATCCTGATTTATGACCCCCGACCCCTGTTCATAGAGCCTGCTGGTAACATCACTCACACATGCCGACAGACACACACCTGTCTCTGGCCAGCTGTGAAAAATCACTTTGCAAATTGTGTCAATCCGTCTCTGGCATGCCTGGATGTGTCTGGCCAGGTCGTGTAGGTGTTCTGCCAAACTCTTTCAGTATGGACCTGTTATAAAAAGCTGCCAATTAGTATTGCATAGGCAAAGTTATCGAAACCAGTCAAACCATTTCATATGGGAGACTGGTGTTGGAATTTATACTGGCAGTTGATTCCTGTCAATAGGAGTGTGAGGTGTGATAGCTGCAGCATGAATGACTCCTGTTGATTATATAGAAAATCCTTGAGCCAGATAGTGAATACGTGAAGAACTGCCAGTCAATATTCTGCATGTAGTTTTTTTTTTTTAATTAAATACATATTTATATAATAATATTTATCTTTTCCCTTCCAAGACCACCAGTGATTGTGCTGGCACCAGAAGCACACGTTTGAATTAGTTTTTTGTCTTAATCGACTCTTTTGTCTTTGACTCAAGCCTCAAGTTTCCTCTCAGACATGTAAGGAGACAGTCAACTAAAGAAACTACTGTGGCCCCAAAATCTGAGTGACCTCTGACCTAGGAATTGGAGCAGGGTGGGGCATCATAATAACCCTAACACTCCTGCAGCCGTCAGGATTTCACGGTGAGGATAAAGCCACCATATGAAACAACAAATGGCAGACGTCAGCCATGTTGGTCTCTGATACGACTGCACACTTATTCACCTCAGAGTGAACAGACAGAAGACTCCAGAGCAGTAAAGAGATTGAGAGAGGAGGGTCTGAAGTTAGGGGGTGGAGGGCTCATGTACCAATCTTAAACGCTAAAGAGACAGTGTAACAGAAAGACACACGCCAACACACTTTCTCAGGAACCCACACGCCAAAATTCATCTAGAAAGGATGATGTATGATCTCTGAAGCCACAGGGGAGGGAGAAACACACTGGACACACGTTGAACATGTGTCACGCATGTATCACTATAATGTGCATACAGTCAGTCCACACAGCCACTGTACTGACTATTATAATATTAGCTTTCCATCTGGGATTCACACACTGCTAAGATAAAAATCCCCGGATAAGCAAGTTCTGTATTTACTCTAAAGTAGACCCTACTGTACTCTCTCAAAAGTGTTTCTCTCTACTTTTATCTTATGTGTACATTAAACAAAATATATCAAACACCCTAGCAGATAAGCAATGCAGTCTGTCATTTAGGTATTGTAAAAATATCCCTTCTTTAGGATTGCTCATAATCAAAATGCATGCAACCTATAATGAGGGCCCCAGGTAAATGTTTCACATTAAGTAGTCACATCAAAAACAAAAGTGAAGCACCACTGACTTTGAAACTGCATTTGAGAAGGCAGCAAATATAGTCTACATCACTGCCAAGGTGGTCAACCAAAATATGTTTCCAAAATGCATCACACAAGTGACAAATAACCAGAGTAGGTTTTTAAGTCCACTTCAGACAGGCGGTCTTATAAAAGAAAAAAATAACTACAGGTGTGCACATCAGCACCTTGCAACCATCACCTTTTGAGAAACGCTACTTACATGAAGAGATGTGCCGTTTACTGCCAGCCAAAGATATGACTCAAAAATGCAAGAACTAGTAAGTGACTGTGGGTGTAATATTTTAACCTTAACACACTGTCAGACGGGTCTACATTAGATTAAACAGAGGTTTTGTATAAAATAATAAAGATTACGGTTGGGTTTTTTTATATAGTGGAGTATATACTGTTAACATCAAAATTTGTTGAGTTTAACTTGATGAAACTTTAAATAACTGTAAAATACAATAAATAATAACATAAAAAAAGCAATAGACAATAAACAACAGAAGTTATAGTAAGTACAGTGGGCATTTTAAGCTGTGAAACAAAGACAGCTACAGATGTTTGTGTGCTCTCAGGTAATTGCTGAATGTGTGTCGACATGCTTTGCTGCAGGCGACTTGTCATCAGTTCTGTCTGTAGAAAAGTGGAGTGCACCAGAGTAGACAGAGAGGTGCTAATACTCAGACAGACAGACACAAGACTCTCAGTCAGAGATGAGATGCAAACGCGTCACAATTCACTGGTCCGCTTTCAGCACTCTGGATTGTGCTGGAGGCATCTACATGCCGTTAAAGAACACAATACACACACATACACACACACACTCAGTGACAGGTATCTCTAATGTGCCCGAGGTCAGAGACCCTTTTGCACACATACACCTGTCTTCACTTAACCAGCATATACACTGTACATTTATAAAAAGGCTATTGTAAAAGCTCAGGGGAAAGCAGGCCTTCAGCGACTGTATTTAAGTAGCAAAAAGAGCATGTTTAACACAAAGTAAAATATAAAAAGAAATCCTGGGTACAAAAAAAGACCATCACTCACTCACCCTACAAATGAATAAAGGAAAGCCACATCCTTACCTAGCAATGAAAGAGAGATGGTGAAACCAAACCAGCCGGAAAGGGGAAAAAAAGTAATTAGCAGTAAGCAAAAGTCTATTTATTTTTGTCTAGTAGCAGCTGACACCTCAAATCTCACCAAAGTTAATTTCCTAAACTATAAAATCATATTTTCCCAGTGACAGCTATGTAAATCTATCTTGTAGATCATTTCAATTTCATTTGTATCACTGCATCTAATTGCAGGGTCTCCAAAACTCTAGGGCAGGCCCATTCAAATAGCGGCCCTGCACAGTGTGCAGAGGAAACACTTGGAGAAACATTAGAGTTGCAATAATCCCGTCTTGAACAGAAAGTTTCAAATGGGCTTATGAGACACACCTAAGTAAAGAGGCACTGCTCCAGTTGTACACATTAAGAGTGCTTTCACACCCACATGCTTCAGTCCGTCTGAATTAAACTCTAGTTTGTTTTTCCTCTTGGTGTGGTTCATTTTGTCTGGTGTGAACATAGTAATCACACTCAGGTGCACAACAAAAACAACCGCACTCCCCAATAGAGGTGGTGTTGATCCAAATCATCTAGCAAACTCTGGTGCGATCCTCATGGTGAGAAAGCATACCAAACCAACACAGGACCAAAAGCTATGAATGGCGTGATTTGATGGCATTGGATTATATTATATTTAATGTTCACACGTGATCAATAATCAGAGAGGACATTCTCGCGGAAGTTGAAGTGACACATTCTGATATGCTTAGATTTTTCTCTGTGTGAAAAGAAATCAAACCAAGGGGAAAAAGTTTATAAACTCATTGAGTGATTCAGACCAGAGCAAATGCACTAAGGTGTGAAAACGTCCTAAATTACTACAAAACCTGAAAAGTATGACCTTCATGAGGCAGGACTTTTCTTTTAGACAACAGTACATATAGATACATGTATGTATCCACAGATCTGTGTGGAGATGTGAACTTTTTTACAGTGTGTAAAAATTGATAGGTTCATTACAGGTACTGAAACCTTACAGTAGACAACCCTTAAATAATGCAAACAACACACTGTATTGTTAGACGCTTGACACTTTGCTCCTGTTCTCTCTTCCTGAGCAGAATGATAACAGAGATTAGAATGAAGAAAGCATGACTGCAGCGCAGCTCACAGTAAAATGCGATCCTCCATATCAACCAAAAATATTCAGCTACAACTTTATTACACTATATTTTGATTTGTAGGTTTTTGTTTTGTAACTAAAAAGCAGGGTGGAGAGAATCACAGCAGAAAACTTCAATCAACATGACATCAGTGGTCAAACAGCTTGCATGCAGAGAGTATCCACCACAAAATGTCCACTATTGTGCTCACACAACACATCAATAATCACTGTCAGTTCTGTCTCAAGCAAGCTAGTTCCACCTCATTGGCTGTGATTAATTGTCTAACATGTTTTCCCATGATTCTCAGCGAGGAGAGCAGACACCGACTCCAGCTTGGCATTCTGGGACTGGACTCTGGCAGAACTTCTCACCGGAGCCATGACCTCTCTGTCCCTCCCTCACCGCCCGCCCCTTTAACCTTTACTCTCTGCCCCTCGATGGGTTCAGGATGAACCGGTAGCGGTTGGGTGAGGAGGTGTGCGGCAATGAGTTATGGCCCGAGCCAGGACATGGTCAACATGCCAGGATTTCTCATGCACACTGAGAGGCATAGCAATTACAATTATAGGCAATAATTGAAGCATAATGAAGATGGATGGGGTCAGCAGCAAATGCGGCAGGGTCACCTCATGGTCTAATTCACAGCATTTATTTCATAGCAAAGTGAGTGAATAGCTGGAAGACAACAGGTGAACAGGACTAAACAGAGGATGCCCATCACTGCAACTGGAATGGTAAACATGCAAACGATCAAAAACTGCCATCAGTGAACTGATAATGAGGGAAAAAACACAAATAACACAGCTAGAACCTGAAAGTTCTGTATACAGCAGTAAACAATTTCTGGACACAGTTTAGCATCTACAGAGCACTGACTTTCCACTACTGTAAATTGTCACTTGTGATGGTCTTTACCTTTTCAAGACATTATTTAGATCAACCCATTTTTCAAACAGCACCAGAATTCCCTAATGCTCGAAAAAAAAAGACCTTGCAAGCAGTTATTGTGAAAATAGACAAGAATGAGACATGAATTACGTGTTAATAAGTTCTAGTCAGTTCACAGTGAGCTATATGAAATACAATAGGTCAGGTTTATGACCATAATCTGTGCTCAGTCAGTCTAACTCTGAGTAATGCCTAGTAATATGAACAAGGGATGATTCTTGGATTCTGTTCTCGAAGAGTAAATATACAACAACCTGGGAGCCGCGCTTCTCATATCTGACCCATCTGATGACACAAACAGTCTAACACAGGACCATCTGTGGATCTTTGGAAGGACATCAATACCTTATTGGCTTCCTGTGAGTGTGTGCTACAGTGAGCCTCAGTTATGCCCTTCCCAGAGGAAAGTGTTGAGTGGGAGGGTTGGAGATTCAACAGCACAAAAAGATCTGGTTCTGCCTGAAACCACTGGTGGTCTCACAACATGCTCATTACACAAGATTACATAGACTTACTGCTTACAAACAATTATTCTTCAATCAATTTTGGTGAGATGCAAGATAAAATGTCCTACAGCTTCTGTAAACAATGCACACACTGTACGAACTGGACCTGAACCCAGCTCAGTGTCTGTTTAAACTAAACGTTCCAAGTTAATGCGAACAAATATCCACTGAGCTGCTCAGAGGTTTCCTCATATCCTGCCTTAGCCCACACACACACACACACACTATATCCCACCCCAAAAAGGGGCCCCTGGCTACTGTAACAATGTTAAATTATTCCTATAGCAGTCGCGAGGACCAATCAAATCCCTTCATCAACAATACCCTTTGTTTCTGTGTTCAGGATATATTTTTAAAATTGTGTCCCAGCTCATTTGTCAAAATTTATACTAGCTCCCCAGCTTTCCCCTGCTTGCTGACAAGCTGGGTGTACGTCAGTGTGCCAGAACTTGTACAACTGCTTAGTAAAACAGTCCAAATGCAGTGTACAGTAACTTGCCAGTGTGCTGTGGCAAAAGCTGCCAGCATGTTTCTCCAGCAGTGAGACAGTGACCCACTGTGTTTAATATGGTGCTAACTGCCAAGGGTCACTTTCCATTTGACTTCAGTGCACCGAGACTCAAAGTGAAAAAGACGTGGGCAGAGTGGGAGAGAGACGACACAGTCAGTCCCATAGAGCAGCTGAACATGCATCTGCTGCTGTTTTAGCAGGAAACACCCTGTGACAAATAGAAAAAACGCACCCACCTCACACTTTTCCCCTGATCAATAATTCAAAAGTGACCTCATATGAATATAAAATATGACATTTTGAAAATGTAATAAGCACAACTTTGTCCAGTGCTGCCAAACAGATGTCATGTGCCAGCAGTTCACATTCAAAGTTTTCAAATCCTATTATAAATCTTGTGTTGTTAATTCAAACTTTGTGTGTCTGAAGATGTGGGAATGTAACACCCCAGGGTGTTAGTAGCCTGACACTGACTGCTCAAAGTGTTTACAAAAGCTAATTCTCATGTCAAACTGAGCTCTTTCTCACAGCTCCTGTCTGTTTGCCTGTCTGGAAGAGCTAATGCTTCTCTCGACGCTTTCGGTCTCTGTCTACATCTGTCTCTCGCTGGGAGTCATTGCTGTTTGGAGCACAGCGGGAGGTCAATAACAACTTGTCCTCTGAGGTCTGATTTCAATCTGCTTGAGCACTGGACTGACGTCTGAGAACAAAAACAGACAGAAGAGGGAAAATTGTCTGTGGGCTGAGAATGTAAGGGCACACGACGAGGACGCCAGTAGAAAGCAGTGGACTGAAAACTGCTCATTTTGGGTTTCAAGGAGAGTGAGACAATACCAGCTGAAGCAGAGAGCGAGAGAGAGACATATGCAGCACCAAGACAGGGGAGGAGTAAGACAGGGAGGTGGAGAATGAAAGATAGCTTTCCATATGGGACCCATCCATTTTCCAAAGGTTATAAACAGGAATGGTAACAAATCAGATTTAGCTTTAAATATATGATTCTGATGTGTGTTTAATTTAAGCACTAAAACTGAACAGAGAATTACAGGATAATTCCATATATTACAAATTGGATTTTGTTTTTAAGGTTTTGCCCATTTGCCCCATTTCTTATTCTAACCAACAGGGCAAAAAACACGAGCAGGCAGATGATGAGGAAAGTTGTAAATTAGCAGCAGCGTTTAACCAGATTATGTGTGTGTGCAGATACAGTGAGTACAGTAAGTTCACCTCAGCTTTTTCACAGTGTCAGTTTTTTCATCTATCAAATATTGGTAGTGCGACTCCTATATATCCCTTTATACAACCACAGTTTACTACATTATAGAAGTTACATACTTGTGATGAAAACTGAGGTGTCTCAGTAACAACTGAGAAAACTTGATCTGCTGTTTAAGGCTGAGCGATGAGGCTGACAGCTCTTGAAAAAGAGTTGAGTATGATTTGAGTTTGTTTTAATTCTCACTAGAAATATCTCAGGCTCTAGAGGTGTTACAGACAGCTATGACCGTTTAACCAAAACTGTAAAAATGTTACGTGTTGAAGGTCTGAGGACAGAAATGTCATTACAGCGTGCAGAATGTTTTGGTTCTTAAAAAAGAAAAAATGTAACAATTCAAAAACGTTTTAGCTAGCTGCTAACAGAAATCCCTCTGCTACTTCACAACTCCACCTTTGTTTTTGACCTACTGAAGCTGAATGGAAGCAGACCCCCAACAGTAGCACCACCCGCCCTACTTTGCTTCTGCTGCCAACTGGAGGTATAAGGGGCAAAATCTACAGAGTCCAGGGATGAGAAAGTGTGTGTTTAAGTGTGTCAGGGATATGAATAATGTATGAGTGGCAGGTCTGACTGATGTGGTGGTATAGGGTTTCCAGCCAACCATTTGAGGGGCTGTGTGTCCGTGTCCAAACCCCAACACACTGCGCTGCCGACTTCAAAGGGTGTGGTCTGGACTCGTTCATATGCAAACACAAACTCTCTCTCTCTTTCCCTCTTGTACACACACACACACACAGATGCACAAACCTACTTACTCATTCAGTCACTCTGCGCTTTTATACAAACAGACTCACACACTCAACGTGCACTGATGAAAAAACACATCTGCACACTCTTTCCACACTAATACACACATGCACATACAGAGAGAGAAAGAGAGCGAGGGAGAGTCTGGACTTCCTGTGCTCTCAAACAGGAACACACAGGGTGCTGTGTGCTGGATGGTGGGTCTGGGTTTGGGCGGAGGGAGGCCTGGCTTTCCACACCTGTGTTTGCAGCAGTAATTAGGGGCGCATGCTATTTTGGGGCAGCGATCATCCATGTGCTCACACACACACACACACATACTCAGAAGAACACAGAGAGAGCTCTCAGTGGTGAAGGCACACGGTACACGTAGGCTGGTGTTTGCTGTGCAGTGGCTTGTGTTTTCTCAGGTTAGAGAGTGTGAATGTCAGTGGAAAGCCCTAAATGGCCTGTAAATACAAACAGTCATATTTCCAGTTCCAGGCCATTAAAGAACGTATCATCATCTACCTGTGGAGATGACATGACAGACAGAAGACCTCAAGGATATTAGCTCAGGTAAGATCCAAAATGTCACATGATCAACCAGTGTCTCTGATTATACAGCTGTTTATGTATTAATGGTTTAATTCCACTGCAGTTGAAAACACTGGAATATTTACAGTAAGGTTGATTAATGTTCATTTTTCCTTAAATAAAAATAAAGTACATTTTAGTTTTTAGTTATTATCAAAAAATATCTGGATGAGATAAAAAAGTTTAAAACTTCTTTAATGCACATTTTTATATCAACAATCATTGATCGTAGTGACAAGCATACAAATTCTGCAGTGCTTCAGAGCTCCTGAGCCCCTTTAATCTTATTGTTTTGGTTTGTTACGCCACATTATTAGTTTATCGCTGGGAAGCTTTTATAACTAAACACCTTCTGTTAAATCAGATGTACAGTAATCACACGGCCCCAAACGAATATCGGAACAAATAAAGTTAGATCAGCTGGTCAATAAAGTGGAACATCTACCAGCTAAGAAGATAATAAAACAGATATTTTTCTCAGGAATTGGTGGAGTCATGTCTTATCAGTACTATATATTAACACTGGAAGCCATGTTCCCATTGTGAAGCTTAACTACAAAAAAACCCTCAAATCTCTGGAGACTTTTCCCTGTGACTAGTTGGACAAACTCAGAGAAATAAACTACAATAGGTGATAAGTTTCTAATAGTAGACAGTCAAGTAGGACAAAGTGTGATGATATTGTTCTTTTAAATATTTTTGTATATCATATTTATTATATACGTATATTTTTGCTTTAAATACTTTTAACCTTAGTTTTATTTAAGTCAGTGTATTAATGCATGGTCTTTTAATGACATAATGACATTTTTGATAACATTAAAAAGAAAATAACACCAGCCTTTCCATGCAATGATAAATTATATTATAATATAAAGGGAAAAAAACTCAATGTGCCCTGGGATAAATAAGCATTGGTCACTGAAAAACCACACACCTCTCTTAAAATCTATTCTATTCTGAATTTCTAAATTTGTCTCCGGTGTATTTTTGAATCCTCCCAGCCACGTGGCGAACACATGAGAGACTACACTACCCACCTCGCGGCATGTCACACAAGTCTGCAGCTCAACATCTCAACGAATAAAACAAGCATGACAGGCCGTGACAGTCACCAATCTGTAAGGTCTATACTTTGAGGTTGCGCTGGTTTGGAGAGCAACGAGGCAAGCTATTGCGCTGTGAAAAAAAAAGTAAGATTTGTAAAGACGGGGAGTAAACACAGGCAGGGTGAAACGTGCTTATTCATTCTCTTTCCTCCTCGCTCCCTCGCAATCACGTAAACACACGAGCACGATAATTATGTCTCATTAGAGTGCTCAGGGCCTTTCATGTAGCTGCTGAACATGGCCACCGTCTCTCCCCTCTGGCCCACAGACATAAACAAACACTTCAGCTGGCCTGCCCCCTGGAGCCATAGAGCCTCCTCCACAGTGGAGAGCTAGGGATTCCCCTTAGCCATGGCGCATGTCCCCACATTTCACTCCACAGCACCACTCACATGTTTTTTTCTTCTTCCCTCATTCTATCTCAGGCTTTTCTTGTGTTCCTTCGATATTCTAAAAAGCAAGTGAGAGAAAGAGTTGAAAATGGAGAAAGAAAGATGGAGACAGAAGCCAGAGAGCCACTGTGGGCCAGTAATGATATAATGAGAGAACTGTGGCATTTAGTGGGTGGCTCTTTTTATAGCAACTGTCAAGACAAATGTGCAATCATTCAGTCTGATTGACTGTGCGTGTTTGAGCTTGTGTGCTTGCATGTACACGTGCATGACAGCTCAGTGCACATGTGTGATGGGAAGCTGACTAAGGGATTGTGAGGTCGGGGAAAAAGAGCCATAGAAAGTGAGGGAAAAGCAACAGAGAGGAAAGGGGAAAATTAAAGGAAAGGCTGTGACGAAAGGAAAAAGAAAAAGGGGAAAGGCAAACACAGAGGTGTCACTAAGACAAAAAGAAAACTCAGGCCTGGCATCGAGCGGAGGGTCACAGAGAGGTGACGGCCAGGTCAAGCCGAGGTCAAATAAGGTGCAAAACCAGTAACTCTGGGGCAAGTTTAGAATGAAAACAAACTGCCGCTATCACTGCAGGTCACAGACGGGCCTCCCCTTAGGTTACACACACACTTTCACACATACACACTCGCATATTGCTGGGGCCACTTAATTAAAAAAAGAGATCCCTGGCACTCCTTCAGAATATCCCACCTCCTAAAAGCAAATACACACCTCCCCGTCGCAGCTTTTTAAATTAGGATAGAGTTCAATGTGAGTAGCGTCAAGTGAAAGCCTCATTGTGGTTCAGAGAGAGGCTCTGAAAGCCATGTCAGTTCTCTCCTCATCTGTCAGACCAATGCCTCGGCACAGCATTTCCTCACCAATTATACACAGGTCTCACACCTTGCTGTACATGTTTTTAAGTGTACACAAGCCTGTTGTTTCATATAAAATATGGATGTGTATCAGAATGTGTGTAAAGCACCACAACATTACCACAAATACAGTTTCATTTATTACCTCGTTCCTCAAATTGCCCCCATGGCATATTACACACACGTGTGCTTGTGCATGCCAGCGTGTTTGTAAATTATCTGGGTGCAGGAGTTTGTGCGTCGTACAGCGACATACGCCTGGTTTAATATCACGAGCCTATGTGAACGTGGATCTACTACAAGTTAATAAAAAACAGACAACATGAGGAAGCCATTTGGTGTTGTGCGATGGGGGAAGACGGGCTTTCAGTGCTGTGACCCAACAAATGTTTCCATTCCACTGAAGCCATCAGTCCTGTTTGAAGTAGACTGGTTGGGATGCTGTTTCTGCCACGCTCAATAGACTACAGGCAGCTCTCAGCTCTCAGCAGGCTTGTCGGGAAAATGCTGCCTGGATCTGAATCACTCCCTCTCTGTACCTA
The DNA here is from genome assembly GCA_032362345.1 of Sandelia bainsii. Lineage (NCBI taxonomy): Eukaryota > Metazoa > Chordata > Actinopteri > Anabantiformes > Anabantidae > Sandelia > Sandelia bainsii. The sequence continues at coordinate 23,753,377 of JAUMHL010000021.1, read as the reverse complement.
GAGGTGTGTTTAGTTGAGAGAAGAACACAATCAGGTCACAGAGGGTAAGGAGCTCTCAGTGGAGACTAGACTAAGACAGTGTTTAATAAAAAAGTAGCCTTTGAAACTAAATGATAATATGAAAGATGGACAAATGGAACTGTTAATGTCTTAATGAAAAGTCCAACAAACCCTGCAAACTGAATGGACTGTTGTAGAGTGAACTACAGGTAAAAACCTCTATCTGGGCTGGGCAGGGTGGACAGGCTAGTCTGAACCACCTGCTTAAAAGACAAGTCAGTGACAATGAGTGACTGTTGCTCGCCACACTCTTCAAGACTAAATATGACAATTAATTGATGCCATCCAAACGGCCGTGATGTGACTCATCATGGGCGAATATTTCTCCTGAACCAATATTTGTGACAGCAGCTCAGTTTACTAACGGAAACTTTATTAATTGATGGAAACGGACAGACTTATACATAAAGTTCAACTTAATCCTCCCAGGGCAGTCAGCAGCAGGGTTACATCAGTACTAACCAAAATTAAAAACAATAAACCACAAACACGCATGCAGACACAATCTAATATTCTTCAGATGTGCACAAAGAGACCTATTTATGCTCAAAGAGCAAGTGATACTGATGCTCCTATGTAATCGAGAAAAGAGAGAGAGCTGTGAGAGAGTGAAAAGAATCTGACTGAGCTCTTGTGATATTTGGCTCCATTTCGATACTCTGCAGTCTGGACGGAGAATCTTCCCACGAGCTGTTCGACCATCTAACAGAGCGAGAGACAACGAGAGAGTGAGTGTGAGGGAGCGAGAGAGGAGGTCACACACATTCCAGAGTCCCAAAGCGTCGGCCAGACTCCTCAGACAATTAAAGCAAGATGACCCTCCCTTAAACATCCCTCTATTCCATCAGTCCTGTCTGCTGGACCAGTGAAGGCCTCACTCCACTCCCTGACTCACACTCATACTCCCTAAAATGCCACTACATGACACTCAGCCTTTTGTGCATGACATAACTCAAAAATACACACAAATACGGACACATGCACACTCACACATGAAGGCCTGGGAGGGATTATTGTATTAGGGTGTCTCTCACACTTGTGCTCCCCAATCAGGGAGTGTCTTAGCTTCACAAGCCAGCTGTGGACTCCCTGCTTACTGTGAGGAGACACAATTCATTGTTAGTTTTAGTATTTTTATGGGGTTCGTTGACGATAACAATAATATATAAAATCACCAAACAAAACTTTCCAACTCTAGGATGTTTTAGCATATCACTCTTCAACAACAAAGCAAATCAAAGTTCTGTACATGTGGCTATAATATGAAATAGCACCGAGTGAAACAAGATGTATGTGGTAACGAGTATGGATAAAGTGAAGAATATTCTTTGATTAGGGTGAAGACGGGAGGAAAATGAAACAAACAATTTATTAAAACATTATATAAAAATAAAACAAATATATCAAAATAAGAAATAGAATCAATTATTCTCTCCATAATAAATGCAAGTTTGAACATTGTGGGTAGATTTAGGGAACATGTCATATTTTAACTGATACCTGATACTTTAATTGCCCTACTTCACATACTTGCTAAATGCACAAAGAAGAGAAGCGGTGTTGAAATATCTAAGTTTCACAACACTTGTATTGTGCTGCAGCTTGTTTTGGCCTGTAGCTCTCATCGGGGCATCAGAACACACTTGACAAAGAATATTTAAATATACATCTTGATTGACGCACAAACCAATTATATATATAACCCCATTTGTGACGGTGGATAAATTTAGCATGTGATTTACGGCCTCAGATGAATCAAACTGGATGAAAACCAATTGCTACAAAATTGCGTTCAACAATGTAAGCGCTGCTGCAGCTTAGATCACCAATCTGTAAGAAAAAGTGCATCTCTCTCACCCCTACACATCACACCCAGCAGGTATCTCCCTCCTGCCCTGGTCCATTACACCCACAGCAGGGTACCTTGCCTTCCCAGCCCCCCCAGAGATGTCAGCCCATCCATTTCCCCTGCTCTTTCACCCTCTCCTGCCCTCTCTCCATGCAAGTGGGAGGTATGACTCTCTGCTGCTCTGTATCTGTGTGTGGTATTTCACTCCGTACACAAACCCGTCACCCACCAAACCTGTCGACACGTCACACTGAAGATAACACAGCTGAAGTCACACTGAACAACACTGGACTATGTTAACTGGTTTAATAAGCTACAGAATATAAATACAATGAAAGAAAGTCAATGTATCATTTTTATAACAATAAAATCATACTTTTTTTGAAAAACACGGCACAAAACTGTTAGCATCAGCCTTTATTTGCTGAATAATGCGTTGCAGAAAGTGGGCTGGGTATAAAAACACAGAACACTTACATAAATGTTGGTTCAGTTCAGCTTTGCTTACCTGTGATTTTTGGACACATTTCCCGATTTAAATTGAAATATTTGTTAGTTTTAAATTACTCTTATTGTCTCCTTATATCAGCATTAAGTTTGGATACAGGACTATTTCTACTGAACAATTCTACGGAGTGATACTAACTTCATACCTTCAAACTTCATTCACTGTTGTCAAGAACTGTGATTGAACTTGTTCTTGTTCTTAATCTTTAAAACTAACTAAGTGACACGTTTAAAGAAAAAACAAGAACAGGAATTTTAGCAAATATAGTGTCACTCTCTTAAGACCCGTAAAATAGTTTGACTCTGTAAATACACTCAATAATTTCTCTTTCCTTTGTTGCTCTAATATTTTGTATTTTAGGCCGGGGAGTGAAATATTCAGTGTTATTTGCCTTTTTGAATGTTTGAATCTTTCTGTTTAGAACTGTAAAAAAGTGTAGAGAGCTGCCACTGGAGGCTTTTATTTCATGAAGCTCAGACTGTCTTTGGGGTTTGAACATACTCTATATGTGTATATGTGTCTGTCTTTCTAAAAGCGCATTTGCTTAAACGCCTGTCAGTCTGTGTGTGTCTGTGCTTTCTAGTGAACTCCGGGGTGCAAACTATCCTGCAGGCTTCATATGAAAGCTGAGGATTCTGGTTACACAGGGCAGCGAGGAGAAAGGAGAGAAAAACAGAGTGGGGGAAGAAGGAGGAGAGCATCTGCTTTCATCCTCAACCCAGCGGGGGAGAGCTTAGGCCTGTCAGTCTGAGAGAGACGGCCAGCTGCTGGAGCGCGCGCACACACACACACACACACACACACACACACGAACACACACACACACACGAACACACACACACACCACGCAGCACAAACCTGGGAAAAAATACTGAATATTCTGGACTACAATTAAAAGTGTTGGTGGTACCCGGTTTCTCTTATTTTAGCAATTATAAAGATACATTAGTAATTTTTAGGCTATGAAATACAGTCATACTGTTATTTTCCCAACATGAAAGATTTTCAACCTTCCTTCAAAAAACCAACAGAAAGACAATCCTCATACCACAACCATCACAGTCGTCCAGCTGGACAGGCTGCTCTAGTTTGTGCTAAAAAGCAAAGACACGCACTACTTTGGCATTTTCAACTCTTTCAGTCAGTAAAGGTTGCTATTAATCTTAAGTTCCAATTATTTAAAAATACTACAATCAATACTGCTATAAAACTATTAAACCAGACATAATGTTGCATTAGAACGTCCAAAAGTCTTTCTTAAACTGGAAGGAAAAGATGATTTTGGTACAGAATTCTTGTAGGTTCTTGACTTCCAATGTTTTATTGAGTGAAACAACCTTGATACAGGAAAATAAAGTTATTATTCATGTCAAAGTAAATCATCTTCAATGCCTACTCCTGCAAAACGGGATAACGAGTAGTAGTTGCTTCACTTTAAGGAGACAGGCAGCTAAAAAGATCCCAATCAGTGGATAAAATGACTGAAAGTCAAAGAGGTCATAAGTCGCCTCCTTTTTCCTGCCGTTTGGTGTTTAACATTAGTTTTAACATGGTGTAATTTCGCCAGCGTCTATGTACACTCCTTGTGCCGGCACAGAGCACGCTGGCACGGTATTATTTCGTCTCTTTGCTAAATAAGCAACAGGTGAACTAGAATCACGCCTACGCACCACAGCACGTTATGTTTTTCACCAACTTCAAGAGAATGCACCAAATGGTCTACTGAACAAGACAAAAAAAGACACGTTCTGACTGGAGGATGGTGCACACTGCAGCAATAACAAATCTGCCATATTTCCAGAAGGAACACTTAAATGGTGATTTTATTTGTATGGTCTTCTAGCATGTGCTCGAGCGACTTACAGTTCAGATCCCACTCTCCCCATCACTCGCTATACTGAAACAGTTTGGAAAAAAAACAAACAAGAGGGCTAAGAAAGACATGGACAGAAAAGGAAAAAAAAAAGGAAAAAGTCTCTCCCTGAAAACCCATGAATCTCACCCCAGAAATGATTACACCTCCAGGGTCAGGTTTCTTTCTAAAGCTGTAGAAGATCAAGCTGAAAATTTGAGGCCATGCACGTCCATGTAGTAACGCCCACAACATAACCCTACCACGGCCCCTTCACAAAAGCAGAATCTGTACTATTGCAGGTCTGTCTGTTATCTGGTCTTCTATTGTTAGAGCAGCAAGAGGGAGTCTGTTTTACACAATCTTTGTCCATTTATCTTCCTTCAGGTCTAATTTATCTGCACTGTGAAAATATTCAACATTTCGCTGCTCTGTGACTCCCCCTGAAGCTCGCTCTGTCCCTCTGGTACAACGCCACAGTAAACATTCACTCCATGTTTGATGATTTAGGATTTGGATGCATGAGACAAGATGGGGCAAGAGTGCCTCCCTGCAAATCTCTTCAAAGTGTCTCACCCAATTCATCATTCTTATTGTCATATCTCACCTCCTACACCTCTTTCCTGAGTGTTTATCCAAGTGCTGCTCTCTTCTGTCTACCTGTACGCATCATGCTTTTATTAGCAACAGCCCCAAGAAGCCAACATGTATGGCAATTCCTTACATTCAAATATGTACAAGGGCTTCTTAACACAAAAATACAAGTGATTCAATTCAATTCAATTCATCTTTATTTGTATAGCGCCAAATCATAACAAAAATCATCTCAAGGCACTTTACAT